>JARJHM010000247.1:0-382500 GCA_033356055.1 Carex pumila
AAATAAAAATAGGAAAGAATTGAATTCATTTCTAGTTTTTGATTGGAAAATCTATATAATAGAAGGAAATGATTTCACTTTAAATAAAAATGACACTTTTGTCCTTTTATCCTTGTGCTTAGTGTTTCTTTTGTTGAAATAATTTCATGCTTAATTAAAATGTGTACTGGTTTTCTCTGCTTTTATTAATGTGTGTACCGGTCACATAAATATTGATACATTCAAACTTGTTATAAGTGCTACATGAGACCATTTGTACCAGAAAACTGATACAACCAACCAAACCCTTTTGTACCATATTTACAACAGAACCGAAGGAAATTTAGAAATAAATACTTTAATAAGAGTACTTGATGCCACTGCTCAAATGAAGAGGAAGAGACAAAGAATTGAGTGTTAACATGAAAGTTGAGTGTTAATAATATAGGGTCAACATCTCGTCTAAGTCAGCAAAATAGAACATCTCATATGACTGAAATGAGTCTAAGAAAACGTAAGTTAAAAAATATAACAAAAAAAAAATTGTTGCTTCGCCTCTGATCCATCTTGGGTATACTTCAACTCAGCTCCAGAAATTTTACCAGTAATGGCAAGATTAGTATCAGTCTTTCAATCCGTACCAGTGCACGTACCAGAAATCGTACTAGTGGTACCAGAGTTTGTACCAGAAACTGATTCGCACCAAAATTCTTACCAATAATCATCCCTGCTGGATCTCCTAAACCTGCCGTACCAGAATGCGTACCAGTGATATTGGTACACCTATTAGTGACTCATTTTCTGAACTTTTAGAAGTACAAGAACAAACTAAAATCTTTTTTTTTTAGAGAATATCAGAAACAATTAATTGCAGAATAGAAACCTAATTTAGGAGATAAGCTTCAACAATTAAATTCATCCACAATTAAATTCATCCTTCCTTGGGGATTTAGAATCTTTCCCTCTGTGTTTCTCTTTCTCCTTCATTTTTTTTTAATTTGGAAATCATTGGTGATCTTTTTGCTTGTCTTCTCCCAACTTTCCCAAAAATAAGTAGAAAAGGCTTGGTTCTACCCTTGTCTAGAAAGAAAAGAGGTCAACACCTTGTTTTTTATCCACCTATATTTAGTTAATCACTGTTTTTTAAATGTTGCATAAATGCTTTTATAAATAAATTGTGTCTATATAAGTAACTTATGTGTTGCTTATGTGTCTAGAAAGAACTTCCCAAGTAACTGTCAAGCCTTAGCAACCTAAAGAAACAAGCCTTTGTGATTTCCTAGAAGTCGAGGGTCTTTATGCATATTTAATATAAGTAGTCTTGTCTGGCTTTAATACGAACAAGAAAAGTAGTAGACTAGCATGATAGGTTAGGGTGTGCTACGAGTTTCAAATTCGCATCCTCTGCCATATCTCATTATCTCTAATTGTAAATTTAGGAGACTGCACACTCATTGTTAATCACTTAGGTTTACTTATAATCACTGTTTGTAATTCTAGGAGGTTGTACAGATTTGATCCAGTTTACTGTAATTGTATTTACTTCATCTCTAACCTTCAATTGCTACACATCATTGTTTATGTTTTACAAAGTTCTTCTTCTGATGTAATATTTATTTGCATAATCATATTTGAGAGGGCAAATAAACCTAAGCTTAAAATTTAGCGAGTTTACATACAGTGCGGTTTAATTAGTTCAGCCTACTTCATATAAGAAAGGTTTCTAAATTAGTGTAATGTGTAAAATAAATGTACATATAGCCTCCTACTGCATATTAGTCTGTGTAATTTGACAAACTTATTAATCTGTGAAATTTGTTGCAGCAAACAAGGCTAAGGGCCAAGATGTCTCCCAGTTTGTTTTACTTCAACGGAGAAAATCTCCGAGACTTAATAAGCCATCAATCACACCTCCACCGCCCCTGCCACTATCACAGCCACCTCCGCCACCACTGTCACAGCCACCTCCACTGCCCCTGCCCCTGTCACAGCCACCTCCACCGCACCAGCCACTGACACAGCCACGTCCACCTACCCCGCCCCTATCACAGCCACCCTTGCCGCAACCAGATTCTCGTGCTGAGTCCTCGAGTAAAAAAAAAGGGGACTTGGCAAGCGTGGGCCAAATCCGCAAAAGATCTGCGAGGCTCAATGGTGAAGAGTCAGAGTCATCCTCCAAGCGTGCCAGAATATGGTATGGCCCAGGTCTGCCCCCACCTGTTCGTTCCAAGTCCCATACCATCTCCCCTCAGTCCGGAAACAAGTCCCCTCGGACACCGCCTGCTGACCAGTCCCCACCACCTGCTGACCAGTCCCAGCCAGAGTCAATTGCCACAGCATCTGCTGACCAGTCCACTCGGTCACCGACTCAGGACACACCACCTGTTGACCAGTCCCAGCCAATGTCAGGAGCCTGGTCCTCTCATGAACCCCCCCGAGAGACACCGGAATGCCCCACATGGGAAGGGGAAGCAATTATTACCGGCGAGTCGAGTGAGTCGAGTGAAAACTCCAGTGGCCATTCTGAAGGGGAAGCAATTATTACTGGTGAGTCGAGTGAGACTGAGGTGGAGTATAATGATGATGGCACCATTAGGTGCCGGAAATATCAGACCCTCCGTTCATTACCTGAAGCTCATCAGCTAAGCGGGAGAGAGCTCGACGAGTCGGTAGCTCAAGGGTCAGCTCGCAAGAATAAGCAAAAGAGAAACAAGGGGAAATCTCCTGTTAGGTGTGGGCAGGGACTTGGGAAGCCTCGTGACCCAGTGCATCCAAAAGACAGACCAAACTTGATGGTGGTTGGGGACGTGGAGTTCATGTCCTTGCCAGAGTGCACTAAGGTGATAACCACAATACGGCTTCTAACTCTGAAGAACCTGCCGGGACCGTATCGGTCCTACTACATGTTTCCATTGCGGGTTCGGTTCGTGATCCTACAACAGTTCCTGGAGAGGTATTCCTAGCATGCTAAGGAAGACATCGGGCGTTGTCTTGATGTCTTCGAGAAGATAGCGGCGGATTCATACATGCGTGAAATGAATGAAACAAGGAAACTTTGGACGAGGAAACATTCGGAGGAGAAGGAAGTTTGGAAAGAATTCCCGCCTAAATGGTGCAAGAACATAGAAGCTTGGAAGGGGTTGTGTGACATATGGGCCACGCCTAACTGGGACAAACAATCAGAGACCAACCGTAATAACAGAAAAAAAGGTGTCTATCACGTGTCTGGTTCCAGGAGTATGTTTCGGCACTATCAAGCATTGGTATTGAAAAATTATCGTTGGTTTATATTCATACCTAATTTCTTTTTTTTTTATTTACATCACTAACCAGTTTCAATTGTCTAACATTCAGACAAAGGAGAAGGGCATCTCTGTTGGATTGAAAGATGTTTTTGATAAAACTCACATGCGCAAGTCACGGAATGGAAAGGAGTACGTCACCACCAGAGCACAAGAGGCAGCGGTAAACCCCTTTGTTCTGTTTTGATGTGTTCTTATAGGTTCCTTATTGCATAGTCTTGATTTGTTGTTAAATCACTGTTTAAAGCACATAGTAATGTTCTTGGGACCTTTACACACACATTTGTTGCCCTTAAAAACCACAATTTTTACATGTTTACTTGGTTGAGCTTGGCATATAGATTGTTTAGTGCTGACTGTTTTGCCCATTCTGAATAGCTGACCTTTAGATGGAAAATTGGTATAGTGATGTTTAGCATATCATGGTTTCTCTATGTGCACAATCTTGTACCAGTAAGGGTACCATTGGCTCTCCCTTTTCCATATGTACAAGGTGAGCCTAGTATGATGTTGTGAGGCTTGTTCAAGGGTTCTACAAAGTGCCTAGGATTAACCTATACGCGCATCATGACTATTTTTTATTACCACTGCAGGAAGAGTTTGAGAAACTTAAGGGGATATACGGGGGTAAGCTGGGAGAAGATCAAATCTGGGAGAAAGCTGTGAAAGGGGAGGACTCCAGAGGCAGGTTATTCGGGTTTGGCTTTCGGGGAAGAACAAGCAAGTCAACCCGAGTACCCGAGACAGTGGGGATGAGCTCATCAGGTCCAACCAGGAGCACTGCCACCTCTGCTGAAGATCCGAACAGACCTTACACAAAGGAAGAAGTGGAACGGATGATATCAGAAGAGCGAACCACATTTTTCGAGAAGTTTGTTGCCCAGGATGAGCGACACAGAGCTGAAATGGATCGGCTTATTAAACTCCAGGAGTCCTTCAAGAAGTTTAGAGCATGCTTTGAGTTGCTCTTCAAACAACATAACATGCGCCCTCCACCTTTTTTTAACGTAAGCAATTTTACGATGATAAATTAATGTATGGTAGTTTACCACTAAAATCACTATAACTCTTTTTTTAATTGCCAAACAAAATAACATTAGGTGTTTGATTTGTAGGAGCCGGCATCAGAGGCCAACACTGATGGGGGTAATAACGCAGCTGATGGGGATAATAACGCAGGGGATGGGGACAATAACGCAGCTGAAGGGGGTAACAACGGAAGTGAAGGGGGCACTAATGGAGGAAGTGATGCATTTTAAGAGCCTACTGTGATTATGGAGTGTTGTAATAAATATCTTTTAGGATTACATGTTGTACTGAATTTTATGATGTGTTGCTTAACTTAGGATGTCTGTTGAATTGCTTAACTTAGGATGTCTGTTGAATTGCTTAATAGCTGCTTTGAACTTACTATCTGGTGAACAAAATTTTATGATTTCCATGATATTTGATCCTTTTTATCTTTATTGGGGTTTATGGATTGTAAGATTGCTGGGTTATGCTGGTGGTATTAATAAAAATTTATGCGTACAATGGGTACGCAACAACAAAATAATTTGTATTCAAATAAAGGATACCACTATTTCCATTGGTAATACCGACGGAAATACCTCCAACCCTTTTTTGGCCGTGCCGCCGCTTCCGATATAATATTATTTCGTGGACCCATCATCAGTTAGTTCTCTTTCTCTTATTTTGAACCCGTCGCCATCGTCTATCAACTACCTCCATTGCTGCAACGTCTGAATTAAGGTACTATCTTGCTGCCCGATCTCGTTAATGGTCCCAAGTTTGACAAATAGATACCAGTACTTTGTGCTTTGCAATAATTTTGTCGTTCTATACATTTTGTCAATCTCGTTAATGGGAAGAAGTGATTTGTATGAATTTCAAAATAAATATAGGCTGAATATAACTATAGCAAACCTATATATAGAGAGACATTGTATGCCCTAATTTTTTGTTTTTTCGTTTTTCTAGTTGTATAATGATATTTGATTATATGCACACAAAGTGCTTGATGAAATGGCACCAGTGCACAGCAGAAAGAAAGACCAATTTTCCTTAATGCTCAATTTGATGATTAGATCTTTTAACTCAAGTACTCTAATATGTGTATATAGATAGCTAATCATGGCATCTGGTCGGGAATGGATGTACCATGGCCGACAAAACTCTGGTGGAACTCTTGAACCCGAATTCACTAATGGTGTGGCCGAATTTATTGCAACAGCCTTGACTAAACCCTCTGTTGTGCGTGTCGATCGACAGGGGAGGAAGTGTATCCCGTGTCCGTGTATGTCATGTGACAACCTCTACAACAGAGATGCAGGGACTGTCGAACTACATCTTTATCGGTCCGGCTTTTGCAACTCATATCAGATTTGGCACAAACACGGCGAACCACTACCATGTTCAGCTAGCTCTCAACCACACAGTCCACCCACTTTGAACTTTGCCGCTGATCGAATGGAAGATTTGGTAAGGGATGCTGCTCCTCAAGGGTTTGATTGGAATGAAGAGACACCACAAGGAGCGGCAAAGAAATGGTTCGACATGATGGAAGCATCGCAAACACCACTTTGGAAATTTAACGCCACAGGTGAAATGAAATGCGAAACACACACTGTCTTGTCACTTGTGACGCGTGCCATAGCTTTGAAGTCGAAACACCAGTGGAGCCAAAGAGGTTTTGATGATATGCTGCAACTCATGAAAAGCACACTTCCTTGTGGTGAACAAATGCCAGAAAATTTCTACCAGGCAAAGCGATTGGTTGACGAGTTGGGCATGGACCACGAGAAAATAGATGTATGCCCTAACTTTTGTATGTTGTATTACAAGGCAAACAAGGATAAAACAGAGTGTGATGTGTGCCATGAGTCGAGATATAAGCCAATTGGCTCCTCCGAAAAACTTGTTCCACAAAAACAACTCCGTTACCTACCTATCACACCCCGACTACAAAGGTTGTACATGACCAAAACAGGAGCAAAGAATATGAGATGGCACAAAGAAGGTGTGCGTCACAAAGCCCCGTTGATGGTGCATCCGGCGGATGGTGAGGCTTGGAAAGAATTCTCTCGTAGATATCCTGGTTTCGCAGACGAGTGTAGAAATGTCGTGTTGGGGCTAACAACGGATGGGTTCATGCCATTCAACTCGAGTGCAGCTCCATATTCGTGTTGGCCGGTATTTGTTTTTCCGTATAACCTACCCCCTGGAATGATAATGAAAGAAGATAGTATGTTCCTTACGCTTGTCATCCCAGGACCAAAGCATCCAGGTCGGGACATTGACATTCTCCTTGAACCTTTAATCGACGAATTGAATAAATTATGGGAGGATGGAGAAATGACATGGGATGGGTATAAAAGAGAGAATTTTGAGATGCATGCACAACTTATTTGGACAGTGAGTGATTACCCGGCTTATGAGATGCTATGTGGGTGGGGTACAAAAGGTAAGTTCGCGTGTTATTATTGCTTGGGTCAGACAAAGGCTTTTCAACTCGCACATGGTGGAAAAGCATGTTGGTGGGGGTGTCATAGGTGCTTCTTGCCTCCGCACCATGCATTCCGTCGAGATAGGAAGAATTTCAAAAAAGGTGCAGTTGATAATGATCCGCCACCACTACGATTGACGGGAGAGGAGCTTCAAAACATAGTGAGTTTAATACAACCGATCAAATGGGGTAAAACCGTAGATTTAAAACAGATCCATGGTTATGGTGTGACCCACCATTGGCAAAAGAAGAGTATTTTCTGGAGTTTACCTTATTGGAAAGATAATTTGCTGCACCACAATTTGGATATGATGCATTTGGAGAAGAATTTTACCGAAAATGTGCTATACACGCTTCTAAGCATAGGTGGTAGAACCAAGGATAATGAAAAAGCCAGGAAAGATCTAGCTCTATTGTGCGATCGTCCTAACCAGCACCTAATTCCGATCGACAATAATCCAGGAAAGATGAAAAAACCAAAGGCGCCATTCGCACTCTTTCCACAAGATAAGAAGATTGTTTTAAAATGGCTCAAGGATATAGTAAGGTTTCCGGATGGCTACGCATCCAATTGGTCAAGGTGTGTTAACCTAGACACTGGAACACTCGTTGGGCTCAAAAGTCATGACTTACATGTGTTCATGGAGCGCCTCCTCCCCGTCGCTTTTCGAGACTTTGTCCCGGATTATGTATGGGATGTCCTATGTGAGTTTTCGGCCTTCTTTAGAGAGATTTGTGCCAAGGAGCTTGATCCAGTGAGGGTGGCCCAGTTAGAAGATGATATTATTGTTACAATGTGCAAGGCGGAAAAAATATTCCCACCAGCTTTCTTCGATTCAATGGAGCATCTTGTTGTACATGTGGCATACGAGGCTAGAATGGGTGGGCCAGTAGGGTCCCGATGGATGTTCTCATGTGAAAGGTGTGTTTCATTTTGCTTCTATTTATAAACCACAACCATATTTGTAACTACTAACACTAAATTATATATTCAATTGCAGGCGTAACAAGGAACAACGGATGAGAGTCACAAACAAGGCACGTGTGGAGGGTTCAATCGTGGAGGCTACAATCGCCAAAGAAATTGGTACTACTTCGACACAATATTTTGCAGATAAAGCTAACATTGGCCAAGGAGGTGGAACAAGTAACCATCCATCTGGGCTACTTTCAGTATTCGATAGTACGGGCCGGTTCACTGGCAGGAAAAAAGGGAAGTATCTTGAAGAAAGGGATTTTAATGCTGCACACACCTATGTGATTCTCAACTGTCCAGAGATCTGTGAGAAGTACTTGGGGTACAATCTCATGAATTTTCGATTGATGTTGTCAAAAGTGTATATTATAAAATTTATGGAAACCTAATATTATGACATATTCTAATGTGCAGAGAATTTGATACATGTATGCTCAACTATGGAATAGCCACAAGCCCCCAAGACTTGCCAAAGGTTCGTCAAGATGGTTTCGCACATTGGTTGCGGAAAAAGGTCATTAATTCTCGTGATGAGGACGATTACTACATACGAATGGTAGGACTCAGGCCTAACAAACAAGCGTACTTCTACGAAGGGTACGAAGTCAACGGGTATCGCTTTCACACAAAAGCATATGGGGAGGACAAGACAACTCAAAGTTTCGGTGTTTGCATCAAAGGCGAGTATGATGCAACTGCCCCACAAATCGATTACTATGGAGTTCTCCAAGAGGTCATTGCACTAGAATATGATGCCCACACGGTAGTTCTATTTAGATGTGATTGGTTTGACATAATAAACGGTGTAAAGGCCGACCGCTCACATGCTATTGTTGAGGTTAACCACACTTCTCGCCTAGCAACTTACGAGCCGTTTGTATTAGCAGCTCAAGCAACCCAAGTGTGTTACCTACCATATGCTTCTACCAAGCCTGAAAGACTATCTTGGTGGGTGGCATTTAAAACAAGCCCGAAGTCAAGGTTTCAAGCCGAGGGCGAAGATTCTAACTTAGAATTTTACCAAGATGAAAGGCCTGATAATCCAATCACGGTTTCAGATGGACCAGACTTTGATTGGGATGGTATCATCTTTGGAGAAAATGACTACGAGCTAGTGGACGAAAGAACAGTCCTCCCGCCAACAACATCTGATCCATCGCAATCTATGGCGAGGGACAAAAACCAAGTAGAGGAAGGTGAGGAAGAGCATGACATGGAGCAAGTGTATCACAGTAATGACGATGATTCTGATGAAGAATTTTAATTGACCTAAACTCCAATGATCCCAATGAAGAGTATATGCATAGGTGAGTTTTTGCATATTCATTCTCATTATGTAAAAGGGACCTTGTTATTAGAACAACAATCCACATTTAATTCCTTGCATCTTCATCTTCATTTATTTTCAAAAGATGATATAAATATAATTGTTATAATTAAGACAGTGCCCATCTTGTATTTTTTTTATTAGAAAATATTTTTATTTACATGACCTTGCTAATCTAGTGTATTTATGCATGTATGTATGTTCACTGTTTACTAATTGTAATTACTTTTTTTTACTCATTTACTAACACTGTAAAAGGATATATTGTAGGATGAGTCATTCACTGTGAAGGGAAGAAAGCATGTATTGCTTGGATTTGTCAAAATGTTTTGTATCTAAATTAAATAGATTGGCTTTGTCCAAATATCAAAATTTATGTTTTCAATTTTATCCCAATTAAATATTTTGTGCTGTATGCTAAGATCTACTTTAATTTATTGCTACAAAGGGAGATAACAAATAAACTTAAATGCTTCTGTCTCCATGAAATAAGCTTTTCCAACGGAAGTCATGGAAATAATAAGTCTAACATAAAATAATGTAAACTGGATGAATAAAACATTTCCCAGGGTATAGTATCTGGTATTTCCTTGAACTATCAATAAAATATAATTTTTGGGTCTATCTGGCGGGTCATGGGTCAGGCATTAGTATTTCCAACGGTATGGGGAGAGGTATTTCCATCAACTATCAATAAAATAGAATTTTTTGGTCTATTTGGCGGGTCATGGATCAGGCATAAGCATTTCCAACGGTATGGGGAGAGGTATTTCCCTGAACTATCAATAAAAAATATTTTTTTTGGTCTGTTTGGTGGGTCATGGGTTAGGCATTAGTATTTCCAACGGTATAGGAGGAGGCATTTCCATGAACTTGCAATAAAATATAATATCTGGTCTGTTTGGCGGATCATGGGTCAGGCATTAGTATTTCCAACAGCAAATAGAAAGCATTTCCATCAGCAGACAGGAGGGATTTCCATGCGCTACTTTTTCCATAGGTATACCGTTGGAATAATGGAGTGTGTCAGAAATCGCAAATTCTTTTCCATAGACCCTTCCTACCGTGGGAAATCACATTTCATACCGTGGGAAATATTGTAAATTCTAGTAGTGTCACTTATGTTTTGAGAATTCATACAATTTTAATATATTTAGAAAATAAAATTATTATTTTCATAGCTTTGCAAAAAAAGTGCAGCAGACACAAACAAAAATAATCTACCATTTTAATTTAAATTGATTGATAATTAATTTGTTATGTCTTCATTTTTTTTTTATATCATTAAAAGAAATGTTATGTCGTTCAATATTTTATTTGTATGATTTTTTTAATAAATTTTTCAAAAAAAAAATAAAAAAAATATGTCATTTAAAAAATATTATTTATGTGTAGATGTCATTAATTTATTTAATATGTCATTTAAAGAATGTTATTTGTCATTTAGTCTATTTTTTTTAATAAAAATATGTCATTTTGTATGAGATCTTTTTTGTTCTCTTGCAGTATGTCTTCATTACAATGCACAGACCTGATACTAGTTACAATTAAGCATGGACGGAGTTCATACACAAGTTCTAATTAAAATAATTGAAAGTTACCAATTTCATCTCCAGAAATAAATCGAGAACAACGCTGACATAATATCTCGTCAAATATACATAGGTAGTCCATTATCCCTTGTTGACTCCAGATCTTCTGGATGCACAATTGAACGCACTTTGGAATACGTTATATATACCGGTCACCGGACATGGTGGTTGAAATTTGATAGTACTTATTCCAAAACTAGAAAGGAATCAAAAAGAAAGGAATCAACCATGCACTAAAGTGACAGTATACACACACACACACACACACCCCACAAATATATATGTATATGGACTCATTTAGATGATGAAGTGGAATGTATTCCACTGCATGCTTAGTCAAGAGCAGAAATGTCAGTTATCCAAATTGACCCCAGTGCGCGCAAGTGATTATTAACATTAGAAGAAGAAGCTGGAAGAAGAAGCATTTTAACTATACTATAGGCTCTAGATATACTTTATGGGTTAATTAAACTTGGGTGTATGCTATTGCTGGTTGTGGTTTTTGTGCTAGCAGTTTAGGGATAATATATATGTTAGGTTTCAACTGTGAATTACTGAATTGTAGGGCCGAGGAAGCAAAATTATAGCTGAGTGTTTGGGATAGATAACAGCTACCTAATAGGTGATTGTCTGTAGGAAGCAATTAAGGTGAAAAAGGCGAATCAATATCCTCTGAGGTAACAGAATATTTCTGTCTGGATCACGGCAGTCCGATAGGAATTCTGACCAATCCTGAGAACGCACAGGGTCGTTTCAATAGTCGTGCAGATTCTGATTGGACGGTCCAAACCCAAACAAAAATATTCTGTTACCTTTGGTGATATGAATTATGAATTCGAAAAAGGCCAGGGCCATTATGATCAAAGATAGATATATAGGGTAAGTACGGATATGTTTTGTTTTCAGATGTTAATGCTAGATGTTATTGTCAGGTATTAATGTCTTTTCTCAAAAAAGAAAAGAAAAAACCATTAATGCTCAACACTCAACAGAATTAATAGAAAATGCAAAGAGGCATAAGTTTGGCATCTTACAAGTGTATGTGGTAGGGGGGTAAACAGATCGGATAGTGGTGGAACCATATCCGTATCTCTTTTCATTTTTTGGATACAGATACCGATATGGATTAGATATTATATGGATATAGATACTAATTAAATATTAAACATATACAGATACACAATTATCTACTTTTTATAATGGTAAAACATTTCATAATATATATATATATAGAGAGAGAGAGAGAGGAGGGATCAAATGACATCATTTTTTGGTGACATGGAATGACACCGTCTATTTTCAAAGTCCAAACAGTCGATCCAAACCGTTCAACTTGATGGATATCTTAAAATGTTCTTACAGATCAAATTTTACATTTTTCTGAATTTTTTTTTGGTTTATTTAGAGGGGTTCAAAAATTCAATGGTCTGAATATAGCGATTTTGTTAAATACTTAATAAATAGTAAAAAAATTCAGAAAAATGTAAAATTTGATTTCCAAGTTACTCTTAATATATTCATCATATTGAACGGTTTGGATCGACTATTTGGATTTTGAAATTTCAAAAATGGACATTGTCACACCATGTCACCAAAATAGTGGTGTAATCCGATCCCTCCTCATATATATATATATGAGATGAGCTACGGTGAGTTGCGAAGTAAAGTGACTATTTTACTTCACACTCATATTTTGTGATTTTAAAGTTTAAAACGTCGATTCGAACAGCTCAACATGATCTCTATATTACAATGTGCTTGGAAACCAAATTTTACATTTTTTGCAATTTTTTTACTATTTATTAAGCGACTTTGAAAATTACCGATCCGGTGGTCCAGAAATTTTTACTGTTCACCCGGATTTCAGATTTTTAAAGTGGCTTAATAAATAGTAAAAAAAATTTCAAAAAATGTAAACTTAGTTTCCAAGCATATTTTATTATGAAGAACATGCTGTAAGGTTCGAATCGACTATTTGAACTTTGAAAATGAAGATATTGTGTGAAGTAAAATAGTCACTTTACTTCGCTTTACATTTTTCTAAATTTTTTAATATTTATTAAGCCACTTTGAAAATTATTGATCCAACGGTGGCTTAACAAAACAGTAAAATCAGCAGCCACTGTTGGATCAACAATTTTCAAAATGACTTAATAAATAGTAAAAAAATTCAGAAAAATGTAAACTTTGGTCTCCAAGCACATATTAATATGGAGAACAATATTAACGGTTCATATCAACTTCTTGGATTTTGAAATTTGAAATTTGGACAGTATGCATATCGGCCCATATGCTACCGAATGCATATTAGTCACTATATATATATATATATATATATATAGGAATATGCTAGCATGCTATGCATAGCATAGAGTCCCTCCGTGCAACGGCTCGGATTTCGAGTTTTCAAAATCCTAACGGCCGATCCGAACCGTTCATCTTGTTCTCCATATTAATATGTGTTTGGAGACCAAATTTTACATTTTTTGGAATGTTTTTTACTGTTTCTTTAGATTTATTGAAAATTGTTGTTTTTGTTATGGTCCAGATTTGTTGAAAATAGCGATTTTCAATAAATCTAAAGAAATAGTAAAAAAATTCCAAAAAATGTAAAAATTTGGTCTCCAAACACATATTAATATGGAGAACAAGATGAACGATTCGGATCGACCGTTAGGATTTTGAAAACTCTAAATCCGAGCCGTTGCACGGAGGGACTCCATGCTATGCATTGCATGCTAGCATATTCCTATATATATGTATAGTATGGCTAAATTGCTACCGGTAGCACTTCAACCTAAGTACTTACGGGGTCATATCTTCATATTTAATGTTCAAACAATAAATTCAAACCGTTAGATGTTCAATCTATATTAAAATGTGGTTGGAGACCAAATTTTATATTTTTTGAAATTTTTTTACTATTTATTAAGATGGTTTGAAATCGTTGTTTTTTTAATGGTGCAGAATTTTAATAAAAACAGCGATTTTCAAACCATCTTAATAAATAGTAAAAAAAAATCCAAAAAATGTAAAATTTGGTCTCCAATCACATTTTAATATAGATTGAATATCTAACAGTTTGAATTTATTGTTTAAATATCAAATATAAAGATATGACCCCGTAAACACTTAGATCAAAATATTACCAGTAGCAATTTAGCCATAGTATCTCTCTCTCTATATATATACTATCTAGATACAAATAATTAAAATTTAAAACTATATCTATATCTAATTTTCAGATACGGATTCAGATGCAAACAAATAATATCCAACCTGTTTGCATCCCTAGTATGTAGTTGCACAAAGTCGCATCCTTTGAGATATCTCATATTTTGCGTGACTGTTTGAAAAATCTCAACCATTCAAATACGTTATGAACGAATCTCAAAATTCAATTAATACTGCCCCTGCACTATTCTCGAATAGGCACCGGACACGTAGGTCAAGCAAAATATGAGATATCTCATAGGATACACACTAGTGGTTGCACCTATAATATTTATCACGGTCAGGTATATATCCATATTAGTATAGATATGGAGCTGTTCGATCTAGAAATTCTTAAATTTTTTATGGGCAAGGGAGTTGGGTCGTAGCTAAGTCAGATGTAGCAATAAATGCATGTTCAATGCAATCCACTTTTATAAAAAAAAAATGTACAAGCACTTAGCCCAACAGAATATATTTTTTTTGTACTTTTACACAAACATTTGTCTATACCATTAAGAATATTCATCATGCATGTGTTCTCGTGAAAAATAAATTCAATTTCATTTCAGTTTTTTAATGCGTCTAATCGTCCTCCAACTCCAATTTTTCAGATCCGTTAATTTCTCTAATTATTTATCTGAGAGTTATAGAAAATAAGCCTCCGCACTCTAAAAACTAGAAGAAGAAAAAACTACATCAGCCCCATACTTCACGTGGTATGGGATCCACATACTCAATCCACACCCAACAATCTTCCTATTAGTTACTATATATATACACACGGGTTTTATACCTATATAATTGCCAATTACTAGCTAGTATCGTATTGTCAGGTACTTATACGTTTGCTGTTAGGTATTTATATTTTATATATATCATACAAAAACTTAACAATACAAACTAAATTAAAGCCACTGACCTTTAAAAAAAAACAATACAAACTAAATATATATACTTGCGTACGTACACATGTATTGTCAGGTGTTTGTACTTCAAATAATTGGAGATTAAACTTAATTGAAGTGTTTGTACTTCAAATAATTGGAGATTAAACTTAATTGAATTGTTCGACGTGCGTGAAAAGTTAAGTATTTAATTTTTTTTGGTGTTTACATATGTGTTACAAATTGTTACTTAATGTATTGTTATGTATTTATACTTGAATGGTATATGTTTATATTTGTAAAATCAATTATTCAAAATTTTAATGTTTATACTTACGTTATCAGTCATTAATATTTATATCTGATCTGTTATTTGCTATGTATTTGTACCTATTATAATGTTGCGTTGTTCAAAATCCAATTTAAAACAGATTACATCTATATATATTTGAAAAATATTCTATGTTATATTAATAGTTAGATTCTTTACATTGAATAACGTAATTGTATATTGAGCTATTTATAATTAATTTGAGTTTGAGCAAATCAATTAAAATGAATGAGAGTGCGAATATAAGTTCAAGCTAGTCAAAAGTTTAATGAAAAAATTAAACTTTAATTAAATTTGATTCAAATATGAGCAAATACGGTTTGATAAATAAATTTACAGTTAATTAGTTTAATATTATGTTAACTTTCTTCTATATATGTTTTGTCACCTGAAAAAAATTATAAGAAAAAGAAAATATTTCAAGTGTAAAGTGCATGATTAGTATCATAAAGTTAATTATTTCTATATAAGAAGTCACAAGATTAAAATCTTATGAAATAATTCATGTGAGATATCACTATATTAATTAAGGACTTCGTATTTTAAAAAAAAATATAGCATCATCAAAATATTCAGAATTCTTTTTTTTTTATTATTATTATTAAAGCCCGTAGGCACATATAACACTCACAACACACTCTACTCATGTATTCTGGAGATTCGAACCTAAGATCTCTAGCTCGTAGAAGAACATACGCCTTAGCCAGCTCAACTATATATGCAGCGCTAGGCAAATTTTCATTTCAGAATTCTAGCTACCACTGCATGGTGAGATCTAGACGAAGTTATTAATTATATTATATATCATCCAAACGAAAGGCAATGCAACCCAACTGCAACCCAACTGCAACCCAGATTCTCTAAATGCACTAATGGAAACTTTTTTTATATTTATTGCTATTAAATACTAATGCGATATAATATATGATATATAAAGGCGATTTTTAGACCCCATCCATTGACTTGATATAAATTAAACCAAATTAAGGGCCTGCAGGATGGACATTCTTATTAATTTTTATTCGTAGCATTTAACAACAAAAAATGTACAAACAATTAATGGAATTTGCTTAGATACTATTTTGAACAATGTATGGCTTGCTCATCAATTATCAGTTCAACACGTAGCAAAAAGTAAGACAAAGTTGGCTCGATCGTCCAACTCAATTAATAACAAGAATGTTAATTAACATTTGTCATTCCTTAATTAAGTTGTCAAGAGCTTTTACATTGTTCTAGTTATTTAAACGATCAAACAATGCAAGATAAAAACAATATCACAATATGGTTTTCTTATAATATTACCAATTAAACTGCTGTTTGTTTTCTACTTCTACAGTACAAGCAAATTAATTAAACATTAATTGCGAAAATAGACCCATAATGCATGTCAAGGCAATGCATGTATGTACCCTATGTTAATTAGATGGTGTGTATGCTTAATTTGGAGATAATGCTGAAGCCCGGAATGAACTTAATGAGTTAAACGCGTTTGATTGGATATGGAATATGCTTAATTTGGAGATAATTAATGCTGAAGCCCAGAATGAACTTAATGAGTTAAACGCGTTTGATTGGATATGGAATATGCTTAATTTGGAGATAATGCTGAAGCCCAGAATGAACTTAATGAGTTAAACGCGTTTGATTGGATATGGAATAATCAATGGCTAGATCCGCCTCCCATGTGAAACGTCAAACGTGCATGTGCCACATGTGCAGAAAGAAGAACGCAACCTGTTGGCTGGCTTCTTCTAGCAAAGTACGCAGCCTGATTGAGGGTTTCCGTGCTTCTTTGAAGTGAGATGCATTTAATTTGTTAACTGCCGAAGCTTCTCGGTACGTATATATATATATATATATATAGTGAATTAATAGCGACCAGGTGTACTATTTGACCGTGCTTAGGGGTGTCAATGGTACCTTTTTAGCCGTTTACCCGACCCGTATCGTATTCAATAAGGCGGGTATGGATAAGGTTTTTTTTTCGTTAGTTTATTGGATATGGATATGGGTAAGAATTTTTTTTTGTTAAATAAATGGGTAAGAGTATGGGTAATGACTATTTCGTATCCGTTATCCTATAGGGTAATTATAAAATCTAAATATATATTCAATTCAATTTCCAACACACTTAATGTATATTTAATTCAATTTCTAACCCACTTAAATATATATTCGTGTTTTTGAACTTTTATTCTTTATAAAAAAATAATTTAGTTGGAATTGATTGCAGATGTATTTTATTTTTTATTAGAAATATAATTATATATGTGTTAAAATAAATTATTTTTTAATGTTTAATTTGTAAAATATAATAAAATTAATTATTATACTAGTATTATCCGTTATTCACCTACTACCGTTTCATTACCCAATAATATTAACGGGTAAGGATAGGGTAGGATAAAATCAATTTTTAATGGGTATGAGTAAGGTCAATTTTAATGGGTATGGGTATGAAAATGTCTCCACCCGACCCGTATCGTACCCATTGACACCCCTAACCGTGCTACGTTTATGCAACGTCATGTGTCGTGATGGTGCGTTTGATATTGGGTTAATCTGAAGGCAAGGAATCCTTAGTCATTTTCGTGATAGTTAATTAATTATGTATTATGAAATTTAATTGAATTTTCATTTTTACAAAAATATATAATATATAAAAATGTCAAATTAATATGTATTTATATTTTAGTGGAGATTTGAAATCAAATTATAGTTGACTACATATAACACGGGGTAATTATATTTTGATATATAAACTGTTCAGTTTAAAGTAGAAGCATGATAAAGGAACAATAAATAGAAGTATGAAAATTAACTTTTAATCCAGTAGCAAAGATAATATCATGTTTGAAACAAAAAAAAAGACAATTATTTATAGATAATAAATATTTGAGTGGTTTGATCTCCAACATTTATTTTAAAAAAATAGAAGGCATTTGAACTCCTTCATAGACAGATCTATATCCTCCTAAGTACCTGATTGATTGAGTACAATGAGCTCTAATTAATGAACTCCCAGTCGAGTAATTGGATATCAGTGCCTATATAGCCTATAGGGGATCCATTTTGAGATTCGTATATATCAAGTTAAAACTAATGATCGAGTCAAATCTAATTGCATGTACTGAGTAAGGTATTGCATTACTGGATAATAACTAATTAATTAGTGGGTGTTATTCGCAAGTAGCAACGGCCCCTTCCATGATATGGGGACGTTTTTTTAGTGGTCCCATTCCACATGCTTGACATTGTGCTGGAGCTAGGGCCTTATGGGTCTATGGTTATAGCTAGCGTGACTTATTTCAATAATTATTTTTTCCCTCAAAATATTAAAAAAAAAATTCTCGTAAGCTCATTGGCAATTTGAATAGTTGTATTTAATTAGAGAAAGGGAAGTGCCTAATGATACGGTCGGGTTTGTCTATTTAATAATATCTCTTGACACCTAATTAAAATACTGTTTTGACAACTAAGATAAAAAAATTATTGAATCGAACTAATTAAATTTATGTATACCTATGCTCCATCAATAAATATGGGTGAAAATGGATCGGATACGGAGCTGATACACAACAACACACTTTTCGCGAGAAAAAAAAGCGTATTTATGACAATACTCCGTTGCGAATAGAAAAAGCAGAACAATGACAATACTATGTCGCGAAAAATTATTTTTTATTCTCGCAAAAAGTGTCTCATTCTTATTGTGCATATAGTGGAAAAATAATATTTATATTTTTTTCGGATACAGATACGGAGTGAATATTAGATGGATCCGGATACGAATATGGATCAGATCGGATATTTATTAAAATAATAGAAAATTTATTAAAAATATTAAAGTTCATAATATTTATCTAATTATAATAATGAATAACGTAATTTTTTCATAATATATATTAAAATATATGTTACATATCAACTATTTGGATACATATAATTGAAATGTAAAACCATATTAGTATCCATATCCACATGGATATTAAGATATCGGATATCCACATCTAATTTTTCGAATACGAATTAGATATTATCCATACCATTTTCACCCGTATCAATCATTTAAATAGGCACAATATAAAATTTAGTACCAACTTGATACTAATTTGAATACTTTCGGAATTCATGAAATGTGAGTATTAAAATTATTTGATGTACTGTGACTAATTAAACAACTGCAATTGCATGAATTTCATGTGTTCATGAAATGAAAATAAATCGTAATTTAAATATGTTAAATATGTTAAATTTCAACATATGCAAAAGAAGACTTTTGATTTTTGTTCTGGTAATTACTATTTTACCTGCACAAGAAAATAGTTTCAACTATCATTTCTTTATTGTGAGGTAGATTCTCTATGTCTACATTCTTCAGGTAATACCTTAGGAGTTGGGAGCTCTTAACATTTAAAAAAAAAAAAAAATGTTCCTCCTCTATATCGACTATATATTTTACAACAACAACAGAAATAAATATAATAATATAACTTTAAGATCTTCGACGAATAATTTACAAAATTATTAAAATATATGTAAGCAATAATGCAAAATAACGTGCCACCTTTTCGGCTTAATTCTGAAATCAGCTGCTAATATCTCACAAACTTATCTATATTCAGATCTATATTTTTGTACCAAAACCTGTATTTAAACTATTAAATCGGTCATATTTCATTGAAATATCCATAGAATGTAGTACTGTTGCAAGTTTGTTCTTATTTTGCAGGAATTAGGCAAAACACAAGCCCGTATCAACCTCAACTCGACCACAGGCTCGACCACTGACTTGACCACAAAAGAAACACAGGCACATGGCCCGAATAGGATCTTGTACAAGCCATATCAGGCAAATCCGAAAATAAATCCAAAATCTAGAAACAAGGCCTATTAAAGGAAGGTCAGCCAGAAAAGCATATAAGTGAGATTTCTTGCACCAGAGAGCTCATTCTAGAACAAAGAAGCATTTTCTAGGGTTTGAATTGGTGGCTATTGCTTGGAGGCAAAGTTGAGAAGCAAAATACGCGAGTTTTGTTGTGGATCTTCTTCTTCTTTGGGTTTTATCATGATTTATCACACTCTTATATGTTTTATTTGTTTTAGAACTGTGCTTGAGTATATTTCTTTGTTTCTAGATTTGATATATTCTTTTAGATCTATGGTCTTTTTCCATCAAAACATCAAAATGTCATATTTTCCAATTAAAACTAAGCATCATTTTATATACATTTTTCTGTATTTGACTTATTATATATTAAGAGTCTGGCTAGTATAACATCAATTTCAGCTTATATAACACCAACTTCAAAATCTATCGAATCGGCTTCAAACGGTGAATCCAAATTGTTTAAACTGATCTACTACATTAGCTGTGCGTTTCACACAAAATTTATAATTTTTTTAATTTCTCTAATATCAAGTCAAGCGGTCAAATGTGTGAGTTTTGAAGTTAATTTTAATACATTCATTTTTCAACATTTTTTACAGCTTGATTTGATACTAAAATAACTCAAAAATATAAAATATTTGCATGTAAATGCATCACTCATAAAATAAATCAGTTTGAACGGATTGGATTAGTCGTTTGAAGTCTATTCAATTAATTTTGGAATTAGCATTATATGACACCGATGTCATACTAGCCGGACTCTATATTAATCTTATATATATTCTAAACTGATCTATTTATCCTTTCCTTCAAATAAAGACATCTAGATGGCTATTATCCCTTCTTTTCTTGTCCTTTTTTAGAAACAATAAGGGTATAACCTCTATTATTATTAACCGTAATTAATTACGGAGTGTAGGGTTTATTACAAAAAAATTATAATAGAGAACAAAAGTGAGTAAAAAAGATGAAAAAAAAACAACAAAGAAAAAAAGGATGAAAGTAAAGAAAAAGAAAATTCCACACTGCTGCCTTAATTATATCAAGGACTATGTTATGCATTAACCATGTACTGGTCATATAATTAAGTAGGGACAAGATGTAGCGGAGTTTGTTTGGGATATATATTTATGAAATACTTGATAGTGGCTATCAAGTTTTTGTTTGAGATATTAATTGTTCAATTCTAATTGATATAGTATATGTAATCAAGTACTACAGCAAATTTGGATTCGATTAATTTGAATAGTATATAGTTTAAAAAAATATAACCGTTTAATTATGTATACAGTTACAACATTTAATATATTAATATCCGATTTTGGTTCAAACTAATTTAGGGTTTAGGGTTTGTAGTGGATAGGATATTAGTGTGATTTAATTATCCGATCTACAACCAAGTTCAATCCGATACCTGTATAAATATCTAATACAATTAATGCAAATACATTTTTTTATAATTAATTAATATAAAACATAAACTAATAACTATAAAAAAACATATAAAACATTTTTTAGAAAACGAATATTTATTTTAGTAGTAAGCTATACTAGAAAGAAATAAAATGTTTTCTTCTTTTACTATATATTTGAATGCAAAACAAAAGGCTAATACTAGAGAAAAATTGGATGGATAGAGAAAAATAGAAGAAGAATTGGATGAATATGATCTAATCAATGCATGATTCCATTAGAAACGGGGATATGAAACGCAAAAAATCATAATATTATATCTTTTACATCTCAAATCGGATATAACAACCTGCCACAGATATTTATTAAGACATTATATGTAAAAAAGTGAATCTTTTATATGCATTACCAATAACATCATTACATAATAACCACATTACAATATTTCTTATAAATTTTATTTGACAGACTACAGCAAACTATGTTTTAGAAATGTCTCCCGCATCCTATCAGTTTCAACAACCCAAAACCCCATTTTTATGTAGTTATATTGTCAGATACAATCTAAAACCGTCTCTATGTATATGTGTAATAAACTTAAAAATAACTCAAAGTGTGGGGATGAGAAATAATACTCATATTATCTCTCAATGCAAATTTGCCACAATCAGTTAACTAGACTTGTAATTAATCCATATTCATAATTAAATCCTCGTAACTTGACATTAACAGTTCAATTTATAAATATAAATGAGTGCATATGCCCTATCACAATATTCAATCGAATCTCAACCAATAGAATATCAAATGAAGCTCAACAAATACATTTGGCTTAAACTCAGATTGTTAGGTCTGATAACACATACAGATGATAATTCACCAACTTATTACATAGATGACCACGCTAAACCCACACATGCTAGTACCATATAGTGCCCTCAAATTGACCTCATCTGCTATGTTTTGGCTTATACATTTAATTAAGGTCTGGTGATAAAATTTCATATGCAAATATATTTAGAATTCATACTACCCGCATAATAATCAAATTGTCATTATCTCATATGATAATTATCCAAAAATAAAAGACGTTGAGTAATAGCCACCCATAGTCTTTGTCAATATTTCATTACCAATCTCTTGTCCCAACTGATGCTAGAAATCTCTTATGAGGACCATTTACTTAATGCGCATATAGGATTTCAGATAAAAGTCTATTCTATAGCTCCTAGCTAGACTTTGTATAACATATATCTCAAAATTAATTGATGGCTTCTAAACATAATCAATAATAGGAGAACAACAGAACGATAAACTATTTGAAATGACAAGTTAACAGTATCACACAAATTCAATTATAATTTAATTGGACTATGCATATAATTCATCAAGGTTCTAAATAGCGTTTATCGCGTCATAGCGGAGAGTCTCGAAAAAAAGCTATAGCGAATAGCGCCGTTATAGCGAAAACTATTCCAAATAGCGTTTTTAATTTTTATAAAAATTATATTATATATTTGACAAATATTAACATTATTTAGTCTCATAAAATAATAAATAATATCAAATTGATTAAAAAATTATAATATTCATATTGAACTAATACAAAGTCCAAATTGCGACTCAAAATATATATAGTAATACTAATATCATAAACTATCGATCTTTTTTTATTTAAAATATTTTCAACATCATAACATAATTTATCTTTTTTCTATTTAAATTTCAAAATAACCTAGAAATTGCAAAGAAAAAAAATCATACTTTTAGTAAAATAAACAGATGATCCTTGAAGAAATTCTTGTTAGTCCCTAAAATTTCCATAATTTAGCAATTATTTATTTGATTTATCATCAGTTAAAAAAAACCAAGAGCAAAATAAAAAAAATTATTATAGCGGACTTGAATTTGATATAATGTAATATTCATCAAAATTAAACAATATATTCACCATTTATTTATTTTAAAGCTCATATAAATTGAAAAAAAAAAACAGCAAATGTTGCATAGCGCACGCTATTTGCGCTACACGCTGTACGCTATAGCGGACTACTATTACCGCTATAGCGTCTGTAGCGCAAATAGCGTATTTTAATACCATAGCATAGCGTTTGGTCTCCAAAAACACTATAACGCCGCTATAGCGTGCTATTTAGAACACTGTAATTCACACACATCTCAAATAATGCAACAAACAATCATTCAACATGGCAAACAAATAACAATTTAATTCTTAAAAATATAATATCAAACAAGTCCAGTAACCCGTACCTAATATTGTAGAGAAAGAAATTGAGCTCGTAAGAATCTGCTACTTCGAAAATCTCATCTCGTTCGTCTTTTTTGTATGCACGTCGGATAGACATAATTTCAAAACTTTTTTTTTCCTATTTCATTCTCTTTTTTCGTTTTCTTAGTTCTCTCTCTCTCTTTTTCATCCGTAGAAGTGATATAAGCCTTAAATGGCTCACGGTGAAATGGAGAGGGCCTCCGTATGTGGAATTTGTATCCTCTGCATTAACTCAAAAAGAAATATTTTGAGTTAATGAATCTTAACCATTCAATCTATTTTAAGATTTGTGTAGACTAGATTCGCACTAATATTAAAGAAACTCCTAAATCATAAATAAAAACTAAATTGACTCTGTTTAAAATCAGAACGGTTGAGATCTATCAACTCAAAAGATTCGTTTTTGAGTTAATGCAGAGGATACGAATTCCCGTATGTGTGCCGCGTGACATGATAGCCACGTTGGCTTCTTTTTAAATTTTTTCTTAATACTTTCTTAATTTTTTTATTATTTAAAATAGATCTACAATATAATCTATAATAGTTTGAAAATTCCAAATAGATCCAAAAAAGTAAAATAACAGCATAATTGAGATTGCCAAGAATAATATTGCTGACTTTAGAATAATTCAATTATATATTCAAATATTCATATTGTATACAAACAGATATATTGTATATGTTATAGTTACACATAATTGGGTCGAATTAATAAAATATATTTTATTAAAAAGTTACGTATTTTCTTGAAAAATATCACACAGACATTATATCCGAATGCATCCCCCAACTATAATAACAGAAAAAATATTTCAATTTTGTTTAACTTCCATTTCCAATGTCCATATTCAAGCTTTTAAAGTTTTATTTATAACATTTTAAAATACTATTCATAAGTATTTAAACCTCTACTAATATTGTGCTTGTGCATTGCAACGGGAACATATTATAAGATTGAATAGAATATAAAGAGACATTTTTGTTTGACATTCAAACAAAATTAAGAAAAAATACATTTAAATGAAAAAAAAAAAGAAATCCAAATGATAAATAATAATAAAAGAACGACAACAAATACAAAAAAGGAACAAATGTAACATGAAAAAAATTCTTGAAGTATCATTGCGATTTAATATATAATGTTCTCCATAAGCAAGACATGGCATTAAACGATTTAAAGGAGAAATGATATGTAAAGAAACAAAATTGAGAAAGATATGATTAAATGATTAAAATAAATATTTTTTTCTACATATATATTCTTGATGAAAATTATTTTAACAATGAAATTTTCTCTACATATCATTTCTCTACACAAAAGTTCTAGATATTCTTCATTTTCGCTCCAGATCGAAAAGATATGATTGTTTCTATCAGTACAACATCTGTTATTAATCCATTTACAAAGATACAGTGGTCCTAAATAAAATTCAGAAAGATATGATTATTTCCATTTTTATTGCTAAAACTATAGAGGAAGAGGATAAATGAAATAGAGGAAACAGAGAAATAAGAAAATAATTTAATTGCATGAATCAAAGATAAGTGTAAGACGAAATAAGGAAACGGATCGCTAGGAATTCATTCAATTTTAATTGTGACAAACCATGTAGCAGTCTGTGTGTCGAACATATTTTGAACTAAATTTAGACTTCTACACATAAAATAGATGTATTTAATAAAAAAAGACAAATTATGTGATTGGAGGGCTAATATTCAATTCGAAAATTCATCTTTCAATCTCAGCCGTTGGCGAATCAGGACAACTACATGCATAATATAATAATGGAGATATGCATGCAATAAAATTCCAAATCTGTGTAGTTTTAATTCCTAATTACTTTTGTTTTCAAGCCAAAAAAGAAATATTCTTTTTACCCACTCTTTTTTAATTTTTTTTTATCATTCTCATATATTTTTCTGACAATCTATGTTAAATTTTATGAATCTAAAAATACGAGCATTTTCTACTCAATTTTCTCTTTCAAGTGAGATCCATAAAGAAATAGTTTTTAGTTATTTTGAAATCATTTTTTTAAGTAAATCCTATGAGCACTTTAAATTTTTCAACTTTTAAACCTCTGGTGTCATCATTTAAACTACTATGTTCAATCGTTTAAACCTCTGATGTTGATCATGTAGTATGACGCATTTAAACATTTGTATACAATCGTTAAAAGTAGTTGTGTTAAACATTTAAATAGTGCTCATTGACTTTACTCAAAAAAAAAATAATGACTTGAAAAAAAACTCAAAAGTATTTCTTCATGAATCTCATTTGAAAGAGAAAATCGAGTAAAAAATGTTTGTATTTTTAGATTCGCAAAATTCATCACAGATTATCGGAAAAATGGATGAGAATGATCAAAGGAACAAAAAATGTGGGTGAAAAGAATCTTTCATTTTTTGACTTGAATACAAAAATAGTTAGAAGTTATAACTAGACAAATTTATAATTTAGTTGCTTGCAGATAGAGGTTTAAATTCTTATGAGTAGTATTTTAAAATGTTAGAAAGAAAGCTTTAGAAGATCAAATATGGACGCTGAAAATAAAAGTTATACATTAAATACTTAAATGACACACTGAAAAATTTATTTGAGGTACAATTATCAAGCTCCTTATATTAATTTTTACTAAATGTAACAATATCATAGATTAATAACTATTAAAAAAATCATCATTTTCAATATTTTATTTTTCAAAAATTATATCTCCTCATAAATTCAAAAAGTTACTAAGGAAAAAGCTTAAGTCTTTCCAAATACTTGTGACATATATCCTATCCAGTTCTGAATTCAAACATGACCTGATAATTCACAAATAAATTATGGATACCTATATACCTAAAATCGAAATATTGAACCTAAAATGTCTACTAATGAATGCGGTATCTGAATCCAGATCCGATCCAATTTGAAAATAATAAGTATTATATATGGTCCGAAATTCGAATCCTAATAGCATTCAAACCCTACTCGACCTGATAGCACCTCTAATACAGGTTAATGAAGGCTTTTAAATTTTCAACTTCTATATATATTCACTTAATTTAAAATTTATTTCCTTAATTTGCACTTAAACCATGGACACATAACTGAATCAGTTTGAGCTAGATTATAACGTGCATGTAATATTGGTCAAAATTAGTGAAAATATATATTGATATTCTTGTATTGTTGTTTGTTAATGTCTTGCGTCATGTTTCAATTATTTTCAACTTAGCTCGGTTAAATTAAGCTAACTGATTTCATAATCAGCTTCTTCTTTTTTTAAGCAAAGGTTGAATATCCACAAGGGTTCCATCTGGATTTTGAATATGCTACCTCCAATTACCTCCAATTTTATACTTAGCAGTTATTTCAGCTCGGCTTATATACTGTAATGTTTAAGAAATAAAAAGGCTAATAGTAGTTTTAATGAAAGAAATGGAATAAAAGAAAGGATGTTTAGTTACGATCGATGGGAAATAAGATAATTTCACGTTATGATGGAAAAAAAAATTGTATATTTTATCGGATAAATTGCTAATTATTCTTTGGATTTAATGGATAAATAAGATATTCTGATTTTTTTTTTATGAGTAAATTGGAAGTTTCGAATAATTTAATAGATAAGATACACAAGCAACTATCTCTCAATTAAAATTATTTACATTGCTAAAAAAATCGGTCAACATTATTAATTTCCACATACCTATAAGGTAAGAGTATACATTTATAATTATATACTAGTATCGTGCCCGTGTGTTGCAACAGAGACATATTATAAGAAAAAAATAAAAAAAATAAACATATCAATGAAAATAATAATTATCCAAAAATTAAGAAATATGTTAATAGAGACTTTATATGATTATGTATTTTTTAACTTAAATTGTGATCTCTGATAATAATTTGATGATGTGATGATTCTTTATTTTTAAATACCAATGATATCAAATAATAGCTTAATTCGAATCTGATATCAAATATCGTACAATAATTCAATATCGACATATAATATGATATCAAAAAACACAAATAAAAGGTGTTATCATGTATATATATACACACACACACATTATAAGAGAAATATACACACACTTTCCAACTTATATTCTTCTTTATTTTCAATTTAGAATATACACACACACAATCATTGATATATTATATATTGAAAATATATTCTAAATTGCCTGCAACAATATGTATGGAAACAAAGAAAGAGAAATAAGGAAATAAATAAAAAAAATTGATTTCCATTGTGATCTGTATAAAAACAAAGAACAAGAAAACAAAGAAATAAGAAAAAAAAATGTGAAGTTTGCTTAATTGAAGATGAGAAATATGAAAACAAAGAAATAAAAAAACAAAGAAATATATCGCTAAATTTCAAAATCTATTCAATTTTAATTGTAACGTATCATGTGACAACACATGTGGTGAGTATGTTTTTAACTAAATTTAAACTTCTATACGTAAAACATACGAATTTAATCAAAAGAAGACAAATTATGTAATTGGAGAGTTAAAATTAAATCCGAAGGTTCATCTTTCAATCGTAGTCATTGACGAATCAGACACCTACTGTGCTTAATAATGAAATGGAGATGCATCCCGTCCATTTCCATTTCATTCTTCTTTGACTTGTATATTTTGAGCAAACTCTTTTTGCTTGCGTGAAGGACTGCATTTCTTTGTGCAATTTGTGTTTGAGTAAAGGGTGCTTTTAATGAAAGCAGTTGGAAGTTGTTTATTATTGCTTGAGTGGCCCCAAAAACGATCTCAGGGAATAAATTTGTCGGCAGCAAAATATTTTAAGAGAAATTTAGATGCATGTCCATCATAATTTCATCATTTAAACATTTATTTTTCATTAAATTTTTTAATTTTTCCATCTAAATTTATTTATTTTATTAATATCTTCATTGTTAAATTTACTCACTTCATTAATATCAATAAAAATTAAAAGAACATTTGACTTGAAGAGAATGGCGTAGTTTTGAATTCGAAGTTGAAGGCAATGGAAATTTGTTTTAAAAAGGCACTTTAAATCCGAAAATTTGACAAAGCTTTAAGCACGAATGGAACCAGCAAACTCAGATTTTGCCTGTGACAAAATACATCAGAAAAAAACAGCAACAACCTTATTCTCTGTTCTAAAGCGAAGTTTTAGCATCCCTTTGCATATTTGAAACTTGAGTTTACAGTTGAAATTTTACTGCACGAAATTTCTTTTTCTTTTGCATAATTGAAATCAGGTATGTGGGTAGTAAACGAGAGATGATATATTCTACATGATTTGAGAAGCAAGTCACATGCAGTTATTCAGTTCTTAATTTGGATTTTTTAGATTATTTTTTCAATTTCTGAAAAAAAAAAGTCCATATACGTACAGAGAAAAATATGTTACGAGCATTTAGTGTACAGTACCAGTTTGGTATTAGGTGTACTACATGGTTTGGTACAGTATTAATTTATCAGTTGCAAGTTATGGTACTGTTACGTTGCACTTGTATGAAAGTGTACAGCTGTGTTGCTATTGTTGGCCCTAATTTCCTGCACTCTCATCTTATTTTGGTCATTTTGATACTGTTATGTGGTACCAATATGAAAATCATGGCACTATTCTACTATTATATATGTTATCTTTAACACTTTACCTAGCTAATAAATTATGTGCTTGTGAGATATATGTAGGACAAAACACTTTCTCCCCTTGGCAATACTTTCCAACACTCTCCTCTTATTTTGATACTGCTATGGTACCAATAAGAAAGTGATGATACTATTCTATACTATTATGATGTGATTAATTAATCAATTCTGCGTACTTAATATATATATATATATATAGAGAGAGAGAGAGGCTAATATGCTTTCGGCAGCACTTCGGCCGAAGTGCTGCTACTCCATTTTCGATTTTTCAAAATCCAAATGGTCGATCTGAACCGTTCATCTTGTTCTCCATATTAATATCTGCTTGGAGACCAAATTTTATATTTTTTGAAATTTTTTTGATATTTATTAAGCCATTTTGAAAATTGCTGATCCAACGGTGAGCCCCTGATTTTACTGTTTGGCAAGCCACCGTTGGATCAGCGATTTTCAAAGTGGCTTAATAAATAGCAAAAAAATTCCAAAAAATGTAAAATTTGGTCTCCAAGCAGATATTAATATGGAGAACAAGATGAACGGTTCGGATCAACCATTTGGGTTTTGAAAAATCGAAAATAAGGTGGCAGCACTTCGGCCGAAGTGCTACCAAAAGCGTATTAGCCTGTCTCTCTCTCTCTCTCTCTATATATATATATATAGAGAGAGAGAGAGAGAGATGGACTACAGTGAGTTGCGAAGTAAAGCGACTATTTTACTTCACGCTCATATTTTGCGATTTTAAAATTCAAAACATCAATTCGAACCGTTCATATTGTTCTCCTTATTGAAATGTGCATGGATACCAAATTTTACATTTTTGGAAATTTTTTTACTATTTATTAAGCAATTTTGAAAATCACTGATATGATGGTCTGGAAAATTTTACTATTTTTTTACTGTTTACAGCAAAACAGCAATTTTAAAAAATGCTTAATAAATAGTAAAAAAATTTTAAAAAAATGTAAAATTTGGTCTCCAAGCACATTTCAATATGATTAAACATCTAACGGTTCGGATCGGTCGTTTGGACTTTCAAAATAAAAATACAACGTAAAGTAGAAACGCGTTTTACTTCGCAACTCACCGTAGCCCATCTATATATATATATATATATGTTGGACAAAACACTTTCCAGCACTCCATATTTATTCTGGCTCTTTTGGTACTGTTATGTGGTACCAATGTGAAAGTGGTGGCACTATTCTACTCTTATAATGTGTTAGCTAGTCAATTATGTGTGCTGAAGATGAGTGGGGTTAAAATGCACCCTCCTTTTTGTGCTCCAAACGTGCATCCTTCCCTCGTTGCTTCATTTTTAAAGTTAAAATAGTTGATTTGAATCTGCTAACGTGTTATACATATTAAAATGTGCTTGGAGACCAAATTTTACATTTTTTGAAAATATTTTACTATTTTTTCAGAATTTTTTATTAAACTTAACAATAATAAAAAATTCAGCACAGTGATGATTTTCAAAAATTCTGAAAAAATAGTAAAAAATTTCCAAAAAATGTAAAATTTGGTCTCCAAGCACATTTTAATATGTAGAACACGTTGGTAGATTCAAATCAACTATTTAAATTTTAAAAATGAAAAAACGAGGAGAGGATGCACGTTTGAAGCACAAAAAGGAGGGTGCATTTTAACCCCACTCGCTGAAGATATATGTTGGACAAAACACTCTCTTTTTGGCAATAATTTCCAGCACTCCTCTTATTTTGGCTTCTTTGGTACTGATACCTGATACCAATACGAAAGTGAAGGTACTGTTTAACTAATTAATTATGTGTATTTCAAAGATAATTGTTAGACAAATACTTTCTCATCTTGCTTACTCATCCGAACGAGCACAGTGCCTCTCTAGCATGTTGTTAATTGTGGTTAATTTCTACCCAACTCCTTTTGATTTATTAATCTTATACAAAATGAAATTTATTTATTTTTTATATCATTAACATGAATATGTAACTTTACTAGCAAAACAAAATAGCTGTTTATATTTTGTTAAAAAAAATGACATGCGTTGAGTCCGTTCTTTTGTCAAAATAATGAAATATTAATACCCCGCTGCACCCATCTTTGGAAGAAAAACAAATTGAAGTTCATGAATGCAACCACATAAAATATTCAGTATCAGACTCATTAAATTCAAATCAAAAAGATAAACTAACCACAACAAAACAAAAGAAATTTAATTGAATAAAACAAATGACCATTCTTAAAATTAATTACAAGTACCCATTGTTTTGAACGCATAATTACAAATTGTTTGGCCGAAGAAATTCAGGCAATAAAATTCGTGTTTCTAAAAACTTTGCCAAGCACACTCGAAAGAATTTTCTTGGATGCTGCAAGAATATCTTGCAGGGCACAATTGTTCTCTGGAGGCTTCTGTTTCGGCCGCAAGAATTTTCTGCTGGGTGCAAATACTTTCTGCAGCTTGTGGCCCGCAAAAATTTTTGCAGATAAAAACGAAAAACTTTCACGGAACAAATTTTATCCGTAGAAATTCTTTTGAGTGTGCTTAAGAAAATGATTATTCTCGCTACTTGCTACATCGTTATGCAACAATAAACTCAAATCAATTTGTTGCGACAACATAACTCAGCAACATTTAAAGCAGAGTTCAAGGAAAACACAAGCAATATAAAAGTTGAGTAAAATAACTATAAAAGTATGTGTAAAATGTACAAAAAAAAAAAAACTGCTGGAATGAAAAGATAATGATAGTATGTACTGCCGATTAAATGAGACTCTTCCTCAAGATTTCATCAACTAAGACTCCAGGGGTTTTTGACTATAAGAAAATTTGAAAAATTAGAAAAAAACCTACAGAAAACAAATTAAAAGAGGATGAGTTGAAGTAATTTGATTATACAGCGAGAAACCAAGACTGAACTCCCAACTGCATGGTGAGAAGTTCAACATTTTAGTTTTGCTGCCTGAAAATCCTTGTGCGCCTCTACCAACATAAGACAAAGCAGTAAACCAGCAAATCAGAAAATTATACAAGTATTTGTAAACCAACAATCATCATTTAACAAAGCAATCCTAATTTAGTGCTTGCATTTACCAGCAAGTCTTAGAAAGTGTCAAAAATGATGACATCCATCATGCAACCCTAATATAGTTATCAATACATCAATTAAACCAGCAAATTCATAACTCACTGTTTAGCCTTGTGTAGATCAATCATTCCCTTGATCCATGCTGCCCTATGTTCTTCATAATGAGACAGAAATGCTTCACACACTCCAGTGTTATCAATAAACATAGTGCTTGCATAAACAAAATCTGCTATGCTAAAACCTTGCAACTGTTGAAAGGCCTCCATAGCTGCGCTAACAGAAAATTTCTCGTTACGAGTTGCAATTCTCTCAGATTTCTTCTCTAGTGCAGCACAAATAAGTTTCATCTCCTCTCTCTTGAATGCTAGGTAATCATCATGAAATTTAGACATAGCTGTTCTTTTCTGAACATTTCTTGATTTTCTAGGTATTGGATCTGGAATAGAGATAGAAGACTGAATTGGCAGTGGTACTTGAATTTGTCCTTAAGTGTTTAGAAAATCATCCTCAACATCAAATTGGGGCTGTTCTCCTTGAATGTGTATTGTATTTGCATAGTAATTACTTCCCCTCCGTTGCTTACCGGTGGCAATGGAACCTAAAATGAAAAACTATGTTATATAACATATTAAACACTAAATAAGGAAAACGATAGATTGAATTTTATGTCAACTTGTATCCTTGTCACTGCCTGCACATCAACAATATTCATTTTAATACAATAATCTGATCCATAGATAAATTTTATTCAAACTGTACCAGAATTATACCAGAAGAATAGAATGCACTAAACAGCATAACAAAACCAGCCAAGCACTTTACAACATAGTTTAGAACTGGTATTGAAAAGTATTGTTATGATTTTATTTTATTTTTAACCCAAAACTGAATCTGAGATGGAAAAGAGAGATAAAGAGATATACCAAGACATTCATCATAAAACAGCATAGCTGAATCAAAAAGTTTATTACTCAATTGGTCAAGCATGTACCAATTACGATTGCAATTATCCACACATTGATTAACACAAGGTGGTTGCAGGGGGTCTAGTAAGAATTAGGGGAATACCTCCCATTCAATTTGAGTCAGAATATCAAGTTATATCAGGTCATGAATCAGGAAACAAAGCAAGGCAACAACCTTGCCCTAGTAAAGAAATTAACACTTATACACACATGATATTTCGATTGACTAAGCAATACAATAGCATCTTAAGAGAACCACATTCATCATTAGAAAAAGAGAATGAACCATAATCGAATTCAAGGTGAAATAAAGTAACTAAGGTCTCACATAGTCCTCAGTTTGAAAAACAATAACACCAAGATCATTAGCATAATCATATAACAGCTGCTAAGAACTTTGATTAAAAAGCATATTCATTAGTAACAAACTAACAATCGTACAATCTTCACATTAAACCTTGAATTTTCCTTGTAATAAACATAGCAACAGAGAGAGAGAGAGAGAGAGAGAGAGAGGGAGAGAGACCTGTAACACGGCTTTGAGCATCTCGATTGCCTCCTCCAACCATGACTACAATTGATTCGCACCCACTCCGTAATCTGCATAGCATTGAACACTTTACTGAACATTCAGAAATCGGAGATAATAGAAAGATTACAAAAAATACGACAGAGAGGATATAATGACGACTAATCAACGGGTATGCAAAGGGAGAAGGTACGCATAAAATAGAAAGAATATGAAATATGAAAACATAAAGAGGAGAATGATAACCTGCTCGGAGTTATGCGGGGTGTTGTTGATTCAAGCCTGGCAACCACCTTCACGCTCATTCGCGCCCAATTTTTGCTCTCCCGCGTTTTTAGACAAAACGACAAATTCGGCCCATATATTAAAATATTGTTCATTAACTGTTATCGGTGAATTCAAGAATTCTGTTTAATTTTATGGTTACTAACAATATCTGGTTGGACCTAAGCCGGATCATTAGAAGCCCGGCCCATTAACCGTCCTACTGTATATAACTAGCCTCCCTTCTCTAATTAAACTGAGTTGAGTCTAGGTACAGAGTATGAAAACGCAACATGCATGTAAACGAGTGCGATCCTCTGAGATATCTCAACTTTTGCGTGACCGACGTGTCCGGTGCCTATTCGGGGGTGATGTAGGGGTCAGTGTCATGTGGACTTTGAGATTCGTGTAAAACGTCTTTAAACTGTTAGGATTTTCCATAAAGTCACGCAAAGTTTGAGATATCTCAGAGGATACGAATTCCATGTAAACAGATCCAAAGTATACAAAATGTTATTTATCATGTAATCCATACTGCGGGTCACTGTCTAGTGTCTAGTAATTCGGCCGCCCACTTTAGAATACCATCATAGAAGCCTAGAAGGGCGCAACAAAAATATTTCCAGGCGTGATTATCTAAATCCCAATAAACATTAAGCAACAAATAATCCCCGATTCCTACCAGAACAATCTCCAAAAAAATTTATAGTGAAATTCCAAAAGAACTTTCCGAAGTCAAAGCCTCAGAGTGTATGGCTGTATGCGTTCCAGCTTAATACTGATCCGGCGGCGATGGCTCCCAACGCCGTTCCCCTGAACCGGCCGGTTCAAGTCAGCCGCACGGTTCGGTTACTCCGTTCTGTTACTCCTGCTTCTTCTCTTTCGCCCTTTTCCTTTCTTCTCCGGCGATCAGGTTATTTTTGTACTATTTTCTCCGTCAAGTCTTTTTAACAATAGTCGCGTCTCATTTTTTTTTTTTCTTTTTCCAGAAACAGCTTTTCCTAGACTGAGTTCCAGTGACTTATGGAGTGAGTCCCTTTTTTTAAATTTGCATCCTTTTCTTAATGCAGATGATTAAGCTAAGTTTTATCTTCTTTTGTTAAAAGATTAATTGCTCTGTCTTTTCTTCTGATGTAATTAGTAAGTGGAACTGGAATCTCAGCAAAGAGAAACATTTTGGTTAGTACAAGCCCATCATTTGAGCAAGCTAGTACTGGAGAAGATCAGTCCACACGAATTCAGGTTTTTTAAGTTGCCATCATATCAATCCATTGGTGATATGCCCTCTTTAATCTGATCAAGTGATTCTTTTGAACTGAAACAATGGCATTGCATCTCATGTCTTTTTGATCCAGGAAAAAAGGTTCGATCTTTTGAAGATTCTAAAAGGGGCAAACTCCGTAATTCCTCATATAGTACTTGGCAGCACTGTACTGGCTCTGGTTTACCCACCTTCCTTCACCTGGTTCACAACAAGGTATTTTTCTGACTTTCACTTTTCTCATATATAATTTTTCATGTTAGAGCTCATAATGGTGTTTTCTTATGTCAGGTATTATGCCCCAGCATTGGGTTTTTTAATGTTTGCAGTTGGAGTTAATTCGAGCCCAAAAGATTTTATTGAGGCTATAAAGAGACCAGATGTCATTGTTGCTGGGTATTTGGGACAGTTTTTCATTAAGCCCCTTCTTGGATTTTTATTTGGCACAATTACTGTTTCAGTGTTTAAGCTCCCTACCTCATTAGGTAAATCAAAATCTTTATTGCAATATTTCTGATATATATGCCCCTTGATTCTGTTTTAAATAGCTCATAGGATTAGTGGTTATCTCTTCTTTGTGAATTAGATTGGTAAATAGGAACACCATAATTTGAAAATAGATTGCAATGCATTGATGAATATATTTAAAAATTAATTCAAATTATCATTGGTATGGCGCAATGTGTTTTTTGCAAGTTTGTCAATATCATATTAAAAAATAAAAATCTCATATTTTTTCCAAAATGCTCAACTTAGGTGCTGGTATAATGCTGGTATCTTGCGTCAGTGGTGCACAGCTCTCGAACTATGCAACATTTCTGACAGATCCATCCATGGCCCCGCTTAGCATAGTCATGACCTCAATTTCTACTGCAACTGCTGTATTAGTGACCCCAACCTTGTCTTACTTACTAATTGGAAAGAAGCTACCAGTCGATGTGAAAGGCATGATGTCAAGTATTACACAAATTGTAGTAGCACCAATTGCTGCTGGTCTCCTATTAAATAGGTATGAAAATTGGTGTGGTATTTTAGCTAAAGCAATGTTTCAATTTTGTAGCAGCAGTTATTTCTTTTTCCTTTTTATAACCAAAGCTATGTTTTCTTTCGGGATCTTAGCTGATACGGATGTTGGGTTTAATTCATATTGAACTATGTTTGTTTGCATGTGCGCACAAAATTGGTTGGCATAAAGTTAATTGTTATGCCAGATTTCAGTATGATTAGCCGATCCATCCAGTGCCAATACTTGTATGAGTTAATAACTTAATATTTGACTATACTTACTAGATTTAAATTTTTGTACAATTTAAAGGTTCCTGCCAAAGGTATGCTCAGCTCTTCAGCCATTTCTACCGCCACTCTCAGTTTTTGTGACAGCGCTATGTGTTGGCTCACCATTGGCAATTAACATAAAGGCTGTATTGTCTCCGTTTGGTGTCAGCATTGTTCTTCTCCTCTTTGGATTTCATTTATTGGCATTTATTTTGGGGTTTGGTCTTGCTGGTGTTTGGTTTAGTAAATCGGCTGATGTGAAAGCACTTCAGAGAACTGTATCATATGAAACTGGTTAGCTTCTCTCTATAACACATTAAGCTCGTATAACTTGTGAGCAAATACCACAAAAGGAAATGAGTATGTTTGATACATCATTTTGTTTATTTTTGTTTTGTAGGAATGCAAAGCAGTCTCTTAGCACTTGCATTAGCAAATAGGTTTTTTCAAGATCCTCTTGTTGGTGTGCCACCAGCTATTTCTGTAAGTTACTTATCAGACTTGTTTCAGTCACATTGAATTCCCAAGTAAAATCGAGGCTAACATGCTAATGCCATTTATAAATGACATTGCTTGTAGGTTGTATTGATGTCTCTGATGGGATTTGCACTAGTAATGATTTGGTCAAAGAAGAGAGAAGAGTAAAGCTGATTAATTCATATCCCCTCGGGTTACCTGACTGAGTAGAATTGAATCAGACGGTCTGAAAATGGATTGGCACGCATCTCAAAGCACAAATAATCCTGCCCCCTCTGTCTTCCCGAATCCCGACCGGCTGAGAACAAATCTGAGCCGTCCATTTCAATTGTGTTGAGTCAGGTACCTGGGAGGATACGGATCCAAAGCTGATGGGTTCACATAACGACATAAAATTATCATTAATCCTGAAGTCCCTAGCTTTTCTGTTTTTTATCATTTTCTCTTTCCTGTCTCGCTTTTAAATTTTTGTGTTGAATGTAAGAAATTGTTTTCATAAACTTGTTAGAATAGTTTATTTCCTTTTAGCAAATAAATCTTCAGCATACCTGGTATTTATTTTTACAAATGATCATACAGACATGAGCATATTCAGGAGGGCTCTTATGTCAACTTACCGGGACTCGCCATGAAATTTGTGTCAATTCTTAAAATGGGCCGTCAGATTGGATTCTCTTAGACATTCTTAAACTTTATAGCATGGTGTCTTCAGCATACCTGCCATGGGTTGCAACAGAAATATATTATATAAAAAAAAAATTATACAAAATAATATTTTTTATAAAAAATATTAAATTAAATAACAAATAATATTTTTTACATAATAATTAAATAATATCTACACGTAAATAATATAATAAATGACATATTTTTTTGTCTCATAAAAAAATCTCAAATTAAAAATTCTTAAATGACATATTAAATATCAAATAACAATCTTTAAATGATATAAAAATAGAAAGAAATAATGACATGACCAATTATTATCGATCAATTCAAAAATGTCTTAAATGATATTTTAAAATAGAAATAAATCATGACTAATCAGAAAGATAATACAATTTACATGTGAAAAGTAAGTGTGATGAGTATGTGTCTAAATAAATTTAGACTTCTACAAGTAAAAAAATAAAAATAAATGCATAGATTTAGAATATTTAATCGGAGAGATTATATTCAATCCAAAATTTTATTTTTTAATCGACGTTGTTGGCGGATTAAGACATCACGTGCTTAATATAAGAATGTTGATAAATATTTGTTTAATACATAAAACAAATAAAATGAAGATGTATTATTAATTTTTAATAAAGGATAAAATGGATATAATATATATTTAGAATGAATTTTAATATAAACGATAATAAATTAGATATGTGTGTGTTAGTTTATAAAATTTAGAAGAGTAAATATGATATTCGTAAAAGGTGAAATCAGTAATCTCAAAGTTTTAAAGGGTTGCATAAAATTTTACAAAAAGGAAAAATATGTACGTACTAGTAGTGTTTCAATTTTCAGTTACTAGTACTGAATCCGTACGTTGCAATGAGCACATATTATAAGAGAATGAAAAAGATCTCACATAAAATGACTTATTTTATAATAAAAAATAGACTAAATGATATATTAAATGATGTATGTTTTTTTTTACATATATTCATTTAAAGAATCTCATACAATACAATATAAAATATTAAATGACAAATAATATACAAAATAAAAAGAAATAAAGGCATGATCAATTAATTATTATTCAATCTAACAAATGATATTTAAAAAAATATAAAGAAATTAAGGTCAATCAGAATGATAATACATTTTGTATGTAGTAAATATATGTCTAAATAAATTTAGACTTCTATATGTAATAAAATATCGAAAAAAATTGTATAAAATTAAATATTTGACTAAAAGATTTATATTTAATTTCAAAATTATATCTTTTAATCAAAATTGTTGACGGATCACATCTACTTGCATGACTAACATGGTTCCTGGATTTGGACTTTGCCAACAAGCCCCCCCCCACCAATTTTTTTTGTCTCCTGAATATTTAATTTGTAATTCGGGTTAAATTTAGTGTTAAAAATCAAAATAAATTTCTTGAATTATAATTGATAAAAGTTAGAGCATTCGAAATTACAAGTCAAAACATTATTTTTTTACCAAATATTTAATTAATTAATAAATTTAAATCTGATTAATTATTTAAATCCAATTTAATATTTATTTATTTTTCCTCACTATCTCTCTCCTAACGAAAATTCTGGATCACCCTGATACTTAACACAAAAAATTGAGATACCGATCGGACAACTCTGATCTCCGTAGAATAGGATCCGTCCAGTTCCAATCAAACTGGAGAGAAGTTAACAGCAACTCTAGTGTTATCGCTTTGCAAAGTTAAACAGCTTCAACTCGCCGTGGCTTCAATCGCCATGGCGTCAATTATGCCACCCCCATCCCTCTCCCTTTCCCTCCCTTCTCTTTCAGTCCACGCCTCTTCACTCCCTCTCCTTTCCAAGCGAGAAAACCATGGAAGTAACATCCACATCCACTTCCCCTCCATAGCGCTTGTAAGCGCCACCGCCAGCATCGCTTTGGCCACGGCAGCGCTTCCCCCAGCTGCCGCGGCCGCCGCTTCGTCTTTTCCATTGGCGCTCTCTGCTCTTCAGGAGCCCTCCAACGCGCTGTCACTGCCCACCTGGGCCATCCACGTGTCCAGTGTTGTCGAATGGTATGTACTGATGTACAGTAGGTGCTCTTAAGTCTAAACTCGGGTCAAAAATCGAATGTAAATTTTGTGATCAGGAAATCATTAACTGCATAGAGGAGAATCTTAAAAAGGTATTTCAATATGAGTTATACTGAATCTAGAAGAGAACACTGAATTGAAAGGAGGTTAAAGTTTGTTGAGCATTTAGCTTTTGTTTTTTATAATTGCCCTTATAACCGTTCTAATTGGGGATAGGATCGCAGCAATGGCATTAGTTTGGCAATATGGAGAGAAATCGGGGCACACTGCTTGGAAAGGCCTTTCATGGGGCATGGTGAGTTCCATAGATTTTACAAATTTTAAAAATTTTAAAATGTTTATGCAAATAATAGGAGAAATTGTATCTCTTCTATTTAACGTCATACTGAATTACTACTAATAAATGTTATTTTAGTTATTTACCATTTTTCCTATGCTAACTTGAACATTCATGTGTTATTTGCTTATTTTCCATTAGACTTCACTGGAACTCCTTACTTCGAACATAATTTTAAATATTGAAAACATGGGCTGCAACAAGTCATTAATTAAAGTCAGTTATACAATTGATATATCAATACGTACAACAGTTTAAGGTTATTATAGCTGAAATTCTTTTGTTTTTAATCACATGATTGGTTGAATAATTTGGTTTCTCTACCCTAGGTTCCACTTCTTGGGGGAGCATTATGCGCATGCACCTGGCATTTCTTTTATAATTCAGAGTCACTAGAGGTAAATTTATACCTTTTTCTTAGTTAAGGTGTGTCTATTAAACTTATTCTGTGAAACTTCTATTTTTTTTAATAAGGGATTCTCCAACCGGGTTTTGATATTCACTGTAACTTATTTGGACCTGAAATTCCATTTGAAGAAGGATAAAATCAATCTACTTATATAGTTGGTGACATTTCATTCAGATACTGGTAGCAATTCAAGGCGCACTAACAACCATCGGCAATGTAACAATGCTGATTGCCGCTTTTCGTATATTTAAGGCATCCCAGGAAAGTTCTAACAGCTCTTAGCTCCTATTTCTTGAGAACCTATGTTCTCAACTTTATTAAGAAACCAAAGGTGCTCATTTCTTATAGTATCTCAGTTGTAATTATCTCAAGATGGATCTGTACCAGTGCATCTTCATTGGTATATTTACCTCATTATTTGTTTTCTTTTTATTTTCAATTCATTGAGAAGTTGGTCTGACAAGGGTTATAACTCTGAAATTTTCTGGGGTATTTACAAGCTTGGAAGCTATTTCTGAACAAGAAATTTTGACAGAAATTGTTTGTTTATATTCTTTTGACGGTATTTAACAGGTTTCGTTTCTGTGTGATTTGCTACTGAAACTCGCTTGTTAATTAATAGTTTTGTAAGTTCATTTTTTTGTTTTTCTAAATAAGTATCTCCTTAGACGCGACTCCAAAACTAAACCATTAACCTTGTTTGGATGTAGAGTAGAGGAAGGGAGGGAATGGAAAGAACAAAAAACTTTTCGTCGAATTGTGATTGGTTGACAAAATTATATCGAAAGTGAAGGGTGGAGGTTAAATGTTTAACATTGTATCATTGTAATCAATAGAATAAGTTTTTCTCCCAATTTGAGGTGTAACGGATGGAAATAAATTTTGTTGTAAATATTTCTAGAAAAAATAATACAAATGTCCAATTTTATATCTTATCTATATAAATTTCATATAAATGTTTTGTTACAGTTCTACTACAGCTACTAAATTTCTCATTAACCTTCTGAATTTTAATCAACTAAATAAGAAATAAGACGGAAAAGAAAGTTAAATTTATTTTCTCTCATTAATCATCTAACATGAAGAGGTGAAATATGTTAATCTCCATTTTTATTTCATTACATTTTCTTCTATTCTTCACCTCCTTTTCCTTCCTCTACTCTCCATCCAAACAGATGTAAAGGGAAGGGAAGGAACAAGAGGTGAAATGCGCTCAGATCAAAGCTGCCCGTGACGTTCACTTGCTCGAGAAACAAAGAAATCAGAGATGAGAGAAAGAGAAGCAGTACTATGCTAAGGGAAACTCCACGTACAAAATTCTGAAATCTGTCCCTCGTGATTCGGGGTGTAAGGGGGAGTAAACCAAAATCCTTCTGCTTCCGTCCCCTTCTTCTATTCACAATCGTTTCTGGAACACCATTAATTTCAGCATTCAATTTTTAAAATATTTCTAATATTTCTTGGTGAAATAACTTTGTAAGTACTGGGATAAACATAAAAAAGCATGGTGTTCGTCCCAAGACCATTTGTTCTGTACCAGGCCCGGCCTCGGGACAGGGCCCAAACCCAAACTTAAGTTGCTAGTCCGGGCCTCAAGCCTAAGCCCAAGACCAAGCTTAAGTTGCTAGATATTCAAACCGACAATACTGCACCAAGAATAAAATAATTGCAATCGATCCGAGGAGGTTTTTCCAAAGATGAAATCGGTGCAAAAGTTGATATAAATGAACAGTAAAATAAATATTATCTTGCACAACAAAATACATCTTCATTTTTATATTTGTAAAAATTAATTTTTTTTATCACGCCAATAAGATATATTATTTTAAATTTTAATTTTATGATCAACTTATATGATAATAAGAATAATCTTTTAAAGTTTTTTTTTTTTCTGAAGATTAGTTTACTCTTTTACAGTTGTGACTTGTGGTGATGAAGATGTTCTTATTATTTGTAAAGTACTTGTTAAAGTATATATGACATTTTTAGATAAATTGCTTACATTTCTGCTAAATTAGTAAATGCATTACAATTTTGCAATAAATATTACAAATGTCACTTCAATATTTGTAATGACAGAAAAAAAGTTTACAGGTTAATTTATAAGGAAATAGAAAAAAAAAAAAAAAGATGCTCTAACTATATACTTGTAATTTTATTTTGGTAAAACTGAGCTGAGTCAATAGTCAATTGAATCCACTATGTTTATGTGGTTCCATCACTGAATAATTATAACTTTTATGTATTGTAATTTTTAAGTGAGATGGAGACGCTATAACTATGAAATTCAGTCGGTCAATGAGCGAATCAAATAAGTATAAATGAAATTATTATTTACCAGATTGGAATCTTTGAAATCAACTGTTTTTGAAGGTGTGTGTACTTGTAATGATGGAAGTTCATGCAAGACGCTATTGAAGTGGCTATTAATCGAATAATAATTGCAATTAAATATGGTCATGATGTGGAATTGACGAATTGTAGACGGTAAACAAAAGGTAGAGAAAGGTTAAATAAGAACAGCGGTCACTCTCAGCTGGTCAAGACACGTTGCATGAGAACGTGCAAAGTGGGACCCACTTCAATTGTTCTTTGATGGAAGCTCAACTGCTTGATTTATTGTTGCTATTTCATTAAAAAAGAAGACACTAGGGAGGAAAAATGAAAAGCAAGAAAGAAGCAACAAATACCAAGAGAAAATGAAAAGCAACAAATACCAAGAGACAATACCTCAGTAACTACACTAGATAATACATTAAAAAAATATGTCATTTTTTATGAACCGTATGGCGGTGCATTTGGAAAAAGGAAAATTGACATTCAAAAATTTTGGTAGGAAAAAATATCGAGGATGTCATTTTCTAGATACCACGTGTTGGTACTTGGTAGAGAAAACAGAGTCAAACAGTGAAAGAGTACCTACTAGGAAAAGTTAATCATGATAGCATAGAAATCGTTGAATTTAATCTACATCGATTATCCTTTCGTTTTAGTGTTAATTTTGATGAGCACCGGAAGAATAAATTATGGTGTTTCCAAACTGGTTGAAGTATTTCAATTTTAAAATATCAAAGTTTGAAACTAAATTAGAAATTTTGATAGGTATTTGAAGTTAAATTTGTTTGCATTTTTGTCTTATCTAGAAAAAAATATTTCAGCTTTTGATAAAAATGGCGGAAATTTTTATTAATATCCTAAATTTTTTTTTTTTTTTTTTACGAATCTACCATTGATATTTTTTTTTCAAAACTATCCCAACCGCCCTCTAGTGGGCAGTCCACTCTTAGCACTTGACCGCCATCACCCTATTCTTTTTTTTTTTTTTTAGAAATCTTAGTATTTTCATTTAAATAATTTTGTGGAGTTTTAGTTTTCTTGTTTAGGGTGTATGTCAAAAAATAAGACATTTAATATATTGATGAGTGATGTCGTAACTCTTTATAACTTTTATTTGATTTGTCAGTTGAATATCACAATTATAAAGATAACACTAATTAAGGACTTGGGCTTAATTCTTAATAATTTATTTTATTCAAATATACACAAGGAAATATAGTTAGATGTCAATTTTTTTTTTTAGAGATTGGAGAGTGAGAGAGAGAATAATTTGATTATTTTACTATTATCAACATATACCATTTTCTTGAATAAGCAAACACACACAATAAATAGTAAATGCATTTTAAAATAATTATATAGATAATTCTTGAATAATCTCTTAGGCTTTTGACTAAACAAAATATCGGTCATTGCATGTCTACCATTGATAAAAAACTTAAACTGAATTTTTTTAGGCACTAAATGATGTTTTTTGCAATTCTGATTCTTCGAATGCCCGGGGATTTTTCCCGAGCAAAATTCGGATCTGTCTCATCCCCCCCTTTCTGAATTGTGGTCATACGGGCAAATCTGACTTTTCTAGCCAAAGTTATGGTTATTTAAAGTTTTTTCGAAAAACAACGATGTTTCCATGCAAAAATACAAATAACGCATCGATGCTTTATGCCCAGCTTAATGACAAAAGAAGTGGATCGATGTTTCATTGCCAAAACATCGATGACGCACCCATGTTCTCTAAACGGTCATAACTTTATTATTGTCAAAACATTGATGACGCACCAATGCTATCTCAACGACCATAACTTTAAAATGCATTTACTATTAATTTTGTGCGTTTGCTTCTTTTTTTAATGGATTACGGTTTTATTTATTATTCAAGGATCCTTAAAATTATCTATGATTGTTCAATATATCTCCTTTACACATTAATTATTATTCTATTTTCAAAATTCAAAACTGTCTCCTCTTATATTTCACAATCTTGTTCTAAACATTTTTGTTGATGTTTTTCATGAATTATGGATATATTTATAATTCAAAAATCATCGAAAGCATGAATTATGGTTATATTTATGATTAAAAAATCATCGAAAGCATCTTGTTTGGGATAAAAAAAAGATGGTTATATTTATGTAGTTGAAGGTTATTAAGGCAATCTAACCATATTTCCTTATGTATATTTGAATAAAATAAATTATTAAGAATCAAGGCTAAGTCCTTAATTAGTGTTATCTAGACTTGTGATATCCAACTCACAAATCAAGTCAAACTTATAAAGAGTTACGACATCACTCATCAATATATCAAATGTCTTATTTTTTGGCATACACCCTAAACAATAAAACTAAAATTCTACAAAATTATTTAAATGAAAATACTAAAATCTCTAAAAAAATAAGGTGGACGGCCCTATTGGGGGGTGGTTAGGTGTGTTGTTCTAACAATAATCTTTTTCGTCTATTTGACTAATTTGCAAAAATATACAATTATTGAGTTTTACGATTTCTTCTATTTTTTGAAATATATGTAGGTTCAAGTCAAATGGAATTGCATTATGAAATACTTGGACTGAAGAAATCATGAAGACATTTATTAAGAATACAAATTGTAAAATCAAAAACTTAGTAAAGTAAGTTTGATGCTTGTTTAAACAGAGATCAAACATTGGTAACGTTTGTAAAACATTGTAACATTTTAGGCCTGTCAGAAACGCTGAAGTGACAGATTGATCAAACTTAGAAACAACTTAAAACATTGTAACGTTTTAGGATTGTCAGAACTACTGAAGCATAGTTGTACAGAATCAACTTGAAATGTTGTAATGTTTTAGGAATGTCAGAACGTTAAGTATAGCTATATCAAATTCAAGTTACAAACATAGTAACGTTTGTTAATAGTTACAATGATTTAGTTAAATTAGCGTTGTAACATTTGACAAAAGTTGCAACGTTTTAATTAAATCTGAGCTCCAGAAATTTTTGTTTTTGATCAAGATTTTACAATGCAAAACGTTATAGAAATGTTATACAATCGTTGGTAACGTTTTGATTGATTAACTGAGCTGTCATAAGCTTGAAATCCTAAATCATATTTTGAACTAAAACGTTGTAACGTTTTAGCTCATTTTTGAGCTATTTCTATAAATAAGGCTTTGGGTTTTCTTCCCAAAGTATCTAAGTTTACCCTAATCTTCTAAAAAGTGATTTTCTGAGAGCTTTAGTCACTCTATTGTTGTGAGAGCTTAAAACTTCAAAATCCCTCAAATAACCTCAATCCCACTTCACTAATCTTGATCTAGATTAGGTTAGAGTAATATATTGAGTGTTTCTCTAGAGTTTCTAAACATTGAGACCTTGTTCTCATCTCTTTGAGTTTGTTTGTGTGACTTCCCTTGGTTGTAAGGGCTCACTGGCTATTATCTCTAGTTGGTCGTGTAACTTCCTGCTTGGTGTGTAAGGGCTCAACGGCTCACAAGTTGTAATAATTTCATATTGGGTAATAGAAAGGCGCACCCACAAGAGGTTGCGAAGCCCCGGAGACGTAGATCTTTGTTTTGCCAAACTCCGTTAACATCTTGCGTGTCAAATTTCTCTAAACTCATATATTTACTTTCAATTGCACTTATTTTCAGTTTTTGAGTAATCAGTGGTGCAATTAGTATAATAAAGTGGTATTATAGTATGTTACTCAAATTAAGACACCCTTAATTTCGAGTTAGATCAATTTGACAAATGACACCTTATAGATCTGTGAAGGAACTCCTTATTTTTGGTAATACCACAAAAAATTTCATGCATTGAAAAAAAACATGATTAATTACTTGAACATTCTTGAGATATGGTATGTGGTTGACAAAGGGTATACACTAACTTTCACTACCGTTACGACCGATACTTCAAATGACTTTAAAATCAAGATCCTCAATTCCAAACAAACCAAGAAAGACAATGATCTTGCAACCAATGTCATATTTAACTTGGTTAGTGAATCAATTGCCTCAATTTTTGGTAGCTCCTCAACCGCAAAAGAAATATGGGATGCCCTTATAAACCGGTATGAGAGAAATATCCAAATTAAACGAACTAAGATAACCGATTTAGAAGCCAAATTTAAAACCTTTAAGGTTGAAGACGATGAAGGCACACATGACTCATTCACACCGAATGACCTCTATGCACATTTTTGGAGTTTTGAAGAGAAACTTCAACAATCTGGAGAGCTAAAACAAAATTCAAAATAAAAAATCGTAGATTTCCCGGCACAAAACTGTAACTTTCGTAGATCCTCATATATCCATCTTTCAAATGACAAATTCATCAACAAAATTGACCATGAACCATCCAAAAATGCTCTCCTTTTTATCCAAAAGGTTTCAAGACATGCTTAATTTTGAAAGAAAATACAACAAGGATCTTGAGGAGAAGAGTGAAAGGGTCATGTGCTTTGCATGTCATAGAGAGGGTCATACTATCTAAACATGCATCAAGTTATTTCCTTAATTGAAGAATATGGATGGTGAAGGGCAAGAAGACCTAAAGCCAAGGTAAAAGTATGATTAGTACAAAAAGGAAAAGGCCAAAGCAATGCAAGCCTTGTTTTCCGATGGGAGCGAGGAGCAATCCGACACGGAGTCGGAAAGTGAATAAGAGACCAACCTTGCATTGATGGCAAGTCTAGATGAAGGTCTCTCAACCATTGATGTTGATTCAATCATTTCAAGTAAGAACATCACCGATGAGACCACCATCGAATTCCTTAAGGACATTGTCAAATCAAGGAACAACAACAAGGAAGGTGGTGAAATCGAAGCCTCAACTAGCTCTGCTAATGAGGTACATTCAAATCTTAGTCTTGATGGTTATGAGATTGAACTTAAATTAACAAATGAAGGTGGTGAGGAATGTAATAGAATAATTGATACTGAAAATTGTATAATCACCAATGAGACAAAGCAATTTCACAAATGAGGTTCTAACACGGTATGATAATGAACTTAGGTGGCAATCTCTCTTCGATGAGTCCAATAGAAAAATAAGGTTCTTTTTCTTTATTATTTTTAGAGTTTTCTTTTTTCTATCCAAATCAAATCCTCCATTTGATTTGGATAGAATAAGAAAGTAATATATGAATCCATTCAACTTTTTATTTTTTGTGTATACTAATACTAGATTGAAATAATTTAACTGGCATTATCCTGATTTTTTAATTTTTCCTGATCGGAAAAATCATGCATGAAAAAGAAAGAAAAAAGATAGAAAAATTTGATTTTTTATGGTAAAAAATTCATTCACTTCTATTATTCCACAAGAAGAAAATAAGAATAAAAAAAATTAGTTGCTAAAAATGACATGTTAGAAATTAAAAATAAAACTTTAAAGGCATCACACATAGGTGAAATAGACATTTTAAAAGTTAAAATTCAAACCTTAAAGACTGAAAATTGGGTATTGAGATCTCCTAGTGAGTTTTTAAATGTTACTAGTCTAGATCCTTACTATGTGAATAATTTGGTCAATGATTTATCGCAAAATAGATAGAATTGGTCTTGGATTTAAAAATGGTAAATCCTCATTTGAATCCAACCACATACAAGGCCCAAAAGAAAAAGGGGGACATACTTAAATTTCAAGTTTCACAAATGCCAAACTTAAGTTTAATTGTGAACAATATTCAACTTATCAAATTTTTACCAAAAATGGTACAACTCTCTTGAACAAGGAGTCACCCGAATTGAAGTCTTCTCATACCTCAAATGATAAACAAGATCAAAAGTCACCAAATTATGCATTTAGGTACAGATACAACAAGAGAAATTACAAAAACAAAAATAATTTTCAAAACAGTGATAAGAACATTTTTAATCCAAAAAGGTCAAACAAAACTTATTTCAAAGGACCCGATGGATAATTTTATGAACTCAAAAATAAAAATATTTTACAAAATCAAATTTAAAGAAGATAGTTTAGCTAGAGATGTTCCCTAACATCACAATAGATTTGATTCAAGCAAAACCAAAAGTGTTATATCTTAGAGTTGCAAATTGGTCATGTGGTAGTTATAAGAGTAATTTGCATGAATTGAAACACCAATACCAATATATTTTTAAACAAGGTTCTACTACTAAAAACCAATCAACTACATTGTGTAACTATCGTTGTAAACTTGGTCATACTTTTCTAGTGTGTAGATTTAGGAATATAAATAACAAACAAAATGTTGTTTGGGTTCCTAAAGCTAAACTAGCTTAGGTTCATGCTTAATCTCTCCTAAGTTATTATAATTGCCAAAAATTAAGAGGGAGATTAAAACAAGGTATATGTTAGTTACTAACTCAACAATAACTAATATATACTTTGTAGGTGTTGTTTGATTACAACTCAAAATGAAAGTGTTTGGATCATTAATAATGTACCCTATATATTTTGTTTGTGATATGTCTATGTGTTAAATTACAAGTAAACTTCAAAGAATTATTATGGTCGGTAGTTGTTGAACACAAATTCTTTGGATGATCAAAACTTTAAATGATTATGAAATTCGCTTCCGCAATTTACCAATTATGTGTGACAATATTATTGCCATAATGATATCCAAAAATCCGATTTTCCATTATAGAACCAAGCACATAGAAATAAGGCGTCATTTTATTAGGGATCATATTGAGAAAGGTGAAATAAAACTCATATATATCGATACCAAAAATCCAATTGCTGATATTTTCACAAAACTCTTGTATACTCAACAACACAATAAATTAAGATTGAATTAGGCATACTTGAACTTAGAAAATAAGGCATACTCAACTTCATTTCAAAACAACTCATAGCAATCAAAATAGTGCATTTTGGGACAGATTTACATATGCCAAACGTTGAAAACGTTTGCAAAACGTTGGCATCATTTTTCAGCTTATTTAGTTCTTAAGTAAGAATTCACCTAAATCATTGGTAATGTTTCCAAATTGTTGTAACAATTCATGCCTGTAATTCTTGTGCAAATTCAAAATTTCTAAGTCTGTCTACTTGGGGAACATAACATTATAACGTTTTTGAAAACTGTTGTAACATTTCATCCTCAAACATGTACAAATAACTGTGAAAATTCAAAGTTTACAAATATATTATTCATGAATAAAACGTTGTAATGTTTCAGAATTATATAGAAGAAAATACTTGTGAAAATTCGAAATTTCTTAAAGTCTATTTTTGTACAAAACGTTGTAACGATCTTGGAAAACATCGTAATACTTCAGACTTATATACATGCAAATTCTTGTGAAAATTTGAAATTTCTAAGTCTGTTATTTCTGTACAAAATGTTGTAATGATTTATAGCCTATTGAGACACCTGAAACTAGCTATTTTTCTCATCATCACTCCAAAACTTAACCGTCGAACGTTTATACAAAATATTGGAACGTTTGTTGACCTTCAAAAATTGGAAAATACTAAGTTTTCAACTCAGTAAAAGTGATTTAAACAATGGTAACGATTTAAATAAATTCACAGCATTCTAAAAATTCGAATTTCCACAAAATGTCACTTTGAAGTCAGAGGGAAACCCTGGAAACGTTTGGAAAACGTTGGTAATGATTTAGGGCGAAAAAGGTTAAATATGGATCCGACCTATCCCTTCTCTCTTCTTTCACTCATGCCTCTTCATCTCCTTCCTTCTCTTCTCCACTACTCCGCCATCTCTCTCCCTCCTCTCTCAAAACCAAGCAAAAACTCCATGAAATCAAGAAATTTTTCTTGATCTCTTCTCTCCTCTCTTCCCTCTTCTCATCTTTCCTCTCAAAGCCACTGTATTTCTTCTTCTCCTCCTCTCCAAGGAACCCTAGCTGAGTCTCCCTCTCCAAATTCGGCGAATCCAACCGTCCAATCAACGATCTGTCATCATCACTGAGTTTCTCTCGTCCTTCTCTTCTCTGATCTGTGTTTCCTTCGTCAATCGGTAAACCTTTAACCTTCTTAGGGATCTATTAGGATATGGTTTACAGACAAATGTCACATTTCATGACTAATAGTGGGGTAATCTTAATTGTTGCTATTACCAAAGGCTAGATGAAGGACTGACTAAGTGAACTTGATCCTTTTGTAATATTAGTAATTATGACTTATCATTAATCTACATGAAATTGTGCTAAGTATCCAACAAGTACTTACTCAGTTAGAGTGTTGTGAGATTGACCGAAGATCAACACTAGAATATGATTAGTAGCTCTCAGACTGCATTGATACCAGTACAGGGCGTGTGCGATTCTGATCAAACTGTATGTGATTCCGACTAGAGTAGATACCAGATTTTGTACGGTTTACCCAGCCGTGTGTGGGTGGTGATAGAGCCACATGCTACTGAGTAACTCTACAACTGACAGGTATTAGTAGTAGCATGTGGCTGGTGACATACCGTGGGCAATTGTTATGACTACCAAAACTTAGACTAAATAAGATTGAATGATAGAATGCCTGATTCGTTAGAAGCACATATTTTAAACACTTAATCTATTATTACTCCTTTGTTGTAATCCAACATTACAACCGAGCAACCAACAATAAACTAAACAAAACACAATCAGCCAACCTAAAGGAACCGATAACCTAGACTTTAGTTTACATCTTAGATCTCTTAATACACCATCTTTGCTGATCGACACCCCAATTTATACTATACAATAGATTCATACGCTTGTGAATCGACAGTAGAGTAGGTATTAGAGTTATAAATATTATTAATATTGATTTGCACCCAATCACATAGTGTAAGTACTTCTTAAATCATGTTTTACCTCTTGATGAAAAAGGGGTCTAAATTGAAACCCGAACAATTTTTACTACAATGTGATGTAAATTTTTGTGATAATTGAGAACAACAGTTGTTAGTATACTTATATATTGTACATTTTTGTCATTGATTTAACCAGTGATTACAATTTTTTATTACGAAATCTAATAAAATCAACTTTTTTTTTTTTAACGGCCCAAAATTCAAACCAAGTTCATCTGCCAGGATAATTTAAATCAGTCATCCTGATTATTCCTTGCTTTAAAAAATAGCGCTCAAATTGAGAAGGTCAATGCGAAATCACGCCTTCCTATGTGCGCAAAATCCTAATACACACGTAATTTCAATTGCTAAGTGTACCCGTTCTATCACTCCCTTTTCTATCCCCCACCCAAGACGCCCGCCGCTCAGCTTGATTTTCTATGGCGTTTATAGTCAATCAAACATGTTGACTACTGCTTTTTAATTAGACTCTCAATAACGAATGGTCAAACTAAAGAAGGATACACACACACACTCTTTTGATACAATATGAGTAGTTATCAGATGATCAATTTTTACAAATATGAAAAATTAAGAATTAATCATACATTAGACTTTACTGACATGTAATGTAAATTACACGTCCAAAATGTATGTACAATGTATATGAATTTCAAAACAGATATGGTATTAATTATGTACATAAATTTTATCTATCTATTCATTTGTACAATATAATCAACTAAAAAAAAATTGTACAATATATAACTAGATATGGTATTAATTACTGATTCCGTAAAATTAAATACAATTGAATGTAAATACATTCCCCATGAAATTAAAAAATGCCCCATCCCCAATTTTCAAACCGTGTCAATCCAAATCAAGGCAACTTTCAAGCGCCACACTATATCCAAATTATTACACCCAGCCGTCTCTCCCTCTCTCTCACAGTCTCTCTTTCTCTCACTAACCAAAGACCAAAACAAAACTCACAACAAAACAATCTCCCTCTCCTCAGCTGACCGACCAAACCCCTCCCCTCCTCTCTCTCTGTCACTTATTCTCTCATGGAACAACTAGATCTACCCCGGACCAGTCCTGGTACGTACCGCCACCCTTCTCCCGGCGACAGCACCGCCACTAACACCTCCTTCAAGCGCCCGGCCGGTTTCCCACCTGCCCACCCTCACTACTCCTCTCAGATCCCGCCTTCAACTCCCGTTTCGGTACAACCGGTACAAACCCACTCCCGCTCTCTCTCTCAACCCACTTTCTTCTCTCTCGACTCGCTTCCTCCTCTCAACCCTACTTCAATTTCCCCCAATCCTTCGCCACGTGCCTCCCTCCCGCCCCGAAAAGCACACCGCAGGTCCCACAGCGATGTCCCTCTTGGCTTTACGGCCCCGCCTCCAGTCAAGCAAGAGACACCACAAGAGGTACTAAGCACTGACGATTTGGTGAGCGCGTACATGAATTTAGATAATTTGGAAATGTTGAATTCGTCAGAGGCGAGCGGCACCAAAGACAGCAGCGAAAATGAGGCAGAGAGTAGCAGTGTCAACGAGACTGGAGCGTCCAGTGGGATGAACGACCACAAGAGGGAAGGGAGCGGTAACAAGAGAGGAGCAAGTGTTGAACTGGCGGATCAAGTTAATCCCAGGCACTGTAGGAGCTTGTCTATGGATAGCTTTATGGGAAGGTTGAATTTTGGTGAGGATTCACCAAAATTGGGGCCTGTTTCACCGGGTATCCCATCACCGGGTAACCAGAGCAGCGGGGGGCTTTCCCGGAGTGGGTCAATGGACGAGTCTCTTAACCCTTTTGGGATGGAGCTTGGTGCTGGAGAGTTTAACGAGGTTGAGATTAAGAAGATCAAGGCAAATGAGAAGTTGACTGAGATGGCTATAACTGATCCTAAGAGGGTAAAGAGGTTAGTAATTAAGATTTTTTCCAATTAATTGGGAAATATTAGGGCTTTACAGATTAATTCAGAAAAATGTGATAATTGAACAAGTTGAAGATATTTTTTTTCCTCTGTTGCCAATACCAATGTTTGGTTCATGACTAAATCAAGAAATGAGAGATATAGTCCTCACTTGAGCTGCTATATGCAGAATAGTGAGACCGGTCTTAATTTAGGGTGGCCTTCACTGTTTTAACTTAGGCCTTCTTAATTTTAAGCCTCCATGAAAAAAAAAAGGTTTAGGCCGACCTAATTTGGAATAACCAAGTTAGGTCTTCTTAACTTTAAAAGCCTCATCCAAACATGCCAAATTCTATTTAAAGATTGATTGATCTTGGTAACAAGTGATAACTGAAATTTTTAACCTTGTAGAATTTTGGCGAATCGGCTGTCAGCGGCTCGATCAAAGGAGAGAAAGATGCGGTACATTTCTGAGTTGGAACACAAAGTTCAAACTTTGCAAACAGAGGCTACCACCTTGTCTGCTCAACTCACATTATTACAGGTTTAATATAAACTTCAAGTACTTTCTTATTTAACTTACTGATGTGCTTGAATTAATTTCTGATGATATAGTATGTATTTGAATTAATACTTGATGATGTACTTTGTTAAATTAATCTGATTTAACATACCTTATTATATTTATATCATTGAACATATCATCAATTTCACATGATTTCCATCCATTTTGTGTTGAAACTTTGATGGACAATAATCCAATTAGTATAATTTCAAAATTATATCTGTACGTCACAAAGAAGAATTTCATTTTCTTGGTTATGTTGTACTTAATGCTGCAATATTCTGTTTTATAGCGAGATTCGGCCGGCTTAGTGAGCCAGAACAATGAATTGAAGATCCGTTTACAAGCCATGGAGCAACAAGCTCAGCTAAGAGATGGTACGAATTTCATTTTTTTTATATATAAAAGGTAGTATTCTTGTCCTGTTTCAGTACCCTAAACAGTCTTTGGCATCACTGATACAGCAGCCGAAGTATGGCCTGGTTTTAAAAAAAAAATATTTACCAAGAGAATAACCTATTGTTCAAAAAATTTGAAATATGTGTATGCTTTCCTATTAAGTACAATGGTATCCATGTCCTAGTTGTGGCAGCGTAACAACTAATTCAGATATTTTGATAAGTAAATTATATTAATCATATGTTCTTTTGTAAACGAGCTTAAAAATATAATTGTGATAATGAATCTGGCAAGCTGTATTATTATATGATTCATACAGTACCATACTTAATTTGTAACTTGTAAATTTTATTTTATTATTATTATTATTATTTTTTCTTGAGAGAGGTCCCAGAGCATGGAAGACATAAATTTTACATCTGTTGCAATTAATAATGACGGACAATATTATGTATTGAAAATGTGCAGCACTGAATGAGGCGTTGAGTGCTGAGGTGAAGAGGCTAAAACTTGCAACTGGAGAGATCAGTGATTCTCACCACCAAAAGGCAACTGGAGGCATGAATAACCACCATCAGTACTCTCTCAGCTCTCAGATGCTCCAACAGATGCAGCAAATGCAATTGCAGCAGCGTCAGCAGCAGCAAGTTCCATTACAGCAGAAGCCACAAGGCCCTCAACAACAACAAGAAGTATAAATAGATAAAAGAAATAGCCATCATATATCTCATATTATATGGATAAGATATAATTTTCTAAGTGTAGGTTAAGTATATGTTTGTCATTTTGTTGTAATTTCAGTATTATGGGTTGGGTTAAATTCTTTTTTTGTTGTTTGAAATAATAGGAGACTATTAATTGTCAAGTAGGGGATATTGATATAAAGGTTATACATCAAAATTGTCTAAGGTCATATTTGGTTGTGGAGTAAGTGCTGGAGTAAAGAGTTTACTTCACCTTTAAGTAGCTAATTGTTTAAGTAGTCACCTTTGAGTAGTTAAACGAGGAATAAATTTGAAGTAATATTTGAGTTAGTTCGGAGTAAGTTGTTTCACTTGTGGTCAGAGTAATATTCATTTTATAATTTTATTTCTTCATCAATGTACTTAAGTTTTAATCAAATATGATTAATATAATCTATCTTAATTTGAAATAAACAATTTAATCTGAAGCAATTTTACTCTACAACCAAATCTATGCATGATATATGAGCTTTGACTGCGTTTATTTTCAATATTCTCTCTTAATATATACAAAATTTACTCAGAGACCTACAAGCTTGTCTTCACCTAATTTGTCATACTCGGAAAAATTAAAAGTCATTATGGTTCAAAGAGATGTGAAAACTGATCCTAAACCTCAAAAATTTTTACATGCTCATATATTTCTAGCTTTAAACATGTTACACGTCTAATATCAGAAGTTCATAACGCCTTAGAAAGAATAGGAACTATTCGTTTTTCGATCTGAACTTTAAAAAAGACTGCTTCAATATGCCTAATCGGCAAAGCTCCACAAAAGGACCATGCGAACTGCACGGGGCCGTAAATCGTGTGATTGCATGTGTTTTTCTTCATCGCTACAATCACACAAACTGGCCGCATGCGCCGCGTCAGTTCGGTTGACATGCATGGCTATGAGCCTATGACTGTTAATAGAAAATTTAGATGTACTGAAAAGAATAAAGAATATTGATACACTTTTACAATTTATTTGGAGATTAGGCATTTATAGTACAAATATGTACGGAAAATTACATGATGCAATGCAGGTGTTGCAACTTGCAACGCCAGGTCTTTGACCCAGTAACAGAAAACGGTGGGGTTTTGCGTCTTTGGATGGACGACGGGACCCTGGCTTGGATACAAATGTGAATAAAGTAATCCAAGGGGAATATGATTGTGTGCGGATTTATAATGTATTCTTCTGTAAAACGAGTCGGTAAGTGCATAGTAAAATAAAATAACATTACTCTCAACATGTATTACTTCTAAAATTTACTAGTATCATTTAATTTGTATATTTTTATTTTAATTAAATCCTCTAAGAAAATCTATTTGATTCGTAAGTCTGTATTTTTTTTAAAAGAAATACACATTTTGCATGCAATATCTACATTGCTTATCTAATATGCAATTGCTAGTTATATACAGGGCGGACCCACTGGGGGGGGGGAGGGGGTCCCAGTTGGATTTTCAAAAATAGTGTTAAAAATATGCTTTTTGGACCTCTGCTCCTCCTTGAAATTCAAATTGGCCCCCCTATAGCCCATTCTGGAATTCTAATAGACGGAGCAGAGCTCATATAAACTATGAGCGAAACAAATTAGCGGAGTCCAAATAGGTGCTGATCCCAAATAGCGAAAATTAGTTGAACCAAATGTTCTTTTTTTTTTTAATTCAAAGGCAGAGGCTGCTAAGTTGAACCAAAATGCTGATTTTAAATTCCCTATAAATGTTGAATTGTTGATTTTTTTTTAAGTAATTTAGGATTTTTATTATATTGATTGGTATTTTTTTTTATTTTGAATTGTATCCGATAAGCTATTGGGTTTAAATCCGATAAGCTATTTGCATCCGATTATTGCCCTACTTTGACAAAAATCCTGCGTCCGCCCCTGGTTACATATATATTAAAACCATATTTTAATATATTTGATATAATTTAAAATCTTTTGATTCAGAGAAGATGACTTTATAAAATGACAAGAGTTCTCTACTAGAAAAAAAAATGACAAGTGAAAGAATAGATAGAAAGAGAATATAGCTGGAAGAAATGAATTTGTATTTCTTCTATTATTTTCTTGTACAAGACAGAGAGTGTATTTATAGACTTCTCGAACATTCCTATACAATGGCTATCATATAACAGAAAGTAGTTACAGAAACTAACTGAGTCAAACTTAATTAAAGTAGTCAACTCTATTACCCCCCCTCAAACTAAGCAGGGGCATCAGCAATGTGAAGTTTGAAGCGAAGAAAAGCTAAGCGCGCGGAAGGAAGACCTTTGGTGAGAAGATCTGCAAGTTGGTCTTTCGAACAAACAAACCGAACTTGAAGTTCCTTTTTCATAACTCGCTCGCGAACAAAATGGTAGTCGATCTCTATATGTTTGGTGCGAGCATGGAAGATTGGATTGGAGGCGAGAAAAGTGGCCCCAAGATTGTCACACCAAAGAGTCGGTGTGATGGGAAGTGACACATGAAGTTCCTTTAGAAGATGTTGAATCCATACGAGCTCCGTACAAGCGATCGCCATGCTCCGATATTCGGCCTCGGTACTCGATCGAGAGACTGTAGGTTGTTTCTTGGAGCTCCAAGATAGAAGGTTAGCCCCTAAGAATACACAAAAACCCGAGGTAGAACGTCGATCATCGGGACACCCCGCCCAGTCGGCATCAGAGTACGCATGAAGTTCAAGGGAGGAGTGAGCAAGCACATGTAGGCCATGAGAAAGCGTGCCTTTGAGATAACGAAGAATACGCTTAACTGCACACCAATGATCCTCGGTCGGAGAATGCATAAATTGAGAGGCTTTGTTAACCACATAGGAGATATCGGGGCGTGTGATGGTGGCATATTGAAGCGCCCCAACAATACTCCTATAGAGAGAGGGGTCAGCCATGGGAACTCCATGAAATTTAGAAAGTGAAGCACCGGGGGTACAAGGCGTGGAGCATGGTTTGGCACCATCCATCTTGGCACGGACAAGAAGATCTTGAAAATACGACGGTTGAGAAAGATGAAGACATTCTTTGGTGGTGGTCACTTGAATACCCAGAAAATAGTGAAGATTGCCAAGGGCCTTTAAAGCAAACCGAGAACCAAGTGAGGCAATGAGAGACATGATAAGAGTGGAATTGGAACCGGTGATGATGATGTCATCAACATACACGAGGATGATGGTGATCGAAGATTTGGAGGCACAAATGAAGAGAGATGGATCGGCTTGAGAAGATTTGAAACCAAGATCACCAAGTGCAGATGCGAGCTTGTGAAACCATGCACGGGGGGCCTGTTTTAACCCATAAAGAGCCTTTTTAAGAAGACACACGTGTGAGGGATAACGAGAGTCAATAAAACCCGGGGGTTGGGACATGTACACGTGTTCTTGAAGATCTCCATGAAGAAAGGCATTGTTGACGTCGAGTTGTTGAATGTCCCATTTGTGAGAAACCGCAAGAGCAAGTACAAGCCGAATAGTGGTCGGTTTGACAACGGGACTAAACGTCTCATGATAATCAATGCCTTCTTCTTGAGAGTAGCCTTTCGCCACGAGACGGGCCTTATGTCGTTGAATGGAACCATCGGCATTCTTTTTGACTTTATAGATCCATTTGCAACCGATAACATGTTGGGCGGGAGGAGGAGGTACAAGGATCCACGTACGATTGAGTGCTAAGGCATCAAGTTCAGTAGCCATTGCCGCTCTCCATTCAGGCACTTTGTTAGCCGAAGTGAAAGAAGTAGGCTCCAAGAGAGGCAAAGGTTGCATGGGATGCTTGGTAGCAAGATAAGTGACATGGTCAGGAAACACCTTTTTGGACCGAGTATGGTCTCTCTGTCTGGTGGTCATAGGATGATTTGAGGTAGAAGGTGGAACAGGCTGCGGCCTTGATGGAGCTGGAGTAAGAGGATCCTGGGAAGAACTGGGCTGAGAGTGGTCCAGGAGAGTGAGAGATGGAGCTGACTTAGTCGGCCCACAAGAGTGCTCGTTAGTAGGCCGAGTAGAAGGATGTGAAGATGACGCAACAGGTGGAAGAGAGATGGGCTGAGATGATGAGGGAGAGATGGGCCGAGTAGGCTGGGGAGGCAAAGGCCGAATAACAGGCTGTTGTGGCATAGAAGAGAGAAGTGGTAGCCAGGTGGTATGTGTAGGTGGAGACAGTGGAGCTCCAGGAGAGAAAGTAGTGACAAAAGGAAATTGAGTCTCATCGAATCGGACATTGCGGCTAATATAAAATTTATTTGTGGGAATATGAAAGCATTTATAGCCCTTTTGAGTTTGACAATAACCCAAAAAGACACATGGTAAAGAGCGAGGCTCGAGTTTGTTTTTGGAATACGGTCTAAGGTAGGGAAAACAAAGACACCCAAGAACTCGAAGAAAAAGAAAATCGGGTGATTTGTTAAAGAGAATGGTATATGGAGAAGCATGTGGAGAAGAGGTGAGAGGGAGGCGGTTAATTAAAAACACAATACTTTGGAAAATATGGTCCCAAAAAGGCGAAGGTATAGAAGCATGTGTCATAGCGGCAATGCCCAATTCAATCACATGACGATGTTTTCGCTCGGCTAGACCGTTTTGTTGCGGGGTATGAGGGCAAGTGGTTTGATGAGTGAGTTGAGGAAAAAGTTTTGGAATCCGTTTGTACTCAGTCCCTCCATCTGACCTAAGTATCTTGATCTTGGAATTAAAAAGGGTCTCAACTTGCTCCTTAAAATCAGAAAACACTTGCACAAGTTCATCTTTAGTACGCAAGAAATAAAGCCAAGTAAATCTAGAGAATTCATCCACAAAATTCACATAATACCGAAATCCGCTAGAGGAGATAGTAGGGGATGGACCCCAAAGATCTGAGTGTACAATCTCTAATGGCATAGTAGCAAGAGAAAGAGAAGGAGAAAATGGTAAAACACTTGATTTAGCCATACAACAATCACTACACAAGTGCATTTTATTTGAGGTAGTAGGAAGCCTATTAGAGGTTATTATTTTGTGAGTAGTGGATTCGGATGGATGTCCTAATCGTGCATGCCACACATCCGCCGACACTCTTTCCCCTATCAAAGCTTGAGGAAGAGAACGAATGGTGTAAAGACCTTTATGAAGAGTGGCCCGAAGAAGTGGGAGCCTCGTGCGGCGGTCCTTAATTTCACAAAATAAGGAATGAAATTCAATGAACACATCATTATCATGAGTGAATTTGGAAATGCTAATAAGGTTCTTGGTAATATGAGGCACATGAAGCACATCATTTAAATGCAAAACACCATTTGAAATTGGTAGAGAACAAAAACCTCGATTAGAAATAGGTAAGTTAGTGCCATTACCCACTTGGAGGTGTTCTGGACCAACATAAGGTGTGTAAGAAGTGAGAGCATTGATGTCGGATGTCACATGATGCGTGGCACCCGAATCAAGAAACCATGCCTCACTTGGTTGAGAGGTGGTGGTGTTGAGAAGAGCTTGACCGTGAGTCGGAGCATCCGATGTGTAGGAGTGATCAAACCGGTACCAGCAGTCCAATGCCTCGTGACCACGCTTGCGACAAACTTGACAGGTGGGAAGGTCAGAAAACTGAGAATGAGCTGCACTGGAAGTCTGAGAAGAGGTGTAGTTGTTTAGGTGAGAGGAGGTAGCACCTGGGCCTGCACCTTTGTTGTGATAAGGCTTGACTGGGCCTCCACGACCTCTACCCGGTCCAGTAGAAGGAGCACCAGGCGGTGTGGGAAGTAAAGGAGGTTTAGATCCGGATCCACGACCCGATTGAGAATAAGATTTTCGACCCCGGCCTCTCTGAGTAGAAGAGTAGTAGACAGAGGGAGAGGCGGTGTGCTGAGAAGAGAGGAGCTGCTCATGAGACAGTAAGAATCCGTGCAAATCGGACAACGAGACTGGATCGGACCTGGTAGTAAGAGCAACCACAAACGAATTAAACTCAGAGCCAAGACCACTGAGAATAAAGCTTACCAGATCTGATTCAGGAGTAACAACGCCGGCTGCTGAGAGCTGATCGGAAAGATGAACCATCCGCTCAAAGTATTCAGTACAAGATTGACCGCCACGAGTGGTGGTCTGAAGAGATCGCCGGAGTTCCATGACCCGAGCAGTGGAAACCGCCGAATACACCTTATGCAGAGAACACCAGAGATCCTTTGCAGAGCGACACGCCACATACTGAGAGAGAATAGACGGAGCAATAGTAGAACGCAGCCAGCCAAGCAAGAGCTGATCTTGCTTCAGCCAAGGAAGATACAACGGATTGGTCTGAGACACACCATCTCCCACCACGATTGGGGCAGGAGCAAGATCATCACCGTCAACAAAACGAAGAAGACCAAAACCGATTATAATCGGTTCCACTTGAGACTTCCAAGTGAGAAAATTCGACCGATCGAGCTTGTCAGAGACAGGGATGGTGATCTGAATCACATGATCAGAACCAATCTGAGAAGAGGGAGCGACTTCAGATTGAGGAGAGCCGCCAGAGGACATGATGATACACAGGAAGAGGATCAGAACCAGAATCGCAAGAAAGGAAGGAAGAACCAGGTATCTGATACCATGAAAGAATAGATAGAAAGAGAATATAGCTGGAAGAAATGAATTTGTATTTCTTCTATTATTTTGTTGTACAAGACAGAGAGTGTATTTATAGACTTCTCGAACATTCCTATACAATGGCTATCATATAACAGAAAGTAGTTACAGAAACTAACTGAGTCAAACTTAATTAAAGTAGTCAACTCTATTAACAAGCCTTTGCAGAGGAGCTTAAACATAACACCTTTAACAAGAATTGGAACGAACGATTTGAGTATCCCCTGTGGTAATCTCAACCAAGTCAAAATTAATAGGATATTTATTTAGATTATAGATTAAAATTATTAAATCGAACGACTCAGAATCTCATTCTACACGGTCAGATTTTATCTTGGATCTGAATTAGAATAATTTGGGGGTGAGGGTACGTACGTGTTTGTAGGCTTGTAGCATTCAACTCAAAATAACTAAAGAAGTGTGGTGGCATGTGATTTGGTGCATGGAAGGAGCATTAGGGGGGGGGGGGGGGGGGGGGGGGGGGAGTTAGGCCGAATGTCTTTTTCCGCAATTTTTTTTTTTTCGGCAATTGCATGGGTCATTTTAAGTACGTGGTCGGGGGTCAATCGAAGCCTTATCTTCTTCCTAAATCCATGGGGTTTTCTGGGCCCCACCTGCGAAACCCCAACTTCCCTTTTGCTTACCGAGATTTACGGAATTTGACGCAAACTAAGGTGAACCACGCCTAATAACAAAGATCCTCTGTTACTGATATTCTATAACATGGGATGTTGTGAAGTCGCTGCAGAGGGATCCTACCCCAAGGGGATCTTACCAATTTCAGATCGAGCGGTCTTAATCAATTCTGATGGTATATCTATCGTTTCAGGAAAATACATTAGGGTTTGTATTTGGAATTTGAAGCAGAGAATCGAGATTTTTATGCGTAAGACAATTAACTTCTACTGCAATACGATACTACGACCACAAAATTTTTATTTTATGTTTACTTGGGAGACAGCGTAAATTTTGTTTTGGACGGTACATATTAATTTCACAACTTGTCTGTTCTCGTGAATATACCTTTGGGGTTTTTTTTTCTTCATGTACAGTCTTGGGCACAATAATGAATAAACAGATATTTCTAAGAAGGTCAACGAATATGCTCGTTAGTTGAACAGTGAGGATACTGGATATGCTTTTATATTGTCATTTATTTCAATATATTTTCTGTAGAAAGAGTCAACATCTGCCTATAAAATATAAAACGTATGTTACTTTGTGGCCATTTTATCCGGACTAAAGAAATAGTTTTTAGGTTAGTGGCAGGCAGGGGCAGATCAGGATTTTGATCAGAAACAAGCACAAAATATACACATTTTTTAAAATTTGAATATTTGAAATTAACACATGAAAAATAGCAGTCATGAAAAAATAGAAAAAAATTTATACAATCATAACTTGTAAGAAATTTTTAATAAGACAAAAAACAAGTCTCAATTATTCAAAAAAAAAAAAACAAGTCTCAATTATTCACAAAAAAACAAGTCTCAATTATTCATTAATATAATATAATATAATATAATATAAAATTAATAATAAACAACAGTAATTAAAGTTGCTTAAATTAAATGATTAGAAACTTATCCTAATATATATTAACATGGCCTCATGTCAAAATTTGAGACAAAAAACTTAAAACTAATCACTAAATTAAAAATAAACTGATTCCAATATATTTTAATGCGGCCCAACATGAAAACCAAAATCTGGCCCATTGAATTAAATAGAAAATAATGGTCCCACATGTCACATTCTCCTTTTTATTTCCATCTCCTTTATTTCTATGGTGAAAACAATTTTTCCTTCTTCTTTTCAACGATTTTTCATTTTCTTTAATATAAGCGAGATTATAAACATGCCATGGATCTCTAACTGAACCATATTTTCTTATTTTTTGTTGAATCAGGAGTAGACACTAATATTGTTTGGGAGTAGGCACTAACATATAATACTAGTTCTATTTCAAAAAATTTATAATTTAAAGGTAGGCAGTTGTCTACCCCTGGAGCTTTTTAGATCTGCCCCTGGACTGGTAGAGATTATGAATTTGAAATTCAAATGAGATAATTCTTTATTGTAATAATATGAGTATAAATTTGAAAGACCTTCATCTTTTTCTCTACATTCTTTTTATCTAGACCTTTCCTTTTATCTTTTTGTTTTAAAATATTTTTTATCATTTCTTTCATAAATAACAATTCTATATTCGTTTCGGAAGGTATGACATCTATTTTAACTGAAAAAAGTCAGCTGCGTAGTACAAAAACGTTGACCTTCTAATATAGAAAAAAAAAAAACTTATTATATAGCTTTATTTGTCATTTTTGTCAAAACATGAAACAGTCAAGAGGCAATATATAAGGTAATGTTTCTCACATAAAATAAACTGTCATTTCTTAGAATATGATGTTACTCTTTTTTTTCTCTTTTGAGATGAAAAATATAATAATGTCACTGTTACATGTATATGGCCTAGGATTACTGGCCGTCCGTTTACCGGCTTAAGAACCGGGTTTTGACTTTTGACTTTGTATAATAGTTCAACTTCAATAAAAATATTTTCTTAGGACATAGGATAGTTTTATCTAACCGATTTTCTTTACTCACTGAATTTTTAATGGGCTCAGTCTTTTAATAAATTATTTAAAAAATTTCTGCTGATGATTCTTTGAGCCCAATAAGTTTCCAACTGGGCCCAAATAGCCCATGATCAATATACATTCCAGTTTTCACACATCATAGCCCAAAACCTTAAACAATGCACTCTAATTTATAGAAAGCGCTTAAATCACCGGTTACCAGTACCAGAAAGAGAAACTGAGGAATAGCATAAGAAAGCTTTTTCCCTGGATGCAAGTATTAAATAAATCATCACCAATCAGGAGGGAATGTGCAGCGAGGGCTGTGCTTTTGATTCGAGACACGCTAGCAAGATTTTTTTCTCTTGGAGAAGCTCAAGAGCTCTCTCTCTTAGTTTTCTGTTCGCTCGTATGATGCAACTGTTTTCTCTGTACAGTTTTATGGCTTTTGTCAGCTCAGTCTCTAATCTAATGTCTTGCTTCTCTTTCGATCTCCTTCGGGTCCTACTAGAGAAGTGTATTTGCATTAGACATAAATCTACTGAGCATCTTATCTCTTTCTCTCTGTTTTCTTTTTTCTCCTTTTCACTGCTCTTCTCTTTCCTTTTTTATTTTTTATTTTTGTTTCCTTTTGTTGGTTCTCTTTTACTGTGCAACTTAGGAAGCTAGATTAAAAAGAAGGCTTCTAGTGATTACAAAAAACCAAACAACACACCAACAAAAAGTTGGTATCAAGTAAGACAAATTTACAAGCTCAAATTTTTACAGTGGAAAATGTACACCTGTTTTTAATTATGAAGAATATTATAGTACCTTGTAAGTCTTCTTATTCTTCTTCTTAGAGGCACAGCATAGTTTGATCTCTGCTTCTTGAACCGAGAATGAAAAGGGGAAGATGGCTTCGTTTCAAAAAAATAATAACAGCTTAAAGACATTTGGAGCGTTGAAATACAACTGAAGTGGGTTAAAAATTAAATGAACAAAGCAACACGCTAAGTTTTATAGATGGATCAGTGAACGACTTTACAGTTCAAATTTATGCATGAATAACCCCACAAAAGCAAGAAATAACATGTATTTCCCTAGAAAATGAGAAAATCACATAAAAGGACCTAAAAAATTGTATTTTCTGTGTCATCGTTCATACTCCTCATTTTCTAACTGTACGCACTTGTTAATATTTTAACACAGAATTAGTTCATGTCTAATTGAAGGGTAACTGCTGGTTGCAGTATAAGTCTGTAAACAATTCCAATGTATGGATAAATTAAATTAAGAACTGCGAGCTTAGTACAATGACACAAGGCCTCATTTCTCTATGGAGAGATACATGTTCAATTCTCGAAATTTAGATGGTGGAGGGTTTCAGAACCCTTTAATAAATAAAGTAAATGTATCGATAAATTAAGTACAATTAGTTAATTTAATTGATCAATTATTATAAAACCATTAAAACATAAAATGTATGGAGGGTGGTGGCCTGATGTTAAAAAAATAAAATTGATTAATTAATTATGTTAGAACTATCTTAAATTTTAGATCTTTGTTGGTTGCTTACCAATTTGTGAAGTTGTATTTGCATGACTTGCAACAAAGTACTAGGTAGAATTCGTATCATCACCTACGGCCGGTACTTAAATTTTTGAGTTTGAATCCAGTCTATTTTTTATATTCTAAAACAAATCTTAAAGGTTTCGTGCATTACAAACTTGGACCGGATCTGTTCAAATTCTGATCATACGATTCAGATTGGAACTCAAACGCGGCATTACCTAATAGGATCCAAACTCTAGCAATGTACTGGATAATTTTTAAGGTTTAAAGAACAAGAGTAGTAAATCTTGTACCCACTCTCTCTCTCTCGCTGTCATATGAATAATTAAGACTTACTATTGTTTGTTGGTTACGTAATCGATTTGTCCTTCTTTCCAGTTCAGCGCGGAGAAAATGATATCGTTTTGAAATTTGAATTCAGAGGTGAACGTGCAATTATTTGTAAAGAGTCAAAGAAACTGTTGCTTAAAGTCCCTTTTGTGAAAACAAGTCTACATGGAATCTCGGAGTATTCCTTTTTTTTTTTTTTTTCCCTCGAACTAAGTACAAACACTTATTTTAAAAGGTTGCTTTAGGAGACCAGCATATATGTCCAATGATTTAATAATTCCCAGCCTAGATATATAAATAGAAGGTTGCAATCCTTCATTGCAGAAGATAAAAAAATCTTCTTCTTCTTCCTCTTCCCCTTTTTTTTAAAAAAAAAAATTTATAAAACCAGAAGAAAAAGGTAGGAAAATATAGATAGCATCGTGATAACTGTCATATGAGGTGAACCTCATATATTGTACTTACTTGTTTTGACATATGGTGAAAGTCATGCATGCAATGATGTATTGCCATCAATGCTTTCCGTGAGGTCTACTGCCACTCCATGATCAATCAATGGCTTTGAAGAAAAACTGGAATTTTGCCATCAATTCCACCTTTGAGTCTGAAAGGGCACTTTCTTGTTTATGGAGCACTCATAGTTGCCAATAAAGCAAGACCACAGTCATGCCCCAAAACCATTCTAAAAGTTTGCGCATAATTTTCCCTTTTTTGTTTCTTCTTAGTATCGAATTAGCACATTTTAGGACAAAAAGTTTAAATAATTAAGCATATAGTGCATTATAATGCATATTAGAGTTGAACTAATTAAATATACATAACACTTCAAATGGATCTACTCTAACATATCGGTTGTACATGAGTAGAGACGAATAGTTTCTAATAAATTTTAACATATCGACGGTTCAAATTAAAGTAAATATATAAACAATGGTTCAGATCAACTTGTTAGCAGACCGAGCCAGAGCGAACCAACTCAGGTCAAATCGAGCGAGCTATTTATGAGCTGATCTCGAGCAAACTAAGAATTAATGAGTTATTTTGCCAGTCCTACAATTAGATTGACTCGAGACTATGAGTCTGTGCTGCGATTGTGAGCAAACAATAAATAAAAAATTGTCTGAATTTTTTTGTACCTCTCTTTTGTTTATAATTATGAATTCAAAACGAATAGAAAAATGAACACAACAAGATAAGTTTCTCAATCCGTGTTATTCAAATGCTCCATCACGTACAAAAAGGACTAATAAATTATCAAATTTACAAAATCTAAAGTACATGATTAAGTCATAACATTGATTTTAATTAAAATTTTAAAATCGTGTTTGAAATTGATCAACGAGACTTAAAATATCTCAAGCTTTAGGTCATCCTAATTAGCTTAACTAAAAAAATTATATAAGTTCAGAAGTCTAGTCATGGTCCAGTACGTATATATAAGGATGTCAATGATATCCATTTACCTGTTTATTTTACCTGTACCGCATTCGATAAGACGGATATATGTAATTTTTTTTTTTCGTTAGTTTATTGAATATATGGATATGAATTTTTTTTTGTTAGATAAACGGGTATGGGTAAATGCTATTTCGTACTCATTGGATAACGGATAATTATATAAAATAAATTACATTATGACAAAATGTATGCATGTTATTGTAAGAAAAATATTATGTAAACTTGTTATTTTTTATTTGAATGCTTTGTGAGTGAGTCTATGGTACTATGCATATCACGGGTTGTTACCGTGCTACGGCTCTATATTCGAATTTCAAATCCTAACGGTCGATCCGAACCGTTCATCTTGTTCTCCATATTAATATGTATTTGGAGACCAAATTTTACATTTTTTGAAAATTTTTTACTATTTTTTTAGATTTATTGAAAATCACTGTTTTTGGATGGTCCAGAATTTTCAGATCAAGTGATTTTCTAAATATCTAAAAAAAATAGTAAAAAATTTTCAAAAAATTTAAAATTTGGTCTCCAAACACATATTAATATGGAGAACAAGATGAACGGTTCGGATCGACCGTTAGGATTTGAAAACTCAAATATAGAGCCGTAGCACGATAACAAATCGTAATATGCATAGTACCATAGACTCACTCATGTTTTGTTATTTAGTTAACGAATTGAATTTGTTAGAAGAGTCATTTATGATTTTGATTTGTTTTACTTCATAAAAAAATTATTAGTTAGAATTTATTGTATATTTGTATTTGTATTTGTAATTTATATATTAGTATCTGTGATTGCATATGTATGACATGATAAGTTTTGATAGTTTATTTGTAAAAATAATAGAAGTATAATATTTGTATTATTTGTTATTCGCTCACTATCGTTCTATTATTAGCTAATCTTAATGTGTATGGATAGGGTAGAGTCAAACAAATTCTTAACATATATGAGTAAAATATGAGTAAGATCAATTCTTAGTGGGTATGTATGAAAATAATTCCACTTTACTTGTATCGTACCTATTGACACTCTTATGTATATATATAATTGGTGACTTATGATCTCTTTTTTGGTCTAAAAGTTGCAAATTAATCAGACATTGTGAACTAGGTATGATGAATTTGAAGGTGTACCTCTTTATCTCCTTAAAATTAAAGATGGACAATATTAATAATATGAAACACTTTGTAAAAGTCGCTTCATTAATATCCGAACAAAAATCTGGTTTATTTATAAATAATAAATTACAAGAAAAAGAAAGGATAAACTGAATGACGAAAGCAACTTCTGATAGATGGTTTCACCCATAACTCTCACCCATAAGATCACAGTATTTTCAAACATGAGCAACTATTACAACGTTGGGCAGCAGAGGGTGGTGGCCTGGTGGGAGTCATATCCTCTCAGGTAAGAAAATATTTTTGTTAAGATCTGAATTGTCCGATCACAATCCGGATCAATCTAGTCGGAAGTGAAATGTACACGGTTGCCCCTTCAAGTAGAAAGTGAAATACAACTAGTAAAACATGAAAGATAACCAGTAGAACGTGATATACAACCAGTAAAAAGAAGAAAGATAACCAGAAGAACATGCAAAATAATTAGTAAAGGTGAAATATAATTAGAAGAAGATGAAAGACAATTAGAAGAACATGAAAGACAATTAGTAGTACATGAAATACAACTTGAAGAATATGATAGCTAGAAGAATATCAAAAGATAGCTAGAAGTAGAACAAAAAATACAACCAATATAAGGTAAAAGATAGCTAGAAGAATATCAAATATAATATAATATATTGTAGATGAAAGACAACTACTAGAACATGAAATACAACTAGAAGATGAAAAAATATAATTAACAGAAAATAAAAGACAATTAGAAGAATAAGAAGAAAAACAACAAGTAAAAGGTGAAAGACAACTATAAGAAGATGAAATACAAGAAGAAGAAGATGAAATACAACTTGTAGTAGACAAAAGGCAATCGGTAGACAACTAGTACAAGATAATAGACAACTGGAAGAAGATAAAGACAACCAGTAGAACAATCAAGACAACAAGTAAAAGATTAAATATAACTATAAGAAGATAAAATACACAACCTATATAAGAAAGACAACAAGTAGACAACTAGTAGAAGATAAAACACAATTAGAAGAAGATAAAACATAACCAATAAACAACTAGTAGAAGATGAAAGATAATTAGAATGAAGACAACCAGAAGAACATAAGGTAACCAGTTTAATGGTGAAAGACAACAAGAACAAAATGAAATATAACTAGAAGAATATGAATTTCAACCCGTAGTAGAAGAAAGATAATCAGTAGACAACTAGTAGAAGATAAAAAATAAACTAGTAAAAGATGAAATACAACAAGTACAAAGTGAACGACTACAAAAAGAAAATTTAATAGAACTCCAAGAATATGAAATACAACTAGAAGAATATAAGATACAACCCGTAGTAGAAGAAAGATAATCAGTAAACAACTAGTAGAAGATAAAAGATAACTAGTAAAAGATGAATGACAACTATAAGAATATGAAACACAACTTGAAGAATATATGAAAGACAACCTGTAGAACGTGAAATACTAGTTTCACATGAAGGACAACCAATAGAATGTGATATACGACCAGTAAAACAAGAAAGACAACCAGTACAAGGTGAACGACAACTAGAATAAGATGAAATACAACTGGAATAATATGAAAGATATTAGAAGAAGATGAAAGACAACTAGTAGAACATGATATACGACCCGTAGAAAATGAAAGGCAACTAGTAGAACATGAAAAACAACCAGTAGAAGCTGAAATATAATTAGAAGAAAATGAAAGACAATAAGAAGAACATGAAAGACAACAAGTAATGTGAAAGACAATTAGAATAAGAGGAAATACAACTAAAATAATATAAAATACAACTAGAAGAACATGAAATACTACCTATAGTTGTTGATGAAAGACAACCAGTAGACAACCTATAGTTGACTGCAAATATAACAAAAAATGACAAAAAGTACATGGTAAAAGACAATTAAAAGAAGATAAAATACAACCTTGTAGATGAAAGACAACCAGTAGAACAAAAAATGCAACAAGTAGATTTGAAGACAAAAAAAGACAGCTGGTTGAACAGTAAAGACAACAAGTAAAAGGTGATTGCTCGCTCCTCTTGAGGAAAAATAATTGGGTGATCCCCAGAAGGCTATCTATTATAGAGCCTCCGTTTAGACGTGTGCAGACTCAGGGGAGGAGTAAGTGATTGATAGCAGGAGGAAGAAGGACTTGCATCTCCATGACCAGTAAATGTTGTGTTTGACCCAAGGTGTGCTTTTCAAGGCACACTCCTACTACTTTGGTTGTTAAACACTCACCCGAGGGCAAATGCAAAGTAGGACTTTTATCGATAGGTTGGCCTACTTTTTTCATATTAGAGGGAAATAATTGGAAGAAGATGAAATGCACAACCTATAGAAGAAAGACAACAAGTAAACAAATAGTAGAAGATGAAATACAACTAGAAAAAGATGAAATCAACCAATAGACAACTACTAGAAGAGGATAGATAATTAGAAAAATATGAAAAATAACCCGAAGAACATGAAAAATAACTAGTACATGGTGAAAGACAACTAGAAAAAAATGAAATATAACTAGAAGAAGATGAACTATAAATAGAAAAATATGAAATACTTCTAGAAGAAAATGAAAGACATCAAGTAAAAAATAGTAGAAGATGAGACAACCAGTAGAACATGTAAAGAACCAGTATAAGGTGAACGAACAAAGAAGAACATGAAATTATAGAAGAATATGAAATACAACTAGAAGAAGATGAGAGGCAACCAGTAATAGAACATGAACGACAATAAGTAAAATGTTAATGACAAGAAGAAGAAGATGAAATACAACTAGAAGAAGATGAGAGGCAACCAGTAATAGAACATGAATGACAATAAGTAAAATGTTAATGACAACAAGAAGAAGATGAAATACAACTAGAATATGAAAGACAACTAGAAAAAAATGAAAGACAACAAGTAGAACATGAAAAATAACAAATGAAACGTGATATATGACCAATAGAAAATGAAATATAACTAGTAGAACATGAAAGACAACTAGAAGAAGATATGAGAGATAACTTGTAGAAGATGAAAGACAACTAGAAGTAGATGGACACCAGAAGAACATGAAAGACAACAAGTAAAATGTGAAAGACAACTAGAGAAGATGAAATACGACTAAAAAAATATGAAATACGACCAGTAGACAAAAGACAAACTAGTAAAATTTAAAAAACCACTAGAAAAAGATGAAATACTATAAGTAGAACAAAAAATGATAACTAGTATAAGGTGAAAGATAACTAAAATAATATCAAATACAACTATTGTAGACGAAAGACAACTACTAGAACAAGAAAGACAACTAGTAGAACATAAAAGGCAACTAGAAGATTAAAACAAATCAGTAGAAGATGAAAGACAACAAGTAAAAGGTGAAATACAACTATAAGAAAATGAAATACAACCTGTAGTAAACAAAAGACAACCAGTAGACAACTAGTATAAGATGATAGATAACTAGAATAAGATGAAAGACAACTAGAAGAAGAAGAAGAAGAAAGACAATTATAAGAAAATGAAATATAGCAAGAAGAATATCAAATACAACCTGTAGTAGACAAAAGTAAACCAATAGACAACTAGTACAAAATGATAGACATCTGGTAGAAGATAAAGACAACTAATTGAACAATAAAGATAATAAGTAAAATGTGAAATACAATTAGAAGAAAATGAAATACACAACGTATAGAAGAAAGACAACAAATAGAAATCTAATAAAAGATAAAACACAACTAATAGACAATTAGTAAAAGATGAAAAACAACCAGAAGAACATGAAAGATAACCAGTAGACAACTAGTACCAGATAATGAAATATAACTTGAAGAAGATGAAATATAACTAGATGAATATGAAATTCAACATGTAGTAAAAGAAATGCAACCGGTAGACAACTAGTAGTAGATGAAAGACAACCAGTTAAACATGAAAAATAATCAGTACAAAGTGAATAACAACTAGAATAATATAAAAGACAACTAGAAGAAGGTGAAAGAAAACAAGTAGAACATGAGAGATAATAAGTGGAATGTGATATACGACTAGTAGAAAATGAAAGACAATTAGTACAACATGAAAGACAACAAAAGAAGATGAGATAACTTGTAGAAGATGACAACCAGAAGAACATGAAAGACAACAAGTAAAATGTCAAAGATAACTAGAGAAGATGAAATACGACTAAAAAGAATATGAAATACAAATAGAAAAATATGAAATACAACCTATAGTGCAAGAATGACAACCAGTAGACAACTAATATATATTGAAAAACTACTTGAAGAAGATAAAAGACAGACAGTAGAACAAAAAATGACTAGTATAAGGTGAAAAGCAACTAAAAGAATATCATATACAACCTGTTATAGACGAAATGCAACTACTAGAACAAGAAAGACAACTAGTAGAAGATGATGAAATATAACTTGAAGAAGAAATATAACTAGACGGATATGAAATTCAACATGTAGTAGAAGAAAGAGAACCAATAGACAACAAGTAGTAGATGAAAGACAAATAGAAGAAGATGAAATACAACCAGAAAAATATTAATGACAACAACTACATGGTGAAAGACAATGATAAAAAGAGGAAATACAACTAGAATAATATGAAATAGAAGTAGAACAAGATCAAATACTTGATGTAGTAGATGATAGATAACCAGTAGACAACTAGTAGTAGATGAAAGACAATTAGAAGAAAAAAATAAAAGACAAGTAGTAAAGATGAAATACAACCAGTACAAAGTGAATGACAACAAGAAGAAAATTAAATACAACTAGAAGAATATGAAATATAACTAGAAGAAAATAAGATACAACCCGTAGTAGACAAAAGATAACCAGTAGACAAATAGTGGAAGATGAAAGAGAACTAAAAGAAGTTGTAGACAACTAGTACAAGATGAATGACAACTGGAAGAATATGAAATACAACTTGAAAAATAAATGAAAGTCAACCAGCAGAACGTGAAATACGACTAGTAAAATATGAAAGACAACCGGTAGGAGATGAAACCTTCAATTGGGTTGTAAATGCCATATTATCTTGCAATTTCTCAACTAGAGTACTCCAAACACATTCAATTGGAGTGTTGTACTAGAGTTGTAAATGCTCCATTATCTTGCCATATAGAGACACTACTAGGGTGCTCCAAACACATTCAATTGGAGTGTTGCATTAGGGTTGTAAATTTCTATTGTCTTGTCATCTAGAGACACTAATAGAGTGCTCCAAACACCTTCAATTGGAGTGTTGTATTAGGGTTGTAAATGCCTTAATATCTTGCCATCTTGAGACACTACTAGAGTGCTCGAAACACCTTCAATTAGAGTGTTGTAATAGGGTTGTAAATGCCCAATTATCTTGCAATCTAGAGACACCCATAGAGTGCTCCAAATGCATTAAATTGGAGTGTTGTATTAGGATTGTAATTGCCCTATTATCTTGCTATCTAGAGTCACTACTAGAGTGCTCGAAACACCTTCGATTGGAGTGTTGAATTGGGGTTGCAAATGTCCTATTACGATGCCATATAGAGACACTACAAGAGTGCTCCAAACAACTTCAATTGGAGTATCGTATTAGGGTTGTAAATGCCCCATTATCTTGCCATATAAAACAATAATAGAGTGCTCCAAACACATTTAATTGGAATGTTGTATTAGGGTCGTAAATTTTCTATTATCTTACCATTTAGAGACACTACTAGAGTGCTCCGAACACCTTCAATTGGAGTGTTGTATTAGGGTTGTAAATTCTCTATTATCTTCCCATTTAGAGACGTTACTAGAGTGCTCTGAACCCCTTAAATTGGAGTGTTGTATTAGGGTTATAAATACCCTATTATATTCCTATATAGAGACACTACTAGAGTCCTCCAAACATCTTCAATTCGAGTGTTGCATTAGGGTTGCAAATTCCTATTATATTGCATTCTAGACACACTCCTAGACTGCTTCAAACACCTTCAATTGGAATATTGCATTAGGATAGTAAATACCCTATTATCTTGCAATCTAGAGACACTACTAGAGTATTCCAAATTTCTTTAATTAGAGTGTCATATTAGAGTTGTAAATGTCCTATTGTCATGTCCAGAGACACTATTAGAGTGCTGCAAACACATTCAATTGGATTGTTCTATTAGGGTTGTGAATCTCTATTATCTGGCCAATTGGAGACCTAACTAGAGTGCTCTAAACACCTTCAATTGGAGTGTTGTATTAGGGTGGTAAATGTCCTACAATCTTGACACTACTTAGAGTGATGCACACACCTTCAATTTGAGTGTTGTATTAGGGTTCTAAATGCCATATTATCTTGCTATTTAGAGACACTGCTAGAGTACTCCAAACACCTTCACTTGGAGTGTTGTAGAGTTGTCCCCATTATCATGCCATATAGAGCCACTACTCGAGTGCACCAAACACCTCCAATTGGAGTGTTATGGGTTGTAAATGCCCGATTATCTTGCCATCTGGAGACACTATTAGAGTGCTTCAAACACCTTCAATTGGAGTGTTGTATTAGGGTTGTAAATGCCATATTATTTGGCCATCTGGAAACACTACTAGAGTGCTTCAAACACTTTCAATTGGAGTGTTGTAATAGGGTTGTAAATGCCCAATTATCTTGCAATCTAGAAAGGCCCTAGAGTCACTACTAGAGTACTCCAAACACTTTCAATTGGAGTGCTGTATTGGGGTTGTATATCGCGATTACTTTGCCATCTGGAGACACTACAAGAGTGCACCGAACAACTTCAATTGGAGTGTTGTATTGGGGTTTTAAATACCCGATTATCTTGCCATTTAGAGACACTACTGGAGTGCTCCAAACACATTCAATTGGAGTGTTGTATGAAGGTTGTAAATCCCGGTTACTTTGCCATCAAGAGACACTACTAGGGTGTTCCAAACACTATGAATTGGAGTGTTGCATTGAGATGTAAATTCCTATTATCTTGCCATCTAGAGACACTAATAGAGTGCTCCAAACACCTTCAATTAGAGTGTTGTGGGTTGTAAATGCCCTAATATCTTGTCATCTAGAGACACTACTAAAGTGCTTGAAACACCTTCAAGTGGAGTGTTGTAATAGGGTTGTAAATGCCCAATTATCTTGCAATCTAGAGACACCCCTAGATCGCTCCAAATGCATTAAATTGGAGTGTTGTATTAGGGTTGTAATTGCCCTATTATCTTGTTATCTAGAGTCACTACTCTAGAGTGCTCGAAACACCTTCGATTGGAGTGTTGAATTCGGGTTGCAAATGCCCTATCATGACACCATATAGAGACACTACAAGAGTGCTCCAAACAACTTCAATTGGAGTATCATGTTAGGCTTGTAAATGCCCCATTATCTTGCCATATAGAACACTAGTAGAGTGCTCCAAACACATTTAATTGGAGTGTTGTATTAGGGTTGTAAATTTCCTATTATCTTGCCATTTAGAGACACTACTAGAGCGTTCCTAACACCTTCAATTGGAGTGTTGTATTAGGTTTGCAAATTTCCTGTTATCTTCAGAGACGCTACTAGAGTGCTCGGAACACCTTAAATTGGAGTGTTGTATTAGGGTTATAAATACCCTATTATGTTCCTATATAGAGACTACTATAGTGCTCCAAACACATTTAATTAGAGTGTTGTATTAGGTTTGTAAATTCCCTATTATGTTGTCATTTAGAGACACTACTAGAATGCTCCGAACACCTTAAATTGGAGTGTTATATTAGGGTTATAAATACCCTATTATGTTTCTATATAGAGACACTACTAGACTATTCCAAACTCCTCTAATTAGAGTGTCATATTAGAGTTGTAAATGCCCTATTGTCATATCTCTCTACACTACTAGAGTGTTCTAAACACATTCAATTGGAGTGTTGTATTAGGGTTATAAATACCTTATTATCTTGCAGTCTGGAGACACTACTAGGGTGCTCCAAACACCTTCAATTCAAGTGTTGTATTAGGGTTGTAAATGCCATACTATCTTACCATTTAGAGACACTGCTAGAGTACTCCAAATACCTTCAATTGGAGTGTTATATTAGAGTTGTAAATGCCCCATTATCATTTCATATAGAGACACTACTCGGGTGCACCAAACACCTCCAATCGGAGTGTTGTGTTAGGGTTGTAAATGCTCGATTATCTTGCTATCTGGAGACACTACTAGAGTGCTGCAAACACCTTTAATTGGAGTGTTATAATAGGGATGTAAATGCCCAATTATCTCTTGCAATCTAGAGACGCTCCTAGAGTGCTCAAAACACATTAAATAGGAGTGTTGTATTAGGGTTGTAAATGCCCTATTATCTTGCCATCTAGAGTCACTACTAGAGTGCTCCAAACACTTTCGATTGGAGTGTTGTATTGGGTTGCAAACACCCTATTACAATGCCATATAGAGAGACTACAAGAGTGCTCCAAACAACTTCAATTGGAGTGTCGTATTGGGATTGTAAATGCCCCATTATCTTGCCATATAGAGACACTTGTAGAGTGCTCCAAACACATTCAATTGGAGTGTTGTATTAGTGCTCTAAATCTCTATTACTCTGCCATCTGGAGACGCTCGTAATACTTTCAATTGGATTGTTGTATTAGGGTTGTAAATGCCCTAGTGTTATGTCTAGAGAGAATCCTAGAGTGCTCCAAACACGTTCAATTGGAGTGTTGTTATTAGGGTTGTAAATCTCTATTATCTTGCCATTAGAGATACTGCTAGAGTACTCCAAACACCTTCAATTGGAGTGTTCTATTAGAGTTGTAAATGCCCCATTATTATGCCATATAGAGACACTACTCGGGTGACCCAAACACCTTCAATTGAAGTGTTGTATTAGGGTTGCAAATGCCCTATTATCTTGCATTCCGAAGACACTACTTAGAGTGCTTCGCACACGTTCAATTGGAGTGTTATATTAGGGTTCTAAATGCCATATTATCTTAGCAATTAGAGACACTGCTAGAGTACTCCAAACACCTTCAATTGGAGTGTTGTATTAGAGTTGTAAATGACCCATTATCATGCCATATAGAGACACTACTTGGGTGCTCCAAACACATTCAATTGGAGTGTTGTATTAGGGTTGTAAATTTCATATTATCTTGTCATCTGAAGACACTACTAGAGTTCTAAATGCCATATTATCTTGCCATTTAGTGACACTACTAGAGTACTCCACACACCTTCAATTGGAGTGTTGTATTAGAGTCGTAAATGCCCTATTATCTTGCAATCTGGAGACAATACTAGGGTGCTCCAAACACTTTCAATTGAAGTGTTGTATTAGGGTTGCAAATGACCAATTATCTTGTATTCTGAAGATACTACTTAGAGTGTTGCGCACAATTTCAATTAGAGTGTTGTATTAGGGTTCTAAATGCCATATTATCTTGCCACTTGGAGATACTGCTAGAGTACTCCAAACACCTTTAATTGGAGTGTTGTATTAGAGTTGTAAGTGCCCCGTTATCATGCCATATAGAGACATTACTCGGGTGCTCCAAACACATTCAATTGGAGTGTTGTATTAGGGTTGTAAATGCCCTATTATCTTGCCATCTGAAGACACTATTAGAGTGCTACAAACACATTCAATTTGAGTGTTGTAGTAGGGTTGTAAATGCCCAATTATCTCTTGGAATCTAGAGACGCTCCTAGAGTGCTCCAAAAACATTAAATTGGAGTGTTTTATTAGGGTTGTAAATGCCCTATCTTACCATCTATATAGTCACTACTAGAGTACTCCAAACACCTTCGATTGGAGTGTTGTATTGGGTTGCAAATACCTTTTTACGATGTCAAATAGAGACACTACAAGAGTGCTCCAAACAACTTTCATTGGAGTGTCGTATTGGGATTGTAAATGCCCATTATCTTGCCATATAGAGACACTTGTAGAGTGCTCCAAACACATTCAATTGGAGTGTTGTATTAGTGCTGTAAATCCCTATTACATTGCCTTCTAGAGACACTAGTAATACCTTCAATTGGATTGTTGTCCATTATCTTGCAATCTGGAGACACTACTTAGAGTGCTGCACACACCTTCAATTGAAGTGTTGTATTCGGGTTGTAAATGTCATATTATCTTACCATCTGGAGACATTAGTAGAGTGTTTTAAACACCTTCGATTGGAGTGTTGCAATAGAATTGTAAATGCCCAATTATCTAGCAATCTAGAAAGGCTCCTAGAGTGCTCCAAACACATTAAATTGGAGTGTCGTATTAGCGTTGTAAATGCCCAATTATGTTGACATCTAGAGTCACTATTAGAGTACTCCAAACACTTTTAGTTGGAGTGTTATATTGGGGTTGTATATCCCGATTACTTTGGCATCTACCGACACTACAAGAGTGCACCAAACAACTTCAATCGAAGTGTTGTATTTGGGTTGTAAATACCCGATTATCTTGCCATTTAGAGACACTACTAGAGTCCAAACACATTGAATTGGAGTGTTGTACGAAGGTTGTAAATCCCGATTACTTTGCCATCTGGAGACACTACAGGCCTGTTCGGTAACATGGTAATTTTTTGGGAATGGGAATATCAATTTGTCAATTCCCAAAGGCTTTTTACCCATGGAAAATTTAAAATATAAGTGTTCAGCAACATGGAAATTTTCTAGACAATGTGCAGAAAAATACATAATTTTACAGTTTTCAGGTGTGAGATTCAAAAATAGCTTATAAATGGTAGAAAAATGCTAAACATGGTAAATCAACTCTAACTTGTGTATTTTTTAATCCTCTATCTAGCTGTGAGGCTAGATTTTCAGTTTGGATTTCAGATCAGCCTACACTGGCTTATTTACCAGAAAATATATTTTTGAGCTTTTTTGGCACCAGTCAAGTACTCCTATTGATTTCATTGCTCCTTCCTTCAAATTAATACACAGATGTTAAATAAGTAAAATATTAAATATTAAAATTACCGAAACCAGATGATAATAGTTTCCACAAAATCACAAAACCAACAGTCTTAACATAGTTTTAAAAATAACTAGCAAGCATTCCCAATACACTTAGCCCTAACACAAGACAACTTAAATACAATAAACCCTAATACACATAGCCCTAATACAAGACAAAAACCAACAAATTCACAGCTTACTGTTTTGCCTTGATCCATTCTGCCCTTCTTTCCCCCTTACAAGCCATAAATGCCTCACACACTCTAGCATCAGCAATGAACAAATTGCTTGCAAAAACAAAATCAGCCATGTCAAAACCTTCCAACTCTTGAAAGGCATCCATTGCCACAGTAACTGAAAACTTCCCATCACGAGCTGCAATTCTCATAGATTTTTCTTTTATTGCATCACTAATGAGTTTCGCCTCCTCTCTCTTACATGCTAGGTAATCATCATGAAATTTTGATATGGCTGATCTTTTCTTAATGGTTCTCAAATTTCTAGGTATTGGATCTGGAGTAGAGATAACCGACTGAATTGGAGGTGGTTCTTGAGTAAAGTTAAGGTTGGACTGAGCACATATAGGGGAATTTTGTAATTGAGTGGCCATAAAATCATCATCAACATCAAAAAAGGGTATTGTTGGGCTTGGTGACTCGAATTCTGCTTCATTATTTGTATAGTAATTACTTCCCCTTCGACGCTTACCAGTTGCAATGGAACCTGAAAATGAAATTATGATCTTATATAACAAAGTAAATTTTTAAAGAAGGAAAAAAATATTGAATTTTATATAAACATACCACAATACACTTTATGTAGATCATCATGGTATGGGAATGGCTTATTGTACCACCTTTTAATCTCATTGTCCTTCAAAAGAGGAGCCCAAACTTCCTCCGGTGCAGTTACCATATTATTAGTATAATCCCATCCAAAACCACTTTGATCTCTTAGGCGTTGTATAGTTTTGTATTGTTTTTTAAGGGTGTGTTCTTGTTCTTTAATTTGCTTCAGTGAAAAATTAGTATTAGAAAACTTAGCATTGAAACGTCTTGTCATTTCATTCCATGCAACGCTACCCCATCCATTTTGTTGGCGTGCACCAGGTCGATCAAACTCGAGAAGCAGTTCAACAAGAAAAGCTCTTTGTACCTCATTCCAAGATGCTCTATTACTTGTTTCCTTATCATTGCCTACATAAGATTTAAATGACAGCATAGAGATAAATTTAATGTTGTGTCAAATGTAGTATAGTTACCTTGAAAATAAAAAAAATAATGAAACTAATGAAGTCTATCAGAGAACAAAAGTATAACCTTAACCTCTTTTATTTTTATCAGCATTGATATTCAATTCATTATATCCCTTTAATTGATATCCCTCGTTTTACTTCTTCTATTACCAATTTGGTTGCGGGGCTAAGTTTTTGCTGTTATTTTTTTTGACCTCTTATGATCTTGAATGGCATCTAGCTCAAAGAAATTAGAAAATAACTTATATACATTTCATCAAACACCTTGTGTGCTCTAAGTATTATACAATGAAATATCCATAAACAAAGGATACAGTTTACCAATTTTGTACAATAACTAATAGATAGATAAAGACCTGTATCAAGGCATTGAGAATCTTGGTTACCTCCTCTAGCCATGAATACACTAATCATTCAGACTAATAAAACAAACATCAAAAAGGAGAAATAGAAAGAAAATGATATGTGAGTTTTGTGCTGTTGAGAACTCACATAAAGAAAATGATAACTTCATTATCAAATCAAACACTGGTCAGTAAATCAAAGATGAATCGTAGGCTAGTAAAACTTAGCATACATAGTTCTTATGAATCTAGGCAAAGCAAATCACTGAAGTCTTTTACAAGTTTGTTTGGGATAAGCGATTCTCAGAAATTAATGTTCTTATGAATCTAGTCAACAAGATTATATTATATTTGAGAACAATAGAAAGCAAATGAAATTTAAAAAAAAAAAAAAAAAAAAAAAAAAACATAAAGAAGAGAATGATAACCTGTTTTGAGTTCGGTGCTGTTCATTCAAGCCTAAGAAAATCAATGAGAAAGCGAAATAGGAGGAAGAGTAATCTCTTTTTATTCTGCATCCAAATTTTTTCGCTCCCGCGCTCTCCAATTTTGCTCTCCCACGTTTTTGACAATGACATTCAGCTTTTGGGAAAAAAAACAGAGGTCCAACCGATTTTTTTTTTCCAAGGAAAGATAGCGTAGAGAGACAGGATGGGTTCTAAAATGGGTACGATAATGGGTTTCTTAATGGGCTGCCGAACACCTTACAGGTAAAAATAACATTACCTCACTTTTACCCTTTAAAATCCATAAGAATAGGTGCCACCGAATAGGCCCTACTAGAGTATTCCAAACACTATTAATTGGAGTGTTATATTAGGGTTGTAAATGCCCTATTGTTTTGTCTAGAGAGAATTCTAGAATGCTCCAAACACGTTCAATTCAAGTATTGTATTAGGACTGTAAATCAATATTATCTTGCCATTTGGAGACACTACTAGAATGCTCTAAATACCATCAATTGGAGTGTTGTAAATGCCCTATTACCTTGTAATCCGGAGACAACACAAGAGTGTTTCAAACACCTTTAATTAGAGTGTTGTATTAGTGTTGTAAATGGCCTATTATATTGGCATCTGGAGACACTGCTAGAGTGCTACAAACACCTTCAATTGAAGTGTTGTATTAAGGTGAGAAATGCCATATTATCTTGCAATCTAGAGACACTACTTAGACTGCTGCGCACACCTTCAATTGGAGGGTTGTATTAGTGTTCTAAATACCATATTTTCTTGCCATTTAGAGACACTGCTGAAGTACTCCAATCACCTTCAATTGGAGTGTTGTATTAGAGTTGTAAGTGCCCCATTATCATGCCATATAGACACTACTCAGGTGCTCCAAACACATTTAATTGGAGTGTTGTATGAGGGTTGTAAATGCCTAATATATTACCATTTAGAGACACTCTTAGAGTGTTACAAACACCTTTAACTGGAGTGTTGTATTAAGGTCGTAAATGCCCTATTGTTGCAATCCGGAGACACTACAAGAGTGTTCCAAATACCTTTAATTGGAGTGTTTTATTTGGGTTGTAAATGCCATATTATTGTGCCATTTAGAGACACAACTGGAGTACTCCAAACACCTTCAATTAGAGTGTTGTATTAGTGTTGTAAATGCCCCATTATCTAGCCATATAGAGACACTACTAAGGTGCGCCAAACACAATCAATTGGAGTGTCGTATTAGGTCTGTCAATCCTGATTATCTTGCCATCTGGAGACACTTCTAGAGTGCTTCAAACACCTTCAATTGGAGTGTTGCAATAGGGTTGTAAATGCCCAATTATCTTGCAATCTAGAGACACTCCTAGAGTGCTTCAAACACCTTCAATTAGAGTGTTGTAATAGGGTTGTAGATGCCCAATTATCTTGCATTCTGAAGACACTACTTAGAGTGCTGCTCAAACCTTGAATTGGAGTGTTGTATTAGGGTTCTAAATGCCATATTATCTTGCCATTTAGAGACATTGCTAGAGTACTCCACACACCTTCAATTGGAGTGTTGTATTAGAGTTGTAAGTGCCCTATAATCTTGCAATCTGGAAGACACTACTAGGGTGCTTCAAACACCTTCAATTCAAGTGTTGTATTAGGGTTGTAAATGCCCCATTATCTTTCAATTTGGAGACACTACTTGGAGTGCTGCGCAAACCTGCAATTGGAGTGTTGTATTAGGGTTCTAAATGCCATATTATGTTGCCACTTAGAGATACTGCTAGAGTACTCTAAACACCTTCAATTGGAGTGTTGTATTAGAGTTGTAAATGCCCCATTATCATGCCATATAGAGACACTACTCGGGTGCTCCAAACACATTCAGTTGGAGTGTTGTAATAGGGTTGTAAATGCCCAATTATCTCTTGCAATCTAGAGACGCTCCTATTATCATGCCCAATTGGAGTGTTGTATTAGAGTTGTAAATACTCCATTATCATGCCATATAGAGACACTACTCGAGTGCTCCAAACACATTCAATTGGAGTGTTGTAATAGGGTTGTAAATGCCCAATTATCTCTTGCAATCTAGAGACGCTCCTAGAGTGCTCCAAACACATTAAATTGGAGTGTTGTATTAGGGTTGTAAATGCCCTATATTATCTTGCAATCTAGAGTCACTACTAGAGTACTCCAAACACCTTCGATTGGAGTATTGTATTAGGTTGCAAATACCCTGTTACAATGCCATATAGAGACACTACAAGAGTGCTCCAAACAACTTTAATTGGAGTGTCGTATTAGGATTGTAAATGCCTCATTATCTTGCCATAGAGAGACACTTGTAGAGTGCTTCAAACACATTTAATTGGAGTGTTGTATTGGAGTTGCAAATACCTTGCCATCTAGAGACGCTTATAATACCTTAAATTGGATTATTGTATTAGGGTTGTAAATGCCCCATTATCTTGCAATCTAGAGACACTACTTAGGGTGCTGCACACACCTTCAATTGTTGTGTTGGATTAGGGTTGTAAATGCCATATTATCTTACCATCTGGAGATACTACTAGAGTGCTTCAAACACCTTTAATTGGAGTGTTGTAATAGGATTGTAAATGCCCAATTATCTTGCAATCTAGAAAGGCTCCTAGAATGCTCCAAACACATTAAATTGGAGTGTTGTATTAGGTTGTAAATGCCCTATTATCTTGCCATCTAGAGACACTACTAGAGTACTCCAAACAGCTTCCCAATTATATTGCAATCTAGAGACGCTCGTAGAGTGCTCCAAACACATTAAATTGGAGTGTCATATTAGGGCTGTAAATGCTCAATTATCTTGCCATCTAGAGTCACTACTAGAGTACTCCAAACACCTTCCATTGGAGTGTTGTATTGGGGCTGTAAATCCCGATTACTTTGCCATCTGGAGACACTACAAGAGTGCACCAAACAACTTCAATTGGAGTGTCATATTAGTGTTGTAAATGCCATATTATCTTGCCATCTGGAGACACTGCTAGAGTGCTACAAACACCTTCAATTGAAGTGTTGTATTAGGGTGAGAAATGCCCTATTATCTTGCAATTTAGAGATACTACTTAGAGTGCTGCGCACACTTTCAATTGGAGAGTTGTATTAGGGTTCTAAATACCATATTTTCTTGCCATTTAGAGACACTGCTAGAGTACTCCAATCACCTTCAATTGGAGTGCTGTATTAGAGTTGTAAGTGCCCCATTATCATGCCATATAGACACTACTCAGGTGCTCCAAACACATTTAATTGGAGTGTTGTATGAGGGTTGTAAATGCCATATTATCTTGTCATTTGGAGACACTACTAGAGTGCTTCAAGCACGTTCAATTGGAATGTGGTAATGGGGTTGTAAATCCTCAATTATCTTGCAATCTAGAGACGATCATGTTGTGCTCCAAACAGATGAAATTGGAGTGATGTATTAGGGTTGTAAATGTCCTATTATCTTGTCATCTAGAGTCACTACAAGAGTACTCCAAACACCTTCAATTGGAGTTAGGGGTGTTTATCGGTTCGGTTCAGTTGAAACCAAACCGAACCAAAATTTTATTTTGGTTGATTCGGTTCAGACTAGAGTATATAAATTTCCAGCAAAAGAATCAAAGTTTTGTTCACAAATCAGTAATAAAATTAAAATTAAAATACCCACTTAATCTATCAAGGAAATGAAAAATGCAAAAATTAATGATTTGTTTCCTAATGAACAAAAATCACTATTATTCTTCTTTTTACAAAAAAAATCTAATGAATATATACAAAATAAGTCTAGTAAGATTTCAGTTTTCCAAAAGAAAAAAGTCAAAAGACAAAACAAAACAAAAAGACAACCCAGAAAACAAAGAAAAACAAAAATCAAACTGAAGTAACAAAAACAAGAGAGATCGTTTAGTTGAATATAATAAATTTAGAATTGAGACGGGTTTTGTACTTTTGTTGGATTCTCTTAGTGTCTCTATGCCTTCTCTTGAGATCAAAGAGAATAAATAAATAGGTATTGGTAAAAACAGGAGAAGAGAAGAGAAATAGGTAGAAAAATTGATAAGTTGGGTTGAATACTTGAATGGGTTTTGGGGAACGGATGGAGAAAGAGAGAGAAATGGGTAAAAGACAAGACAGCTACACTTAGAAGCGTGAAATCCTAGATAGGCTTGGAGTTGGGTTGGACTAGTTTGAAGTGCTTCGTTTGAAATTCAAAAATGAACCGAATCAAATCTGGTTCAAGCAGATTTAATAAAGACAAGTTCGGTCAATTCAGTATAATCGGTTTTTAAATTTTTTAAACCGAACCAAAGTATAAATTCGGTTTTAAGAAGTAAACCAAACCAATCCATTAAATTAGAAAAAACCGAACTGTTTAATATGATCTAAATCGGTTCGATTTAAAACCGATTAAACCGGACCCAATGAACAACCCTAATTGGAGTGTTGTATTGGAGTTGCAAATACCCTGTTACCATGCCATATAGAGAGTCTACAAAAGTGCTCCAAACAACTACAATTAAAGTGTCGTATTAGGATAGTAAATGCTCCATTATCTTGCCATATAGAAATATTACTAGTGTGCTCCAAATACATTCAATTAGAGTGTTGTATGAAGGATGTAAATCTCGATTACTTTGCCACCTGCAGACACTACTAGAGTGCTCCAAATACCTTCAATTAGAGTGTTGTATTGGAGTTGTAAATGCAGTATTACTTTGCCATTTAGAGACACAGCTGGAGTGCTCCAAACACCATAAATTGGAGTGTTGCATTAGGGTTGTAAATTGCCTATTATCCTGCCATATAGAGACGCTATTAGAGTACTCCAAACACCGTTAATTGGAGTGTTGCATTAGGGCTATAAATGCCTAATATATTACCATTTAGAGACACTACTAGGGTTGCCAAACATAATCAATTGGAGTGTTGTATTAGGTTTGTCAATCCCGATTATCTTGCCATCTGGAGACACTTCTAGAGTGCTTCAAATACCTTCAATTGGAGTGTTGCAATAGGGTTGTAAATGCTCAATTATCTTGCAATCTAGAGACACTCTTAGAGTGCTGCAGACACATTAAATTGGAGTGTTGTATTAGGCTTGTAAATACCCTATTTTCTTGCCATCTAGAGTCACTAATAGAGTACTCAAAACACCTTCGATTGAAGTGTTGTATTGGGGTTGCAACTACCCTATTACGATGACATATAGAGACACTAAAAGAGTGCTCCAAACAACTTTAATTGGAGTGTCGTGTTAGGATTGTAAATGCCCTATTTTCTTGTCATATAGAGACACTTGTAGAGTACTCCAAACACATTAAATTAGAGTGTTGTATTAGGGCTGTAAATCCTTATTACTTTGTCATCTGGAGACATTACTGGAGTGTTGTATTAGGGTTATAAATGCCCTATTATCCTGCCATTTAGAGGCACTACTGGAGTGCACCAAACACCATAAATTAGAGTGTTGTATTAGGGTTAAAAATACTCTATTATCTTGCTATATAGAAACACTACTAGAGTACTCCAAACATCTTCAATTGAAGTGTTGTAGTGTTGTAAATCTCGTATGTTGCGAATTAGCATCCTCTGAGATATCTCAAACTTTGCATGACTTTATGGAAAATCTCGAACCGTTTAAATACATTATGCATGAATCTTAAAGCACACATAATACTGACCTCCTACATCATCCCCGAATATGCACCGGACATGTCGGTCACACAAAAGTTGAGATATCTCAGAGGATACACACTCATAAGTTGCCTGGTTTATTATAAAATCTCAACCGTTCAAATGCGTTCTACTTGAATCTCAGAGCTCAAATAATAATGGCCCTGCGTTATCTCACATGTTGCGTGATCTGTTGTCGGGGTGAGTCCAAATCTTCTGAAATACTGCACATTTTGATTTTTAGATCCGGGTCATCCAATCAGAATCCAGACTAATCTATCTGCTTTAATATTCATGCCAAAGCAAATATGATGGTTCAGATCTAAACTCAAAATTTTGAGTTAATTTAGGGGATCCAAATTCGGGGTTTAAGCTTGAAACGGTTCTTATTCATTAATCGAGGTTTAATTTGAAATATGTATATTTTGATTTTAGATCTGGGCCGTCTAATCTGAATCCGGACCAATGCATCTCCTTTAATATTCATGCCAAAGCAGATTTGACTGTTTGGATCCAAAATCAAAATTTGAGTAAGTTAGGGGATCCGAATTCAGAGTTTAAGCTTGAAACCAGTGTTATCAAAATCAGACCGGACTGACAGTTTAACCAAAAAAGGGGACCCGGATGTCTTTCCGATTTGGTTCGTTTAGAAGACCAATTGTGCAGTTGAACCAATGAAATCCAATTTAGTGGATTGATTTTTCAGAACCAATAGTGTTAGGTAATGGCATAGGCTAGCAAGTACATTTCAAAATTTTCATTAGCGATCTAAACATGATCTTACCATAAACATGTAATCAATCACACACAGTTTATGGATCATGTCACATATATGATCTAGTAGAGTGTTATAAGTCATACCTCTCCAATTAGGTAGAGTAAGAGACGGTTGTTTGCCTCCCTTGTTACAGTTTTCAAAACAAGAAACTGCAAGCTTTGCACACCAAGGTGTTGATCGAGAACAAGAAGAGATCAATGCTAATTGTTCAGATCTTCTCGCCCTTGCGAATCCAAAAGCTAGCTCACTACTTCAAAACACTTTGAATAAATCTCGCTGAGCTAATCAACACAATCTTGTGATATTCTTTACAAACTCAATTATCAACTTGAATTAAGGAGATCAAGATCTAGATATAAGAGCATCTACATTCCAACAACTCAAATGAGTTTTTAAATAACTATTAACTACTTTTTATAAATTAAGGTCTCTAAAGTTTTTACCTCTCACATCCCTGAAATTAATTTTAGAGTTTTTATTAAGCCAGTCAGTAATAAAATTAAAAGGAGAAATAATTTCAGCTAATCATTTGACCAGTATAGAGTTTATAAATAGTTTTTTAGAGCATCTACATCTCTGAAACTCAACTGAGTTTCTAAATAACTGTTAATCACTTTTTAGAAACTAAAGTCTCTAAAGCTTCTAACTCTCACATCCCTAAAATTAATTTTAGAATTTATATTGAGCCACATTAGCAACAAATTAGAAAAGATAAATAATTAGAGCCAATTATTTAGCCATCATGGAGTTTATAAATAGTTTCTTAATAAGAAACTTTACTATATAGTTTCTAAATAAGAAATTCTCTCACATCTCTCAAACTAGATTAGAAACTGCTACATCAAATTAGAAACTCTCATAATTTCAGGGATATAGATGCTCTTAGTAATAAACTCTCATGTATAGTTTCTAAATAAGAAACTCTCTCATATCTCTAAAACTGGATTAGAAACTGCCACATCATATTAGAAATTCTCATAGTACTAGGGTTTTAGATGCTCTAAGATTTAGATCAATCTCGAAAAAGAATAAGATGAGAGAGAGAGAGAGAGAGAGAGAGATCTAGCCGATTGACTAGATGAGAAAGGCAACGACTGGTGGTGCCCACATGGCTGCGGAGAGCTCGACCACGACGAGGGTGGTGCAACTCGACCTCAAGCCAACCCAATTAGCTCCAAGTCGATTGGCCAAAGGGAGGGTGGAGCTGACCAACAGCAGCGGTGATGGTCAGTGGGGCTCTACGGCGGCGGGGGTGGTGCGGCAGGGGAGATAGCGGCTCAGCTTGGGCTTGCCCCACTTGTTCCCTTGCTTTGATTCGGCCAATAGAAGAAAAAGAAATAGAGAGGCAATGAAAAAGAGATATCTAGATCTACTTTTCAAACTTGTGAAATGAATTTGCGTAGAATGAAAGTGGAGGGATGGCTCTTTTATATAGAGTTTCATAATTACATTAATGTCCTCACTTAATATCAAAACGAGATGACATCATCTGGAAACATATTAGTAATATAATATAATAATGATTCATTGGACCGTTCGTCCATCCAACTTTCATTCCAAAGGTTGCTTACTCCATAAGCAATTTCCTTCTCCATCTATTGACCAAGTCAACAACTCTCTCCATTTGGTCAAATTGTTGGACCAACGTTTGACACATTTAACCTTAGTCAAACCTCTATTCAAATAGCTATAACTTTTGAACCGTAAATCTAAATTGCGTATACCACATATCTATGCGCTCATGTACTAATCCGCTATAATTTGGTATAATATAATTAACAAAAATAGTAGGTTATCTATTATTTTTATATAGATGATCGTAATGGTACAAGAAAATCAAGAAATAGTGAATGGATTGCTTGAATACTTTTCTGTGCACCATCTGTCTTGCTATGTCAGCGACATCTCAATGGATCACCCTAATATGTTTGAATGGTTCACTCAATAAACTTCTCTCCTTGCCCCTAGTTCTTCCAGCACTGCTCATCTCTGTTCCTGGTGTGCAGCTTCCTTTTTCAGCCTCAGAACACTCCAAAAAGCTCCACTCTTTTTAATCCCCAGAACTCAATTGTCAGCAAAATAACTCTTAATAAAATGCCTGATCGAAGCTCTTTCTCTGCTGACCGTCTGGATCGAGCTTTTGTCTCCCCCTGTTTGACTCCCAAATGGGTCTAAATTGACCCGTTCTCACTTGAATCGTGACATTATCGTAGAGGGAATTAATTCAATAGAATCACACATTCACACCAACAGGTGCAGCAGCTACTAGGTATTTCAATACCAGTAAATTCATACCAATGTTTTGTGGATGGCTCATGGGCTGAGACGGGGGAAGCTGGTATCGTGTTATACCTGGAAAAAGATGGAGTGTTGATCAAATGGGTTTCAAGGGCTGTTGATGCTACTAATCCCAGTCAGGTTGAAGCAAAGACATTTTTTGGAAGATGCGAATTGCTGACAATTCCATGCAAATGGAGTGGTTTTTGTATTCTCTAATTCAAAAGAAACTTTGCATTCAATTTATACATTCTGTCTTGACACAAAGGATTAGAGATCATATAATGGAAGGTGGGATTGCAAATCAGAGACGGTTGTACTAAATTTTTTGATAACATTACATCACTAGATAATTTATGTTCCAAATTATTTTATAACTTCACATCACTAGATAATTATCAAAGTACGAAAGGTGGGATTTCTCTTGGAACGAAGAGAGGAGAAAAAGAAAAGAGGACGGATAAAATGGTAATTTATAAATCTAAAATCAATATTATTAGAAAAAAAAATCAATAATTTGAGTAAATGTGTGAGTTTTTGAGCTTTAGAAGGGTAAATATGATATTAAGAATTTTAGAGGGGGGAATGATTTTTGAGGAGAATAAAACTCCTCCTTCGGAGAAGTTTTTGAGCTCAGATAATAATATACATCGTATGATTTGAAATTTCAGTGATTTTTCTTATGGATGATCAAATCGGTTTTAAATTATACTATATATATTACGATATGTATATTTCAAATATAAAATAAAATAAAATCATTGGTATGTAAGCCGTCTAATATTTTTGGGTAGGTTGGAAAGTATGTAAATTGCACTAATTCAAGACTAGTGTCGTTATTTTTACTTGAAATACAATCCAAACACTTCTCTCCTGGAAAATAGTTTTATCTTATTAAGTTAATTCAATATTTTGTAGGAATAATGAGTATATTAAGGTCCGGTACATATTGCTAAAGGAATAGATCCACCATTTTAGCTGCCATTGAATCAATTAAGCTTATATTTTTGTCAGACCGCGTTCAGTGACGAAGACAGCTGTCTATCTCTGAAAAAGAAAATTTAACTGGACCTGGTTCTAAAATAGATCTTACCTATCCCTGAATATAAGTTTGCCTACTCCTGATTCAAATTAAATCTCAACCCATTACCATTTTAATTTCTAAATCCCAGCTCGTTGTTCATTTTTGGTTTGGAAAAAAATTATCGCAAAGAAATAGAGAAAAACCTAAGCGGTTTGACAGAAGAAAAGAGTGCACTATGCACAGAGAGAGGAGAAGGAGATCGCAAAGGAAGAAAGGAGCAGGTAGAAGAGAAAGAGATCGCTGAAGAGAGAAAAAAAGTCACTAGATTCAGCTTTGGTTTTGTTGGAATTTCCTTTTTGTGAGTTAATTGTTTCTCCTGAAAATTTAACCAAAAACTATATTTATTTTTTTTGTAATTGAGGTAATTGTATATTGGTGCCAGTGTGATTTTACGGTGTTTGGAGAGTTCTCATGTGCAGGCGTACATGTAAATGGTACCGGTATGATTTGATTCTTGTACAGATCTCGAAAAATATGTTGGAATGGGATGAATACTTAATTGAGAATCTCTCTGATGAATTGTATGTTTTCTTTAATCAAGTTCTACAAGCCACTTTGAATTTGCTATATGATCTTCCCATGATAAATTCTCCTTTTTTTTTCTTGTTTATACAAGTACAACATTATATAACATATTATTTATGAGTTTGGCTAGTATAACATCAGTGTCATTTCAACTTATATAACATCAACTCTTAAACATATCAAATTAACTTCAAATAGTGAATCTAAACTGTTTAAACCGATCTACTTCATTAGTTGTGCATTTAAATGCAAAATTTATAACTTTTTGAATTTATTTAGTATTAAGTTAAGTGGTCAAATGTGTGAGTTTTTAAGTTAATTTTAATACATTTATTTTTTAATATATTTACCGCTAGATTTGATATTAAAATAATTCAAAATATAAAAAAAATTGTATGCAAACGCATCACTCATAATGTAAATTTGTTTGAACAGTTTTGATTAGTTGTTCGAAATCAATTTGATAGGTTTTAGAATTGGTGTTATATACGCTAAAATGACACTGATGTTAAGACTCATTTTTTATTGCATGCTCTTTTTGTTGTTTGTTTTGACTCAGCATTATATAACCTGTTGTTTAATGAGAAAATGATATTCAGCTTGGATCTCTTTCACTACCACTGATACAGTATCAAAATCAAACTCTAAATTAGCCTTGTGCACTTCTTGCTTATATTGTTGATGAAATGCTTGTGATTTTGTGAGAAATTAACCGTGCGCCACTCTAATCGGCCTTATGCATTTTTAGATTTTTAATTGTCTGTTAAGAATTGTATGAATGTGTGATTGTGAATTCATATGAAGTAACCCTCTCAGAGGCTGTTAGGACTTGTGCATTATTTATTAATGCATTTTCAAATTGGGCTTTGTGCATTTTCTATGCATTTTTTATCAAGAGACTTAATTGAAAAAATATACTACTTTTAGTGGACGATTCGGTAGGCAGCTCGGACGGAGGTGGTTAGAGAGTTATGGAGGTAATTTAAATCCGAACTTGTTTAGAAAAAAGAAATCTGAACTCAATTTCTATCTATCCCTTACTCAAATCTTGGCTTTACCACTGACGGCGTTGGTTGCCCTAATTAATAATAATAATCAGGCTAATGCCTTGGGTTTGCTTCCATGACGAACATAATTTACCAAATTGAAGCTTTAACAAATTTTTGAATTATTACTTGGCAATTACTGTCAAGGTTTCTAAAATAAAAAATTGAATTAGTGCCCGGATAATCCTCATTGCCGTTGGTTTGTGTGCGCGTGCACAACTAATAGATTAGATAGTTCTTTATTGAACTGGAATGAATATGAAATAGGTGACAAATTGTCTACAGAGCAGAAGTACCATAGAGCCGGAGGCCAATTTTATTTATAGACATGTTCCAACACAATCATGCATATATATCATGAAAATACAGAAAAATTATCTCATTACATAAATATACAATTTACAAACAAATGCCAGCATCCAAGACGCAAAACAATTATATTACGCAGATAATAGGCTCTCAGGGAGAGGTAAATTCTCTGAATTATTATCTGGAGACAGAATTCTACGGCATGCGTGGAAAACCGCCGAATGGAATCCTGATGGATTGTCTATGAACACAAAGTGACCTGCCTGTATTCAAACAAAAAGAAAGAAAATTTACTTCTCCAATTATTAGAAAAATTACTTCTCCAATTATTTTCCAGATTTCTTTTGTTGTTTTGGGCCCTTGTAAAACACCAAACTACAGTTCTGCAGGCTAAAATTTTGGTTTTAACTAATGCTACGTGTAGTTTTTGGGCAAAATATCTTCAAGTTCCATCCTCTCAAAGGTCTTTTTTGCAAATAACGCACCAGTACCCAGAATTTGCGATAATTGCATGTCAGACCCACACTGTTTGAGATATTTCTAGCAAGCAGAACTTGCATAGCTCAAGAGTTTTTTGTTAACACCACTTTTGTTGACAACCAGGCCAAGTCAGATTTGTTGTTGGGTTCAAACTTCAAAGTTTATGTAAACTAGTTATAAGCAGAATTGCTGCAATTGATATAAACAACAATTATGAGGATATTTAACAGGTGGTTTTAAGTGCGGTTTATAAATGTTGAAAGTGTCAGGCATTCTTTACTTTGACTAGTTCTTGTGCTTTCTGTTGAGAGAGAGAGAGAGAGACACAGACACAGACAGAGAGGAGAGACCTGTGGAACCCGTATAATATCACAAGGCACTTTCATGTCTTCTCGAGCTTGTTCTGCGCCTTGGTAATTCATCCAATCATGGTATCCATATATGAATGTAGTTGGAACCTTCCATAGTGATGCACTGCACCAAAAGTTTATAAGACTTTACATGATATTGAAGCAACTTTTTGTGTACTCATATTCTAATTGAATTGAAAGATCAGCTACAACACTACCTTTGTAGAAGAGGCTTCCTAGCAAATGCCCCGAAGGAAAAAATGTACTTCAAACATAGCTCTCCACTAGCCTTAGCCGCTAGAGTATGGTATATATAATCTTGAATATGCAAGAAAATGGGTTAGCTTATTTGCTAATTAATAGGAACATATAAAATAGTAACGTCTACCAAACACTATGTAGCCCATTTTATTAAAAAAAAAAACAAAAAACTACCCACCCTTTTCAACCTTTCATGAGAAGAGGAAAACTGACAGAAGTTTATCAGAAAAAAGGTACAAGGCCGACAACTGTATCAACAGGTAGTGAAATCTGCGCGGGAGTGGGGGCGGGGACTGTTTGAGGTTCAGGCACGACCCATTTTAGTGCTTAACTTATTTACAACAACAACAACAATCAAGCTTTTAATCCCAAACAAGTTGGAGTAGGCTAGAAATGAAACCCAATAATAATCATAAAGTCAAGGCAGATAGTAATAAAATTAGTACACATAATAGTACGGGAATTAAGTATTGGAATATCATATTAGCAGTAATAAACTAATTATCTCCGGTTAAGACCAAAATCTGAATTTCAGTATGGATAAAGGTAGTGGTACAATATCAGCCCCATAATGCCATAATATATCAGATCAGCAGTATCAAGTATCATGAAATTAAGCCTGATTAAGTACCTCAGGTATATAACTGCTGATAGTAATTGAAGTCTAACCAACGATCAATTGCATATTATTGAGAAATGGAAATGAAAGTTTCAAAAATATAAATAAGAAAAACACAATATTTTTGGACAAATTCTCCGGTGGATTTTTACAAAACAAAAATGAAGCCGAGCAAACCCTTTGTCTCTTATTTGGACAAATTATCTGACAGATTATAAGAAACTTCATAAGGATGTACCATAAGAATGAATGTACACTTTACATACCCTTTATATAAAAAATAGCTCCCTAATGTTAGCTGAACCACCACTACTAAATTCACCCAAATAAAAAAAAGGGGACATATATAAATAAAAGTAAAGCAAGAATGACACCTGTAAACAGTGTGGATTCTTCTTCTGACAACACATCACCAGTTGAATGAGAACCAAATCTAGCACTAGTGTATCTACGCACCAGATCCGGACCCCATGGTCCCAGCCCTCTGAAAATCAACAAAAACAAAGATCATATCAAACTGACTGCGCATGCACAGGAGCACGTTGCATACAAACCCCTTCTGTTCTCTGCAAACCAAACAGATTTTTTATAGACGAGCATTCATAAAAAGGTTGCCAATTCAGTAGGTTTCACCAGGAGATTTATTTTAATTTTAACGGTAACGCTGGACTGTGTTATAATCCTTTCCTGACGTTCATTTAAAAAATTCAACCTAATATACATATCAAATTAAAAATGCACAACTTACCTGATAATTTTTTGAGGTGTGAAACCGGATTCCCATAAATGATTAAAAATCATGCCTTTCCAAGTAGCTCGAAATTTGGTTACCCATTCTGAGCTCTGGTCAGTCTCTGATGTAAAACCGGCCGGACCCACCAATATCAAGTGCTGAATGTGCTCAGGATGCTGCACCCAAGGTCAAATTGTTATTAATGAACCATGCATGAGGAAAAAGATGTATAGTTCATAACTATTCTGAAAAGAACTCCGTCGACTGGATTTGCAAAGGGGTCCTTGTGACTGAACTAATTTCAAAACAACATTGATTGCTTTGCCAACTTTATGTTTTCAAAATGAAAGGACCATTCAGATATAGAAATTAAAGCCCAAGCCGTATTTACAACATTAACGCACATTTGAAAATATTAATAAAATTGAGGCTAAGGGGCTTCCTAGCAAACAATGCCTTGATCTTTTGTAACATATTGCAACTACGGGGCTTCCTAGCAAAAATTTAGCTAAGTATGAGATTAATTAAATTAAGATTAAAGAGTATACTTTGAGTGCATATTTGGCTGCAACGTATCCACCAAAAGAATGACCAAGCAGAACAAAATTACTTAAATTTTTAGCCTTGCGCCACTCCTCAAACGAATCAATAAACCATTCTTCGGTTTCTATATGAACAAATAACACAAATAAGCACTTTGAAAATATGTATCTACTTATTTTTAAGATGACTTGTACAACTTACACAAAAACATTAAAACAATTCTAATTAAAAGTTTTAAACATAAATGAAACCGACCTTCGGTGCTTTTACAAGTAAAGTCTGGTCTACTAGATCCACCCCATCTGTAAAAAAAGTCAAAATGTTAAAAACTTAAATTAAAAAAAAGGTACTTTCACCAACCAGTAAACGAGATTGCTGAAAATGATGTAGCCTTTCCAGTATTAAAAATGTTGCCCTGACTCTAATGATTTGTGTTTTATTAGTCCATTGACCAAAAATAAGCCAACTGGCTCTAGATCTTAATGTTCTTATGGAATATGAGAAAAAAAAAAGGTTCAAGAAATGCAAGCAAGGCAGTAATTTTCTTGTTGACATACTTGTTGTAACTGCCAGTGGCCTTAAGCAATAACTGAAAAAATATTGGGTGACACTTTGAAACAAAAAAGGGCCAAGCTATATTAGAATATACAGTAAATTGTGAAATTTTGGATATAATTGGAAACTATGCCCTGAAAAAGAAACTAACCCTAGCTGATCTATAGCAACAATTCTAAATCGATCTGCAAGCACATCAAAGTTTCTGTAGAAGAAACCCTGAGAGGCACCATAACCATGCACCATGACAAGTGTTGGTGAATTACTCTCTTTGCTATCAAATGTCACCGTGTTAATGAATCTAGGTTCTTTGCTAGTGGATCTGAACCAGGAGATCTTTGACCCAGGCGGACCTGACCCAATATTCACCTGCTCTTGTACATATCTAGTTCTGCACAATAGAAACAAAGAAATCATCTTACTTCAAATCTATTAGGTATAAAGCTAATAAAACTAGGAAGAAATCATATGATTGTGATAGTATACACTAATTAAGAGCTGTTCTTGTCTCTATTCATCCCCTTGTTTTTTGTTTAATACTACAGGATTATTAACATTTTACTGTGTAGGTTAGATGATCAGATACTGATGAACAATCTATATGCTCTATTTCTGTGATATTTTGTAATCCTCAGTTTCTGAAATGAAACAGGCAAGAAGCCTTTTATCCAAAAAAATTATTAACATTTTAATTGAACACCAAAAAGTAATTCAAGTTTTTTAAAAAATATCAAGGGCTAATTACATTGGTACTGAATAAACTGACACACCTATTGGATTCGTACTCATCAGCTGGAATATTACTAAAAATAAATGGATGAGTAATTTTCTCCTCTGTCCCCATAATTACAACTATAGGTGCTAGTGTTTAATATCAAATTACTTGTCAATTAACATTTATCTCAAAAGAAAATTGTTATCTAAAAAGAAATATCACCACCGACACAAGAAAACCAAGAAGAATGATAGGTTATACTTTACAAGAGAGAGGAGACGCTTTTCGGCGGCGATGATGCGCTCGGTAGAGGTGGGGATCCAACGGAGCACAGAAGGCCACGCCCACCTGGACTGAGAGACGGACGGCGACGACGACGACGACGATGGGGTCTCGCCAGCGACTCTCCTAATCTCCTCAGCCATCTTAATCCTCCTCGCCAAGACTCGGCTCATCACCTGGTGCACTGCACGGCTCAGTTCCTCTCCCGTATTTCTTTCTATCTTCTTCTCAAATCCAAGCTGAACACCTGTGCCAGTCCCTTGGACTCCCGAATGGCAGATTGAGAAAGGGGATTTCAAGACTAATTGTTATTTGGAATGATTCACTGATATAGGGGTCCCGCTTCTTATTTCTGAATTAATTGTTTCTGGGGGAGGAGCGTATATTCGACTATTCGTACCCAGCGGGAAGCCGCCGCGTAACGGCACCGTCTTGGAAGACAAGTCACGAGTGGTTCTATAGGGTTCAGATTGTCTCCATTCCAAGAGATACTGGATGAGTCCTTACATCATCCCCTTTGGAATTTGCAAGGTAATACCGAGTGTACTAGAATGGGTACTGTATAGAATGTGTACGACAAGCTCAAGTATCATGCTTACTCGAGCGGAGTGTATTGAAAAAAAAACGGCCGGTTCATGATCGGATTGGACGAACAGTGAATCGAACCAGCTCGGGCTAGTTTGGACTGGAGTTCAGATCCGTGGTGGACCGGACCTAGCACAGTTTTTCGCTGCCTTTTCCACTAGATCCGGATGGGTCTTGACCCATAGACCGTGGCAACTTGTATTATGACAAAACCAGACTGAATTGGACAAAACTGTGTGAACCGGACCAAAAATGTGTGGACTCGGACCAAATGTGTGGATGCAGACTAAAACCGTGTGAACCTGGACTAGCCCATCCCAAAACCATTCCGGACCGGACCAAAACCGTTTAAACCGCTGTAATTTTTATTTTTTAAACAATTTAACATGTTTGTTTTTTTTTTTGGAATGTCTATAATACAAGGTAAGGCTATGGTGCTATAGGTTGCATAGGGGGCTACGGTGCTATGGCTCAATATTTGAGTTTTCAAAATCATAATGGTCAATTTGAACCGTTCATCTTGTTCTCCATATTAATATGTGTTAGGAGACCAAATTATATATTTTTTGAATTTTTCTTTCCTATTTTTTTAGATAGATAGAAAATCAGTTGAACTAAAATATTCTGCACAATTTAGATATTTGATTTTCTACCTATCTAAAAAAATAGTAAATTTTTTTCAAAAAATGTAAAATTTGGTCGCTAAACACATATTAATATGAATAACAAGATAAACGGTTCAAATCAACCATTATAATTTTAAAAACTCAAATATTAAACTGTAGCACTGTAGCTCTCTATGCAACCCATAGCACTTTAGGAAAGTTATTTTAGCTATAGTACAATAAAATTAAACTAAATCGTAATCATCTATTTGTTTGGTCGAACGATTGAGACCATTACAGCATTCTCTGTTAAGTTTAACGGAATATTTAGAAGAAGGATAAAATTGTCAATTTAAACCGTCTATTTCACTGATTCTCTCTTCGTCTCTTGTCTCGAAAACTCCACTCAACCCCAAAAACCCTCTATGCTGAAGAAAGCTGCTACGCCTCACTGACGCACCATCTCTCTGACTCTCTCGCCTCGACTTCTGTTTTCCGACAAATCCCGCCCTTCCATTCTTTGTCGTCATCTTTGATTTTTTTGGTATTTCTCCGTTGAAATCTCCCGTTGTCTTTGTTTTAACTCCTCTTCAATTTTCATTTTCCTACCATCTCTGTTTCTTTTACACTTTATTTTTCTTGATCTTTACATATATGTAGCGATCTTCAACTCAATTAAGAACACAAATTGCGAATTGAAATGATAAAGAGAAAGAATTTGATTAAACTGGTAAAAGCTGATACAAGATAACGAGACAACTAAAATTCAGAAATTATAAATAATAGATAGTGGATTCATAAAAAGATTCTTCAGTCTCATTCCTTATATATAGGCGATCTAATTCCCCTTTGATTTAATCTAATCCGTTGCTTAGATCTTTCAATTGAACCACGTGATGACACCTAAGCTCTATCGTGGACTAATTTGCTAATTTGCCTAAATTAATCGAGCGTCAGCTTTGTCCATTATCGCACCTCCAGTCTCCAGTTGAAACGCCTCTTGTTCTAGTGCCTTAGGGCCCATCGTGCAGTCTCTATGTATATTAATGGTCCCTTCAACGGTCCTCTGCCTGCTCTGTCTCTTGGGACCCTCTTACAGCGCCTCATTTATTTTAAATACTCTGCCTGTTTTACCCTTTGTTCTGCCCTCTTTACCTGAGGTCATCTCTTCTCTTATGAACGCATTGACTAAGTCAAAATTGAGCTGATTTTCCTCCAATTCTGTCACAGTTCGTGACAATCTCCCCTCCTTCAAAGCATTCTCGACCTCGAGAATAAAATTTGGAAACCTTTGTGCAATTGAACTATAGCTCTCCCAAGTGGCATCTTCAATGTCTTGATTAGACCACTGAATGAGGATTTGAGCTTCCGCCGCATTGTGCACTTTAACCATTCGTCTTGCCAGAATAGCAATTGGAGTTGAAGGTGTAGTTCCATTGGGCCCAATGACTGGTAGGTCGGGAGATACTGCTTGAGTAGTTCCTATTCTCTTTTTGAGCTGAGAAACATGAAACACGGGGGGTATTGCAGAACCGGCTGGTAAATTGAGACGATATGCACAAGTCCCAATCTTTTTAATAACCTCAAATGGACCAAAGAACTTAGGGCTCAGTTTCTGATTCTGCAACCCTGACACAGTAACCTGACGATAAGGCTGGAGTTTCAAGTAAACCCAATCGCCAACTACAAACTGCCTCTCACTGCGATTTGCGTCTGCTTGTTGCTTCATGCGATTTTGTGCGACGGCTAGATTGGCTTTTAATTGTTGAAGAGTTGTATGTCTATCCTTCAGAATTGTATCAATGGCAACCACTTGACTTCGAGGAGCATTACCTAGGCCTAACTGAGGTGGTGTATAACCAAATAAGGCTTCAAAAGGTGACGTCTTGAGTGCACTGTGGTATGACGTGTTATACCACCATGCTGCCATTGTCAGGTAATTTGACCAGCTTTTCTGTTTATCAAAAGTCATGCTTCTTAGATAGTTCTCCAAACACTGATTGACCCTTTCTGTTTGACCGTCCGATTGAGGGTGGTAAGCTGTGCTTAAATTGAGCTGGACACCCATTTTTTCCATCAATTCTTTCCAAAAACGACTAGTGAAAATAGGGTCTCTATCGGAAATGATATTCTCTGGCATGTCATGGTGTTTGTAAATGTTATCAAAATATGCTTGAGCTACATCAGAAGCTTTATAAGGGTGTGCTAGTGCCATAAAATGTGCATATTTTGTTAGCCGATCCACTACAACCATAATAACTTCCTTCCCATTTGACTTAGGTAATCCAGTAATAAAATCTAATCCAACACTTGTCCAAGCACCATCTGGTATTGGCAGAGGTTGTAAAAGACCTGGGGTATGAATGTGCTCGGGTTTGGCCATCTGGCAGATATCACATGTTTTGATGTATTGGTGTACATTCCTCTTCAAGCCTGGCCAGTAAAAGAGTTTCTTAATTCTCTGGTAGGTGGATGTGATTCCTGAATGTCCCCTTAAACTTGAAGAATGCATTTCTCGAAGTATAGTTTCTCTCCAGTTGTTAGAGCTGCTAACACAAATTCTGCCTTTATATCTATATAATTGCTGTAAAAGGGTGAATAGTGCCTTGTTGTTGTTGTTGTTTCATCTTTTCTTCTATGCTTGCAATCCAGGTGTCATCTATGTAGCTTGCTTGCATCTTTACCACCTATTGAGGAATTATTTCACTCAAAAACTAAGATCTGCACAAGAAACAAAATTTCCCATTTTCTTTCTAGAAAAGGCTTCAGCAATGACATTCTCATTTCCCTTTTTGTACTCAATGGTGTAATCCAATCCTAAAAGTTTGCTCAACCCTTTGTGTTGGCTTGCTGTGTTGATTCTTTGCTCCAGTAAATATTTCAAACTTATATGGTCTGTTTTAATTACAAATCTACCCCCCATCAAATAATGTCTCCATTTAGTAATGGCAGTAAGCAAAGCTAAGAACTCTTTTTCATAGGTAGATAACAATTGATTCTTGGGTCCTAAGTGTTTACTCAAAAAAGCAATTGGTCTCAACAACAAACGGTTGACTAAAATCATGAAGGGCCAATATAGGGGCTTGAGTCATGGCAGCCTTGAGTGTCTCAAAAGCTTGTTGGGCTTCATTATTCCATTTAAAGGCATCTTTTTTTAACAAGACAGTCAATGGTTTAGCAATTATGCCATAACCTTGTATAAAGTTCCTATAGTATCCTGTTAAACCAAGGAAGCCTCTTAATGATTTTATATTTTTTGGAATTTGCCATTCACTCATAGCCTCTATCTTTTTAGGGTCAGTAGCTACACCATCTTTTGAAAATAATGTGACCAAGGTATTCAATTTGGTCCACAGCAATATCACACTTCCTTTTTTTTTTTTTTAAACAAATGATTCTGTCTAAGTCAAATGCAAGTCTCACATGGTTTACATGGGTCTCTAAATTGGTACTGTAGATGAGTATATCATCAAAAAACACTAGAATGAATTTTCTCAAATAAGGCTTGAATATATAATTCATTAATGCTTGGAACGTGGCAGGTGCATTTGTGAGTCCAAAGGGCATCACTCTAAATTCATAAAGCTGTCTTATAAATATCTTCTTCATTCATTCTAATTTGATGATATCCTGATCTCAAGTCCAATTTGGTAAATATTGAGGCATGTTTCAATTCATCAAGCAAATCATCAATTATAGGTATTGGATACTTATTTTTGATGGTATTTTCATTTAATCTCCTATAATCAACACACATTCTCCAAGAATTGTCATTTTTCTTAACTAAAAGAATAGGAGAAAAGTAAGGGCTACAAGATGGCCGAATAAAGGAATTCTTGAGTAATTCTTCAATAATTTTGTCAATTTCCAATTTCTGATAGTGAGAAAACCTGTAAGGCCTCAAATTTACTGGTTTAGAATTAGGTTTTAGTGGAATTCTATGGTCAATGTCTCTTTTTGGGGGTAATGAGTGAGGTTCAATAAACAATTCAGAGAATTCTTCCAAAACTGGTACTAAGGAAGGATGTACCTGTTGTTCTACCTTTTCTTCCAAGTTGAAAATCTGAGCTATAAGCATCTGACCTTCTTCATGTTTCCCTTTGAGTATTCCTTGACCATGTTCCGTGATGGTGAGAAGGTTCAGCTTAGCTTGTACATCTTCATCTTCTAATTTTATGAACTTGCCATCCTTCTTCAATTTCATAGTACCCTTGTTCCAGTGAACTAAAGTAAGCCCTAATCTAGTTAACCAGTTCGTCCCTAGCAGGAGGTCATGTCCTTGGACATCTAAAACTCTCAGGTCAGTGTCGAACTCATTGTTTTGCAACGAAAACTTGAGGTTCTTACATACCTCACTAGTTTGCATTTTATTACCATTTGCAACTCTAACAGTCAAAGGGTTGGATTTGGTTATTTCCAAGTTCAAATTATGTACTAAATTAGTGATAGGCCTAAATTATATACATATTCGATCTGATTTTTATCACAAAATAACACCAAATATCTTGTATTTTGAATATAAAGTGAATAGAATACATCTAGGATCAAGTTACTGCGTTTGCTTGGTTTTAACTTGCAGGAAATGAAGAAAAATGAAGAAAATTGAAGAAAAATGTCCAGAGCGGACACACAGTTTATGATATGGCTGTATTAAGTACTTAGATGGATTTCTGGACGCATGCCAATTTTAAAAAGGTATAATAAGCTATACATCAAAAATCCGTGTGGATGCACGGATATCGATGCGGACGCACGGATCTCGATGCAGCCGCACTCTGGTCGCACAGGAAAAGTCCGAGCCTAGTGCGGATCTCGATGCATCCGTAGTGCGGATGGTCCTGTAGCAGTGCAAACGCACTGTAGCAATGTAGAAGATATTACTGTAGCGGTGCGGATGGTACTGTAGCAATGCGGGTGGCCCGGCCGCACTGTAGCAGTCAGCCAAAGATAGAGTCTGAAATTAAAACGGTCATAACTTTTGACTCGTAACTCCGATTAAGACTTGTGACCACTTTTTGGAAAGCTAGCAAGAAGATCTATAACATGAAAAACTAAAAACTAAAATTTTTCCCAGTGCGGATCAGCCCACCCGCAGTGCGGCCCGGAGCACCCACACTGGACCCGCAGAAAACCAAAATTGCACGTTTTTGACAGTTTTTCTATTTCTGGCGCATCATGGATGCGTTTTGACAGCCACATGTGGACAAGACAATCATGGGAAACAATCCAAATATAACACCCACTAACTCCACTTCCTAGGCTCTTAATTGGACATGATCCTTAGTTATAAAAGAAGGGGTTCATTCTTCATTCAATCATACCTCATTCTTTCATTCTCTCCTTACACACACACCATACTTAGCGATAAATTCTGGAGAAAGGAAAGCTTTCAAGCAAGGAGAAGAAGGATTTCCTGAGCAAGAAGTCGGCAAGATAGAGGTTTTTGATTTGTCAAATGGTGTAATTACTTCTTTTATTTCATTTTTTCTTACTTTGCCAATTTTTGTAATGGATCTCTCCATGAGGGAGTAGTTCTCTCTCTAGGGGTTTAGGTCAATGCATGAACTTGTTTAATTCTATTTTATTCGGTTATTTGTTTTTATTATGATTGTTTTATGAGATTTTATGTTAATTTCTGTGATTTAATCATTTGTGTTAATTACATAATTAGTACTTGAATTGTAGTATCCCGTTTTGGATTCGAAGAACCAAAATTGACTGTGATCAATAGGATAGTACCAAATTATGAATGCAAATACCCTAGGTTTAGATATTGTAACCAATTTAATCTAAGCCGGAACTATAGAAATTAAGGTTAGGAACTTGGTGAAGAACCTAAACGAGAAGCCAAACCCTAATTAGGACATCTCAATTCGAATAGGGTGTTGGTATGATGGACTTAATTGCGAAGTATCAATATTTAAGGAGAAAAGAGATAACAAGCGCTCAATGGGTCTAGGTAGCTAGGGTGAGGAACCTAATCGAGAAGTCCGAATTACCTAGGCACGTTGTTAATTTACGAAAGTAACCCTTAATAACATATTAGGTTAGAAATCTCGTCAAATCATACATGAATTTAAACAAATACCGAATTAATAGAGTTAGCAAGGGATTGTAGACCGAATACCCCTAGATCTTCTCATCTAGAAAGCAAACCAATCTTTCTTTCATTCATTTACTTTTATTGTTTTAAACTCTCTATTTGGGTATTGAATCCAAATTTAGAAATTGTTAGAACAAACCCCCCAATTTACTTTTATTGCACTTTACTTTATTTTATTTTCTGAAATTTATTACTAAAGTTTGAACTAAGTTTTTATCGTACTCCCTGTGGATCGATACCTAAAATACTACTTTGATAAGAATTGTGTACTTGCAATTCAACTCAAATGCGTGTTAAAGGTTTAAAAAGTACATAATTGTACTGAAATTTTGCACCATATCCTTTGAACGCATCAATTAGGGTGAATGAAAGAGTGAGTGCTGCCACTGTCCATTAGTGCACATATGGGAATTGTACCAATCTTTCCTTTAAAGGTCATAGAAGAATTATATTCACCATTGCATAAGTTAACTACAGCCTGTTCACCTTCTTCATACTCAATAAAATCAGCAAATTCATTTGTATCCTGTTCATCGGTTTGTTCTATTGGGTTTAAGTCACAATTTTCTTTATCATCTATTTCTATGTTGTGTAAGGCCTTGACTTGACATCTATGTCCTTGGTACCATTTTTCATCACATTTGAAACACAAACCTAGTGATCTTTTCTGATCCAAACTCAGACTGGTGGTTGGTTTAGGCACAAGTTTCGGTATCTCTAGTCTAGGGTTTTGTCTCTGAATCATTTGCCATTTATCTTTCCATTTAATGTCAGTGCTAGAGTGTTGGAATTGGTTTCTAGGTTGTACTGGTTTGGTCGTATGACATTACTAACCTTTTTAACAGTACTATCAATGGATAATTCTATTTGCCTAGCAAATCTAATTGCATCATTAACAGTGCTGGGATGAAAAAGTTCTATGGTATGCCTAATCTCATCTTTTAACCCACTAATGAAACCTTCAACATAGAAATCTTCACTGGTAATCTTTCTCTTGTAAGTTAGCCTAGCCCTTGCTTGTAAAAATCTTGCAATGTAGTCCTCCAATGCTCCAGACTGATGCACCTTCTTGAACTCATCTACTGCATTGCCAGTGTTGTGTGCAAAGTAATTCATTACTTCTTCAATAAGAATTTGCCACTGTGGTTGAGGGTTGGATATCTTAAAACTTCTGTACCACTCATCAGCTGGACCAGTAAAGTGCATGACGGCCATTCTGGACTTGTACTCTTCAGGAACCTGGTACATATCAAAATAGAAATTGCAACAGTCAACCCAGGAATTAGGCTTAATTCCTGTAAAGGTAGGAAAGTCAACTCGAGGAAGGTTGAATCTGGTTGGGCTTTGATCAGGTTGTCTCCTCTCCTGTCGAATTTTGCCCCTTCCAGGTGGATCTTGTGCCAAGATATCATCTTGAACTAAAAGGCGCTCTTTTTGCAGATGGGCTGATACTTCTGGTTGAACCACAGGGATGGTGCCCATATGATTGTTTCCTCGTGCCTCAGATGTAGGTATAGACACTCGATTTGCTTGGATTGCTGACATCAAGTCTCTGAATTGATGGGAGAAAGCTTGAGTCATTTCATCCAACTTCCTATCGAATGACAGTTCTAGTTTGGCAATGGCATGAGAATTGTTGCTAGCCGATTGAGTGGAAGCATTAAGTTGTTGTTGCTGGGCCTCCAACTGTTGTTCAATATGAGTCAACCGATCATGTTGCATTGTCTCAGATTGGAACCTGGATTGTTCGGATTGTGCAAATTTCGTTGCTAATGTCGCTAAATCCATGTTGGAATCCTCACTGCTTGTAGTACTACCAGTTGAGATCGGCATGGTTAGTTGTACCGTCCTCTAATCCTTCCCAGATGCAATCTTGAAGGCTCTGATACCACGTGTAGCGATCTTCAACTCAATTAAGAACACAAATTGCGAATTGAAATGATAAAGAGAAAGAATTTGATTAAACTGGTAAAAGCTGATACAAGATAACGAGACAACTAAAATTCAGAAATTATAAATAACAGATAGTGGATTCATAAAAAGATTCTTCAGTCTCATTCCTTATATATAGGCGATCTAATTCCCCTTTGATTTAATCTAATCTGTTGCTTAGATCTTTCAATTGAACCACGTGATGACACCTAAGCTCCATTGTGGACGAATTTGCTAATTTGCCTAAATTAATCGAGCGTCAGCTTTGTCCATTATCGCACCTCCAGTCTCCAGTTGAAACGTCTCCTGTTCTAGCGCCTTGGGGCCCATCGTGTAGTCTCTATGTATATTAATGGTCCCTTCAACGGTCCTCTGCCCGCTCTGTCTCTTGGGACCCTCTTATAGCGCCTCATTTATTTTAAATACTCTGTCCGTTTTACCCTTTGTTCTACCCTCTTTACCTGAGGTCATCTCTTCTCTTATGAACGCATTGACTGAGTCAAAATTGAGCTGATTTTCCCCCAATTCTGTTACAGTTCGTGACAATATACCAAATAGATTCGGATAAATTGATTTGCGCTCTTCATGCTAGTGCTAGGAAGTTTATGAAATGCTGTTGCAATCACGACGGAGGTAGTAAAACGATTGCGATTTCTCCCTTCTGCTGTGACTCCCTTCCCCACGACTGAATGATTCAATTCTTTGTCAGTTCTTTTGCCTAATGTTTTACCTTTGTTCAGTATACGTATCAATTAACCTACTGATGTTCAGTTGTACAAGGCCAATATAAGGGAGCTTATGTGATTTGTATGTATGTTAAACGATGGCCTGATAGCCTCAAAGGTTAAAGCCAATTCAGAAGTCGATACAAGTCAGAAAATGACCAAATAACCTTTTGTGTGAGTTTAATCAGGGTCCCAAGCTTCTATAACAGACTGTACCAATATATAAAGCCACATTCCGAGCTTGTAGTAACTGGCAAAAATAAAATATTTCATATTTTGAACAGTTCCATTTTAGAAATTGGGAAATTTAAATTTACATGGTACTATGCTGCAGAAAAGAATGACCTCAGAATCAAAGCATCGGATTGGAGGATGGAAAGCTTGCTCTTTAATTATGTGTAAGCAAATGGGTCATTTCAAGTAGCAGTATCTGGTATCTTATTTGAGCTACTTGTTAGAGGAGCACTCATACTACAAAATTCATTATTGTACCAGTGACATACAGGTGGAACAACAATGTAATAGACCTATTGCAATAGTATATCTGCATACTGATATTAGGGAGAATTTCATGTATACCCTCAAAAACCTCAAAATTATGTATTTCCCCCTCTAAAATTCATAATATCATATTTACCCTTCTAAATTTCAAAAACTCACAAATTTTACCAACTTATTGACTTTTCTATTAAAAACTCGTTTTAAATTTAAAATACCCTTTATTAAAAATATAAAAAATATTTAACTTGTAGGATCGCTTGTACACTATTCCTATACTAAACCATATTTTGCTTTCCAATTCAAATTAGTTTGATGTTTCTCTTTTTTGTTCTTTCACAAAAGGGATCAGTGGTTCTGACTCTATCAACATTACTCTCAATCTTGAAACATTCTCCCATCGCCTCATTTCTCAGCCTTTACATGATTGCTTTCGGGGCTGGTGCCACTAAACCGTGTTTGTCAGATTTTGGTGTTGATCAATTTGACACTGCTGATACCGCAGCAAAGGGATCTTTCTTCAGTTTGTATTATCTCACTATCACAATAGGTGCTTTCTTTGCGGGAACTGTCATTGTATGGATACAAGATAAGTGCGGATGGACTTTAGGGTTTGGTGTTCTTACCATATACTACTTGGCATAGGTATTATGAATATAATATCAAGTTCTAAATTTTATGGATACTGCAAACTGATAGGAAGCCCTCTTACAAGAATGTGTCAAGTGATTGTTGTTGTCACTAGAAAGTTTAATTTGGATTTGCCCGAGGATGAGTCTCTTCTACATAATGCAACAGAAAAGTCGGCAATCGGCAAATTAGAAAGTACCCATGAATTCAGGTAATCTGCTTCTGAATGCTGTACGTTTTAGGAATTATTTTAAAATATTAAAATGTGATAATAGGAAGAATGATTTTGACTACAAAAATATTTAGCTACATCTTTTCATTTATATTAATTCTTTTAATTTTTAATCAATTTGGAAATTGTTAATAAGTACTCTTCATTTCAATTTTTAATCCAATCATACGTTCAAATTTCTAAAATTTTGAATTTAGTCCCTACTGCTAGTAGGGGTATTCATTCGTTCGGTTCGGTTAAAACTGAACCCAACTATACAATCCAAAGTTTTATTTCAGTTTCAAAATTTGAACCGAACTGAATTGTTTTAGTCGATCAACCGAATCGAACCGAACTGTTTTAGTCGATCAACCGAACCGAACCAATCCAAACTTTTAGTTTGGTTTATTTGGTTTGTTGGATTCAAACCGAAGTGTATTAATTGTTTTTCAAAAAGGAAATTTTCCAAGTCTTAATATAAAAAAAATAAGAGCATCTACATCCCTGAAACTATTAGAATTTCTAATTTGACGTGGCAATTTGTAATTCAGTTTCAGGAATGTCAGAGAATTTCTTATTTAGAAACTATGCAGGAAAGTTTCTTATTAAGAAACTGTTTATAAACTCTATGTTGGCCAAATAATTGGCTTAAATTGTTTCTCATTTTTAATTTGTTGCTGACATGGCTTAATAGAAACTCTAAAATGAGTTTCAGGGATGTGAGAGTTAAAAACTTTAAAGACTATAATTTTTAAAAACTAGTTAACAGTTATTTAGAAATTCCGTTGAGTTTTAGGGATGTAGATGCTCTAATACTATATAAGAAGGCATATAAATAACTAAAACTGGGGACCCACGCCTTTGTTTTTTTGAAAGAAACAAAAGGCACGGATCAATATGTAAGCTCAAACTCTTATGCCTCTGACAACTCCCTGCTATTTACCAGTAAGTGAAAACTTATTGAAAAAAAACTGGCATGCCTTCTACAATTTACTGGTATGCCTCTGTCAAGTTCATGAGAAACTGTATACAACAATTACTGTTTTAAAATATTTTCTAAATAATATTACAATGTCAAATTGCCAATAGAGCTAAAAACAACAATTCTAAAACTAGCTACAGGAACTGAAAACAAACAACTAAATTGAGAATCCACATTTAAAGACAGTTAAGACTGAAGAGAGCCCGCTATTACTGCTTTTGAAATAATGAAAAGCTATAGAATTAATTGGTAACTTTGCCTTGTGCTCTTGTCAGACCCCTCCCCATTTACCAGTATATGCAGAAACCTTCACCAATCACTGGTACGATGCAACAGGCTTGAAAATCATTTCTATTTGCATCTAAAATTAGGATTAGGAGCTAGTCGGCACCTCACTCATTCCTGCAGTAAGAAGTCGGCACCTCAACTCATCAATGTTGTTTTCATTTAGTAAACTCAACAACAACATAAATATAATCAAAGCTACTAAAATCAATGTTATTTTTAGGTCACCTATGATATAAAACTGCAAAAAAGAGACCAAAATTGGGTAAAGAAGAGACCAAAATCTGATTAATAAGTAATTCAATTGTACCTTCAAGTTTTTATATAACTCTCATCTTTTATTCGAGCTTGGGACAGGCTATGTCATATGACATAGGCAGAGTTAAAACTTGTATATCTCTCCCATAAATTGTAGAAAATAGAAATAATAAAATTACAAAGAAAGAAAATAGACTAATATGAACAATTATCAACTTCAGATCATACCAATTATCAAAAGCAAGTTTAACTTAATTCATATCACACAAATTACCAAAAGCAAGTTTAACTTCATATCACACCAATTACCAAAAGCAAGTCTAACTTCATATCATATGAAGCTAATTTCAGTTTTAGAACAAAAACATAGACTAATAATACAAATCAAAAGCAAATCTAACTTGAATGAAGAAATTTTACCAATTACCACCAGCGACCAGCCACAATTCCATCAATTCTAATTATCAGTTGGAGTTGCACTCTCCAATCCAACTCTGAAAAATTATGAAAACACAAATACAGAAAAAGAATTAGTAAATATGAGAGTATCTCTAAATTGAATTAGTAAATAAATGATTTTAATTACCTTTTTCAAGCTGATCAAGAATATCTAAATTTTCTTCAACACCAACTGGAAATGTTGAACGAAGTCAATCTTGAGCACATATGAGAGCTTTTGATAATCTTAGGGATCAGTGAACTTCTAAATGCATCAAGTATGCGACCACCCATACTAAAAGTTGACTTGGAAGCCATTGTTGAAACTGGAGCATTGGTTGTGATCGGCCACCGGGGCATATTGGCATTTAATGGTGGTGGTTGGCCGGCAACGGAAGGTGGTGGCACCCAACAGGTAGCAGCCAGTGGTAGTGGTGCACGGTGGCCCTAGGGGTGGCGGCACCTCTTGGTGGTTCGGCCAAGGGAGAGGAAAGGTGAAGGGGAGGAGGGAAAAGAGGAGAGTGAAGGGTTGGAGAGAGAACGGGAAGGGAAGGGAGATATAAAGCCCTCCCCTCTTGATATTTGTATAATTATTGATGTAGTTAATGTCCTAGAGCAAATGTTATTTGTTTGTTTGTTCATATATTGGTTGATTTGTTAATCAGTATGTTCCATGAGTTTGATATTACTTATAGTTCTAGAACAAAGTTTCAGATTATGAGACACTATCTTGTAACAAGTAATGAACTTTAGAGTTTTCCTAATCTTCATAATTAGTTGGAACACTAATTACATGTGATTAGCATGATGATTAAATGTTGATTGAGTTTCATAAATCAAGCGACAAGGGTCAGTATAATATTACGAATGCATATAAGGTTATGTGACATTGGAAGTGACATAATACAAAACATTATATAAGGGTGTGTATGCCTATGTCAAATGTTCACATGGTGTATATGTCTTAAGTCTGAGATGATTCGGTAACCTCATCTGAGATGTGCAGATTATACTTGTCTGAGGATCTTCTGCAAAGAGATAGTATATGACATGTTGTTATATGTGCCTATCTTAATTGGAGGTTCTCACGAAGAATCAAGAAAACAAATATCTCTCGTTATGATATGATTATCTGGATGAGTGGATAAGTGATGATATTTTCTGGACCTCTTGATTGAGTAAGATTATATATGCACATTACAATCTTGAAGATTGTAAATATAATCAACCTAATAGATTAAGAAACATAATGGATAAGTAAGCAATATGACATATCCTGACTTGCACTTATCATTATAAATATCATGCGATATTGGATAACATAGGCAATGTCTTTTGGCACTGTCTATATTTGGATCCTTGATACTGTTTTGAGAACATATCATATGTATTAATTGGGTAATCATATTGTCTTACACTAGAGGCATCATATGATCAGTGAAGGATTTCATTGCCAACATAAATACAGATCCAAAGCAATCACACCCGACAAGGTCTCTGATGAGATATCATACAATATTATGATACTTAATGGTGTTGTGTGATAACACCAAGTCAAATCCTTGAATGTAGCATGTAATGGGGATCATTAGGAAATGTTTAAATTGGTTAAACAAAATACATATGAAAGACTTATTCAATTGGTCAATATTATTGTGCCATTAGTAGAGCTTGTTCCAATGATCACGTGGATATGTAGAATGTGTGAAACGGAGCTACAGTTTGGTTTTTATGACCGAAATGGTTTTTGCTTGACTGGGTCAACAAAAGTTAACTGCGGGAAAAGGGGATCTGGTAGGGAGAAATGTTGTCTGGTCAACATCTGAAGTGGAAAAGAGATTGCTTGAAGAACAAGTTTAGTTCATGGATATTTTGAGTGAATATTTGGATGGATCGTTGGTCTATTGGACCAACTATTTGTTCTATTACAATAGTGCCCTTAGATATTTTGCATGAGACACTCTCACCCACATTTAGCTTGGGCAATGTTGTAATTACACAAATATCAAGAGAGAAAGACTTTATAAAGCCCTTCTTCTCTTCTCCTTCTCTCTCCACCATCATTCTCCTTTTTTTCCCTCCTCTCCATGTCCTATTTTCTTCCCTTTGGCCGAAATCACAAGGAAGCCGCCACCCCCTCATTGAGCGCCCCGCCAGCCACCATCGGCCGCTCCATCGTCGGGCCACACCACTAGGCAGTGGCGGAACTGGGGGTGCAAGGAGGGGGCTAGGCACTCCCCATAAAATCCAAAGTTATAGTAGATATATGGAAGGATTATGACCCGTGGCACCCCCAAGCTCACAATTAAATGTTAAGTACCCATTTAACCCCATCAAGAAAAATAATTTGCTTATTAGAAAGCCCAATAGCCTATAGCCCAATATCATTAAAAGGTATTTTCTAAAGCTACCGTAGGAGAGGGAGAAATGGAGACTGTTGTGCCCTCCCCCCCAAAATTTTTATCCTGGTTCCACCCCTGCCACCAGGACACTGTCCCCCTATTGAGCCACCGCCACCCCCTTAGGTCGGTCAACCTCCTCTTGGTCGATTGTCTTGTTTGACGCGTCTTTCTTCTCCTCTTCTCTTGATCGTTCTTTTGAGTTCGTTTTGATCCTCGTTCTCTTATTTTTCTACTCTCATTTGAGAGGCTCATGTGTTGTGCATTTGTTTGTTTCGATTCATTCTTTCTTGGAGAAAAACTAATGCACAAGCAAAATAGGAGAAATATATTATCTTAGAGAGGTTTAGTACTTCTAGTATAGAAACAACCTCTCTCTTTATCAAAATTTGGGTGAGCAAGCTTTGAAATTACCAACTTTGGTAACTTGGAGAAGAAGGCACAAGGGAGACTTAGATGCTGGCACTTGGTTGTTCTTCCTCCATTCATTTAGAGAGGTATTATCTTTAACTCTATGCTCTTTTGCACGTGTGGTGCAAACCATAAACTGCATAGATTATTGTTTTCTGATCATAAGATCGTACATGATAGGCTAGAAAATTTAAAATTGCATCATCTAGCAACATGTATTTCTCAATAATTACAACATTGCCCATGCTAGATGTAGATGAGAGTTTCTCATGCAAAGTATTTAAAGGCACAATTGTAATAAAATAAATAATTGGTCCAATGGACCAATGGTCCATCCAAATATTCACTCAAAATATCCATGGACCAAACCCCTTCAACAAGCAACTTCTCTTCCACTTCAGATGTTGGCCAGTCAACATCTCTCCCTACTAGATCAACAATTCCCTCGGTTGACTTTTGTTGACCCAGTCAAGCAAAAATTATTTCGGCCACAAAAACCAAACTGTAACTCCGTTTTGTGCATTCCACATATCCACACGATCGTTGAATCAAGTTCTATCCAATGGCACAATAATATTGACCAATTGAATCATTTATTTCAATGTCTTTCTTTTGTATAATCAAGTTAAACTGTTCCTCTATTAATTTGCATACAGCCCGTATCAAATTAATTTGTCCTTTGATCAACTATTTTAGTGTTGACAAAATGTTGTATGTAATGATCCCTATTACATGCTACATTTAAGGATTTGACTTGGTGTTATCACACAGCACCATTAAGTATTATAACACTATATGATATCTCAACAGGGACCTTGTCGGGTGTTACCGCTTTGAATCTATATTTATGTTGGCAATGAAATCCCTCCATTGATCATATGATGCCTTTAGTATAAAACAATATGGTTACCCAATTAATACATATGATATGTTCTTGAAATAGTATCAAAGATCCAAATATAGATAGTTGTTACATTACAGAATTTTAACAATTAATTTTTAAAATGTTTTAAAGCAAGAATAGAAATTGCATCGAAAATACAAAATTCTGACATTTTATAGGCTCAGTGCGTCCGCACTGGTGGTGAGTGCGGATGGTTGATCCTCATTGATTCCAGTTTCCTTTTAAATTATGTTCTGAATTATACCAGTGCGTCCGCACTGAGAAATTCTATGTTGGTCGAATTTTTTGAAATCTGACAACTCCTGAGTGCGGGTGTCTTGACCCACACTGAATTTCAATGCTGACACATTAGGCTCGGACTTTTTCTTGACAAGTGCAATTTTGACGAAAATTTGACTGAGTACTGAATGCGTCTGCACTGTATGTGAGTGCGTCCACACTTATGAAATTTCTGTGTTATTTTGAACTACTAAAAATCTGTCAAGTGCTAAGTGCGAGTGGCCGACCCGCACTAAAATTTAGTGCGTCCACACTCAGGGTGTCTTTTAACCAAATTCCATATTTTCTTTTCCTTTTTCTCTTTCCCTTCAGCCCCTTTTCCCTGTTTCTGTGTGTGCTCCACTCAAAGAGAGAAGAAAAGAGAGAGAGAGCTCTCTCTCCCTCTCTCCCCCCAAATTGCACTAATGTCCGAGAAATTGAAGGAAAGAGTGAGAAATCAGTTGCTACCCTCACCTAGTTCTCCTATTCGATATTTCCTTCTTTTCTTTTCTCTCTCTAAAACTCATATTTCACGATTGTTCGGGTTTTCATTTTAAAACCCGAGATTTGTGTTAGAATTGCTAGTAGTCTATCTCATTCGAGCTCCTTGTTGTTTATTTGTCGATTCTTTTCTCGATCTCATCTCGATTTTGGGGTTTCCATTTCTAAGGTTTTTGGTACCAAATTAAAAATTGGAAAATGTTGTTGATTGATTAGGCTAATCCAACCAAATAGACCCGTAATCGGTAAACCTCTCCCTCAACCTTGACATCTAGCGATTAATTCAAATTTTAACCAAATTAGAGTTTAATTAATCGGCAAATTGAAATGTTGTGAGAACCAAAATAGTGAGATGGTAAATAGGCATACCTACAAATTGACCTAATTAGAATTGTATATGGTTAGAGGACCTAGATGTAAATGTGTGTGAAGTTTTAGAGATTTTTAGTAAGAAAGAAGGAATCAAAAGACTGGATACGAAAGCATAGGAATTAGTTAAGGAAGGTATAAGCCATTACTAAACTCGAGTAAGCATCTCGATCGTTGAACCAGGATTAAACCAAGTATATATGTAATATAGGTGTAGGCTCAGTCGAGCAGGAATTCGCGGGACATTTCAAGACATCTGATCCATAGATAAACGATACGCTCATCGTAAACAGGTGTGAGGTTCTTGGACTTATTTGATATTTTATTTTCAAAAATTTAATTCTTTCTCGATTGTCATGTTGGATGCTTGATCGTTTCATTTTTAATTGTGCATGTTTGACTGTTGCATAACTAGAATTTTGTGAATCTATGTGCACAACCTAAATCAATTTAGAACCGAAATGTTGTGATATGGTTGATTTGCATGTTCATATGGTTGTCAATTGAATTGTTCTATATGTGAATGAAATTGCTAGGTTGAGCTGTATAGTTACATTGATTTGTAAAGTTGAGCTGTATAGCTAATTTTGAGACAATGTGAATTAAATTGTCAGGTTGAGCTGTATAGCTGACCTTGATTTGAAAAGTTGAGCTGTTTAGCTGACTTTGATCATATATTTGAATTGTTTTGCAAAGTTGAGTTGTATAGCTGATTTTGATCCGATATGTGAATGCATTTGTAAAGTTGAGCTATATAGCTGACTTTGAACCATATTTTAGTAAATGTTTAAGCCAAAGCACTGCAGATGGATATCAAATAAAGGGTCCAGCTCGGTGGGACATATGTGGGTGTTAGCAACCCTACAGATGAGGGTCAGATAAAAGGGTCCAACTAGGTTGAACATCTATAGATGCTACCAGCCAAAATAAAATGAGTTAAACCGAGTATATGTTTGTTTGAAATTCATCTTGTAAATTCCGTTCATCGTGATTCATTTGGTTAATTGTTGTCGAGTATATGCCTCCCTTTAATTAAGAATATGTATCTGTTTGAATTGTTATTGTATGGATTTCCTTTTTGAATATGGAGTTTGATTGCAGGTCCAGTAATCTAACTGTGGCAAATTCGCACTGAGAATTTATTCTCATCCCCATCATTCGAGTTATTTTTCAGGTTTTGGTGCGACTGATTCTGAGGAGGCACGCGATCAGTAGGCCTCTAGTTTAGATCACCATTACCTCAGTAGATATTTGATTAGTTGGCTAGAGATGTACATATTATTTTTTGTTGTATTACTCTCTATATCATACCTAATAGTCGATATTCATATGTAATACCTTGATGTATTATACTTTTATCAAACTTGTGTACTCGGATATATATATATGAACTCATTTTTATGTTATTTTATTGTGAATTGATGAATTTATTTTAAATGCCTTGTAAGTATATATGGAGTTGTATGTTTACGGCAGAGCACTGTCACAACCCATGGCTGCGATGTGTGACAACAATGCCAAAATACACTGCCCGTGTAATATCCAATATCACATGATATCTATAATAATAAGCACAGTCAAGATAAGTCATTGTATTTACTTATTCATTATGTTTCTTGATCTATGATGTTGATTATATTTACAGTTTCCAAGATAATGATGCGCGTTTATAATCTTACTCAATCAAGGAACTTAAAACATATTATCACTCATCTAGATTATCATATCGTGGTGAGGATATTCATCTTCTTGATTCTTCGCGAGGACCTCCAAGTGTGATGGGCACAAAGAATAACTATTATATACTATCTCTTTACAAAAGATCCTCAGACTAGCATAATCTGTGCATATTCTAAGTATATATTTATATATACTAAAAGTTAGTAGTATTCATTTAGAGTCATCACAACTCCAAAAAAATTCATCGTCGCCAACTTAGTTTTATACTCTTATAGTATTTGATACATACCAAAATAGAATTTGCATTCTTCGAACTAATTAACTGGGCTACCCTCTCCAAATGATGGAAAATATATCTTAGATAAATTTATCTTTTATGAGTTGTGTTGGTAGTCATGGTACCGATATTCCCTTCTTGATTAATGTATGTCTCCTTCAGGTGATTGACTTCTCTTATGGAACTCCCTTCTTCTAGATGGACCAGTTCCTCTCATAGTTGAATTGTTGTCATCACCTTGTTTACTCGAGATGTAGTTCATGAACACGCAAGTTAGTGCTTCAATCTTGCCATCAACTTCTTTAATAGCATCACAATTTCCTTGAATGGTACTCTTCAGTCGATCACACCTTGCATCGCGAACCTGGGCTAACAATTGAGACTCTCTAGCCATCCTTATTAGCTTCTCATTGATCGTCACCACGTCCTAGATGTCCTCCTCTTCTGGAGGATCGTTCTTCCTCGATTTCGGCATTCTTGTCTCTTCTTGGTTGCTCGAACTACTACTGCCCAGCTGCAATCTATGACTCTAACACCACTGCAATGATCTTAGATCGCAACTGCTCAAACAAACTCAATTAGAGAACGCTGATGCGAAAAGAAAGGATAATTGGGTGGAAATTAAGAATACGAAAGAATGGAACTTAGAATAGAATAAGAGAAAATTCAAGAAACTGGTTTATTCATTTCATAAAAATTGTTTCATGTTTACATTGCAACAGAAATAACATAATTTGGTTGAGTATTATTCTTGAATCACTTGGCGTCTTAGCCTACGACAGCACAGTGGAAATCAATTCCAGTTTCTCTTTGACTGATGTCTCCATTTTCTATATAGTTGAGCCCTATCATTAGCGATGCCTTCTTCTAACAGCGCAACTCCTCCTAACAGTTTGTCCCGTTTATTAATTGAACCCTGGAACCCACTGTCAGCCTCCCGATGTTTAAACCTTCGTTCTTCTCTTTTAAACCAACGGTTGCCCCTAATGCTGCCTCTTGTTGCAATTTACTTTGAGATTTCATAAATCATCAATTTTTATTTTATTTATTTATTTAAATGCAGATGAAGTAAAATAGAAATATGCTGCAAAATTCAATAAAACAACCACTTATAAAAATATAAATAATTTAAATTAGAATTCAATCTATGAAGAATGATAAATAACAATTGCGCCAGTATAAAGAAAAAATCATAAGATTTCTTCAAATCATTCTATAGTTCTACTGGGGCTCCCCTAATTCCTCACCAGGCCTTGAGGGGGTAACCAATCTGAGGTCGCTCAGCAAAGTCTGTGGGCGCCGTAGGATTGAGAGACGATCTGGATTGGTAGCAAGGTTGTTGTGCGGCCCTTTTACTTTGCCTAACTATCCACCTATGGTGCGGCCCTTTAACTTTGCCTAACTATCCACCTATTAATGAGTCGTATTCTCTGCGATATCTCACCCTACGTGCGTGACTGACGTGTAGAGTGTCTATTCGGGGGTAACGCAGGGAACAATATTATGCTTTCTCTAAGATTCGTGCAGAAAGTATTTGAACGGTTGAGATTTTTCAAAAAGTCACTCACGCGATGATATATCTCAGAGGATGTGAATTCTCCATCAGACTCAAAAAAGTAGAATAAAAATATGTGATAGGCCAGGTTAGGTTACACTGGGGGTTGATGGCATTAATTAAGGTTATATTCTGTAATGAAATTAAATAATCGAGACACCCCGGTGTACTTCAAGTTCCATCGAAAAGTTTAGGGGTCGGGTCAAAGAGATTAAACATTGACAAAGGAGTTTTTATAAGCAACATCTCAACTTTGCTTCACATCGAATTTTGAATTATGTAATTTTGGAAGGATAGATAATAATATCAAAAGCACTGTTATCGAAACCGGATCAACGGCATAGCTCAGGTCTTGGTTCATTGGTCAAATCTTTAAATTAAATGGCTGAACTGGTGATGTCTATATGATTAGCAAACATAAAAAAATTGTGTATTAAAAAATAAACTCAAAACGTATTTTCTGAGGATTGATTAAAATTTAGTAATATTATGAGAAGGAAATGATATTGCATTTCTTTCTTTTGAGGATGCCCGTATATATAATTTCTGTTATTCGGTCATTTTTATTAAAATTCTAAAAAAAAAAAGGATTTTTACAGATCTGCCTTCAGTTCAATTTTTTTTTTTAAATACCCCAACCGTCAAGTCCACAGGCAGCCCAGCTTCCACACTAGACCACCAGAGCCACGGGAGGTTCGTTATAGATGCCTATTTATTCAGTTTTTTCTCTCTCATGCCCACTCCAAATCCTTTCTAAGCCCATTCAAAGGCAGAGAAGGAGAAAGAGAGAGCTCAGTGATTTTTCGGACAATTTTCGGACAATTTTCTGAGCGACTACAACTACATGTATTTTTTTTTTAATTCCTTTCTAATTATATCCGTAGTATATAATTACTATACAATTCGTTTTTTTAAATTCCTTCTTAATTATTTTCTAATTAGCTATTGATTACTATACTCGTTATAATTACTGTACAATTAATCTTTAATTATTGTACCCGTAGAATATAATTACTGTAATCCTTATGAAATTATTTTTTTAATGTAATTTGTCAAGAAAAAAATGTTAGTTGCACTGTAATGAAAGTAGCCAATTCTATGTCATACTAGTTGGGGTTTACACCAATATTTTCGTATACTAGTTGCTTAAGTTTCAAAAATGTGGTACTTTCATTAACTTGGAAGTCAAATGCGGCATCTTTCGTATAATGAAAGTATCACATGAAAGATGCCACATCTGGCTTCCAGATTAATGAAAGTACCATATTTCTGGAACTTAAGCAACTAGTATACGAAAATACTGATGTAAACCTCAACCGATATAACATAGAATTGGCTACATGGATTGACACGCAAAAGGTTGGGGCAGTAGATCTTATTTTGTGAGGTATCCTATAACAGATGAGGAGTTGTGGAGACGTGTGTACCATCAATTCAACCGTTTGAATTTTTAAAAGTCGAATTTAGACCGTATGTATTTCGGTCCATATATATTCAAATGCACCATAGCCCATCTCTATATATATATAAAGAGAGAGAGAGAGAGAGAGAGAGAGAGTAAGGCTTGGGTGCTATGGATAGCATAGAGGGCAATCGTGCTACGGCTTAATATTTGAGTTTTCAAAATTCAAATGGTCACTCCGAATAGTTCATTTTGTTCTTCATATTAATATGTATTTGGAGATCAAATTTTACACTTTTTGAAAAAAATTTACTATTTTTTTAGATAGGTAGAAAATCAAATATCTTAATGGTGCATATTTTTTAGATCAAGTGGTTTTCTACCTAACTAATAAAATGGTAAAAAAATTTCAAAAAATGTAAAATTTGGTCTCCAAACACATATTAATATGGAGAACAAGATGAACGGTTCGGATCTACCATTTGAATTTTGAAAACTCGAATATTGAGCTACAGCACGGTGGCCCTCTATGCTATCCATAGCACCCAAGCCTTACTCTCTCTCTCTCTCTATATATATATATATAGAGAGAGAGAGAGAGAGATGGGCTATGGTGCATTGCAATGCATAGGCCATAGTGTGCATTGGATCATAAATCACTGATTCAAAGTCCAAATGACCGATCCAAGCCGTTCATCTTGTTCTCCATATTAATATGTGCTTGGAGACCAAATTTTACATTTTTTGAAATTTTTTTACTATTTATTAAGCCACTTTGAAAATCGCTGATCCAACGGTGGCTTTTGATTTTACTGTTCCAAACAGTCACCGTTGGATCAGCGATTTTCAAAGTGGCTTAATAAATAGTAAAAAAATTTCAAAAAATGTAAAATTTGGTCTCCAAATACATATTAATATGGAGAACAAGATGAACGGTTTGGATCGGTCATTTGAACTTTGAATCAGTGATTTATAATTCAATGCACATCATAGCCTATGCATTGCAATGCACCATAGCTTATCTCTCTCTTTATATATATATATATATATATATCCTTAAGAAGTTATTTTTGGGGCTACCAACGCCCTTACATGAAAATCCTTCCTCTCCTTCTTAAATTCACTGAAACAGATTCCAAAAAGAGTTGAATTGTGATCCTTAATTTTCTCCAAATGAAAAGAGACAATGAACCTTCAATTAATACAGATCGTCGGGGGCAGCAGAGAACTTATCGGCAATGTGTCTATCTACAGCAGCGGATCTAAAGTATTAGAAAAATGCTTAACCATTTTCATAGTTTTAATTATATGTATTGAAATTTAATTCAAATTTATTTTTGTAAAGTTTATGATTTAGCCTCCTCATAAAATGCTAAATTTATGTTTATAATTTAGTGATTAGAATTGCAATTTATATGACTTTTCTTTTTTTTAAAAGACAGTGTACCAAGACACTGTCAATTCATTGATATAAAAAAGTTATTTACAGAGATTATACCTAATTTTATTTATTTACACACAAGTATTTAATGTTCCTAATTACAGTATGCGGTACCAATGTAACGCCTCCTCCCTGGCCGAATTGACCAATGTCTGAACGGTTCTTTGCTGCTGGCTAAATAGTCTTCTATTGTGTTCTTTCCACAGGGCCCAGCACCCTGCTACCCAGAGAGAGTCCCATAGTTTTCTCATCTGAGGCAGCATGCGTGATCTTGCGTTCCACCATAGGTTCCAGGAGTATTCATCTGCAAATTGGGCAATAGTTATGTGCCAGTCGCATAGAAGTTCCCTCCACAAGCCACTCACATATGGACATAAGAGTAGGATGTGCTTTGCTGTCTCAACTCCATGGTCTCCGCATAGGTGGCATCCCGCCGGTACTTGGCAACCTCTCAATCTCAGCCTCTGTTGCGTAAGCAATCTATTTTGCATTCCCACCCATATAAACATCCTTACCTTCAATGAAATTTTAAGTTTTCATATACTCACATTAGTTCTGTTCCTTAGCCCTCTATCATGTAGCTGTGCATAAGCTGACGCATTCGTAAAGGTACGGCTAGTTGTCCACCTCCAAACCACCATATTGCTGACCGACTGTTCCGCTATTGAGATCCAGTAGAAGAGTGATAGGTCCAGAACTGATCTCATGAAGAAGGAACATTGACTGGAGATGGCCAGTTGCTCCCTATTCAAAGAACCGTATAATTTGCTAATTGTTTGTGCCCACATGCCAGAAACCTCTGTGTCAAGTTTCCACATCCACTTAAGTAACAATGCCTGATTTTGTGTGTCAAGATCGAGTATCCCCATTCCCCCATTGTTCTTGAGAGCACACACCTTTTCCCAACCAACTAAACAATTAATACCTTTGCAATTCTCATTGCCCTTCCATAGAAATGACCGACGGGCTTTATCTATGTGTTTGATGATTCCCATGGGTAAACGGATCGCTTGCATGTAATGCAGTGGAAGTGCTGTTAATACCGCTTTAATCAAGGTTATCCTTTCGCCGTATGAAAGCAGGTTTGATTTCCAGCCCGCTAGCCTTGCCTGTACCGCGTCAAGAAGAGGTTGGAAGTCCACCTTCCTCGACTTGTGGTGCGATAACGGTAGTCCAAGATATTTGATCGGCAATTCTGCCTTGGTGCAGTGCAAGATGCGCTCTATGTTTGCTACCAAGTGAGGCGGAATGGCTATGGGTAAGAAATTGCTCTTTTGGTTATTAATTTTCAGTTCGGTCAATCTTGCATAAACCTTTATAATTCGCGCAATGATCTTCAAGGAGGTGGGGTGAGCCTCCATAAAAATTACTGTATCATCCGTGTATTGAATTGGCCTAGGTTGGATGACCATAGGTCTGTGCATTAAAGGTATTGAGCTTTTAATGAACCAGTTTATGGAATCAGTGACCAATATGAACAACATTGGGGAGAGGGGGTCTCCCTAACACAAGCCTCTCTCATGTTTGAAAAAAGGAGTTAGTGAACCATTTACCTTGATCGCCGAGGAAGACGACTTCAGCACAGAAACCATGGCCGAAAGCCATTTGGGGGGGAATTCTCGTTCAATTAGAAGATTGGTTAGGAAAGACCAATCTACCGTATCGAAGGCCTTTGCAAAGTCCACTTTAAGCAGGATTGAAGGTATCTTCATTTTCTGACAAAAATTTAGATATTCCCTAGCAACTAGGAATGACTCTATAATCGATCGACCTTTGACAAAAGCCGTCTGGGTATTTGAGACCAAGTGTTTTAAATGTGGCTACAACCTGTTTGCCATAAGCTTTGTAATGATTTTTGCCACTGTGTTGATTACACTTATCGGTCTAAAATTTGATATCTCTGAGGCCCTGTGTTTCTTTGGTATGAGTGTGATTGAAGCTCTATTAATGCACCCTATATCCTTACCCGAAAGGAACCCTTTGATGAATTCAATCACATCCCTCCCCACAATTTCCCAAAATGACTGAAAAAACTCAGCCGGTAGCCCATCGGGCCCATAAGATTTACCTTTTGGTAGCAGGAAGACAATTTCTTTGATTTCCTCCTCGGTGACCTCCTGATCCAGCGACTCTAATTCAGTCGCAAGTTGTGGCCCCACTTTGCCTGTTAGGTCAAACGCCCTACTTGTAGTGTGCTTGGTACCTAAAAGGACTTTGTAGTGAGCTAGCAGCTCTCCATTGAGCTCACTGTTGTTTAGTAATTGTCCTGACTTAGATCGCAACCCTGTCATTGCGTTTAGATTCTTCCAACCGTTTGCAATCGCATGAAAGTACTTCGTGTTATTTTCCCCAAGCTTTAACCATGTTGCACCTGCGCGCTGTCTCCATCATTCTTCTAGTTTCGCTGCCAGTTTAAAAATGTTAGCTTTGAGTTTTACTCTAAGATTTTTCTCCTGGCTGGTTAGTAATCTCAATTCTTGTGCATGGTTGAGTTGCTGAACAACCCATTTAGATCAAACTAAGTATGTATCTCTGGAACAGTAAGTCTCGTTAGCCCACTTTCTTAATTCTCTTTGTGTTGCCATAATTTTCCTCTGCAATTTTTGAATCGGGTTATGGATTTCACTACCTAACTACCAAGCCCATTGAACCACAGATGCGATATCCCTGTGCTTTAACCAAAAGTTTTCAAAACGAAAGGGTCTGCCCAGCCGCCTTTGGTATGGCTTCATCTGCAAAACCAATGGTGAGTGGTCGGAGGTAGTTTGAGGAGCATCCGTCAGTGCGTATGATGCACCCATCATATTCCACTGTGATGAAATAAGTACTCTATCTAATTTAGAAAAAGTAGGTGCTGGTCTGCCATTATTCCATGTGAACCTGCGGCCAATCAATGGAACTTCCAAAAGATCATTATTAGAGATGAAATTATTAAATTGTTGCACAATCCCCACATTCGGATTAGAGGCAGTGGTGTCATCATTGGTTCGAATCATATTAAAATCTCCAGTGATGACCCAAGGGACATTAATTTGTAATTTTAATTCCTCTAATTCATTTAGAAATTGTATTTTCTCATAATCCTCTTGCGGGCCATACACACCTGTCAATACAAATTCTAACTCTCCTCTTTTTAATCGCACACTAACACTATAATTCCTCAAATATGATTCAAGAGAGTTATAGGATGAACTCCATGCGAGTAAAATCCCACCTCTCGAACCATTCGCATCTAAAGCTATGTAATTGTTTAGTCTCGCGGGGCAAACTTATCGCACCTGAAAAATGGAGTTCTTGCTCTACTTAGTCTCTTGAAAACAAAGTAAATCACAATGCGAATTAATGACCGAACATTTGTTTAGATCACCAAGACCACGAACATTCCAGTTGAGAAGTGTAAAGGGGAAATTAAATTGAAAATTAAATGCATTGGGTTCCATTGACATTGATAAAGTTACAAAATATAGTCCTCAAGACTTGCACAGAACCATAAAAAGATAAGCAAAATGCAGAATCTAAAATAAATAAAGCACTAATTCAGCCCATACTAGGCTGAGGAAGCACCTCCCTCCTCCTCGTCACTGTTGAGGAGTTCATCGTCCGAATCAAAGTCAATACCTGCTAGGACACATTCATCTTCATCCAGAGCCTCTCCAATTGCATTGGAGCCTGTCACTGCTTCGGCCTGAGACCCCCCTCCTCTGCTTCAGCCTCCATTGGTTCATCTTGTTGATGCTCCAGCTGCTCTAGGTCCAGTTCTTCTTCTGGTTCTTCCAATCCTACCGGTTCCCCGACTTCCTCTGGTTCCTCTATCTCTTCTAGTTCAAGATTTCGTACCCCCCTAGCACCCCGCCAGATGCCAGGTCATTCATACCAGGCTGCGGATCTTCGTTGGCTGCCGAGTCGAGTCCCGCTGTCTCATTCAGACCACAATAGTTGTTGATCTATAGTATCTGAGATGCCTCAAGTGGTGCAGTAGAGATCGCCTCATCCCTGAGGGACTGAATGATTTGTGCTTCATCCACTGTTTTTGCGATTAAGGTTGCACGGCTTGGCTCGCCTCCTGCTTTGGGGTCTTGCTTTGGTGTGTAGAGAAGGTTCTTAGGCTTCTCTGAAATTCTCACTGACCTTCTATGGTCTGTTAAAATTATAGCCTTTTTGGCTCTTTTACGGGCCCTCCTCCCTTGTTTGTTTTGGTTTGCCATCTTGGAACTGCTTCCTGTTTGAGGCCCTATAGATATGTTTGGGCTCTTATCTCCCATACTTGAGAGGCCTATTAAAATCAGCTCTATAGAGTTTTCAAGTTCTAGAATATCGCCCCAGTTTGTTGGGCTGTTGCTTGACTGGCCCAAAATTAAAGGAGAGCTAATAGGGTTCTTACCTATAGCACGCTGCCCCAGACCCGAATTTAAGGGGTGTAGTAACTGCTGCCATTTGACCCGTGGGATGTACGAGCCCCTCTCTCTCAGAGGCGTGCTCTAACTGTTTCCCATCACAATTAATGCTCCTTACAATCAGGTTGGTTGCCTCCTCTCCATTGAACGTCAGTACTGGCGCCTCCAGTTGGAACTTTTGAATTATGTCAGTATCTAAATTACCTGAGTTTGGCGAGGCCTCCGGCACAGTGATGCAATTCTGATCACATCTCAAAATTGATCACACCCTCTCAGTTTCCCTTTCAAAGTAAACTGGGTTGCGGCGAAGGGTCGCCTCAAGGTCGTTCTTACTGTCGCTTGCCGGGAGACTGCTCCAAATAGCGAATAGGGTATCAAACTGAACAGTGATGGTGTCTGCCCCCTCGCCGACGGTTGGCAGTCCTGCTACTGCCCTAAGGTTAGCAGTTGGTGTTGCATTAGGTTCGTCAACACAGAGACGCAGGTGGTGTTGCATTAGGTTTGGGTGAGTTAGGGATAGGCTCCTCGAGCCAGCTATGAACTATAACCTCAACATCACGCAATAACCCCTTCTCCCAGAACAGAATTCTTATTGGAATCAAGGCAAGGTCAGTGAGTGCAACCACCGCCATCATTTTTTCCATGAACCGTACATGTTGCATAGATGAGTGTTCAAGCACTACCCCAAAGCTGCTGACAGCTAGGATTAGATGGTCTAAGTTCCACTAATGAGGGGATAATTTTTTCAATTCAATCCATGCCTTGAACTTTAGCCCGAGCCCGGTAGCATCCATTCCTATGCTCCAGGGATATGCTACCAAGCCTAATGCCTGCAAATTGCCGCCATGGGTGTTGAGAAACTCCTCTTTGTTAGCTCTTAGCGCTAGGAGCAAAAGGTATCACGAGTCAACAATGTGTGTCAAGGGAAGTGGTAATTCAGAATTGCAAGCTGCCATAACAAGGGGTTGGAATGTCATATAACAGTGATCTGGGCGTAGCCGAGCATCAATAATGATAGCCCGCGTGAGTTCGTTATTGGTACTGTTAATGTGCTGAGTTTCCAGGATTGTCGCTTTTGGCCGGTTGGGGGGGAGTAGTGCATCACCCATGTTGCCCCTTGGCAGGAGAGGGTCAAACCGCTGCCTTCTTGCAAGCGGAGTGTGGTGGAAGTCACGAGCCATATGGCCGGCCTTCCAACATCGCGCACAGACTCTATCCTCACTCGTGCAATCATTATGATTATGCCCGAACTCAAGGTAATTGTAGCACCGGTTTTTCCATTGTGGGTGATTTAAATCAGGTGGGAGGGGGAGGGGATCTTGGTCTGAAACCAGAGACTTGTTCTGGGCATTGGCTTGTGGTGTTGTGAAGGTCCACGGATTTTGATTCATGTAAAACTGCCATGCTGATGTTGGGTTTCGGATACCACTTTTGGGGTTTCGCGGTAACCAAAACTCGTTTAGGCTTAAGGTGCGGAATGACCATAGAACAAAAATTTCTACGGCCAACTTATGCTCAGGATTAAACGGGGTATGTCAGGAAACTTTCCAAGGCGGTCCACCTTCAGTATTCCTTTGGCATCAAAACCCAATTTAATCATTTTACAGATCTACTCCATGATTGATTTCTAAAACTTTAATCTACTTACCAATTAAATAGATTAACATAACATATTTATACCTTGTTTCCAAATCACAGTTGGAATGCAGACCGAGCGTGTAGAGCTACATCATGGAAGGAATCGACTCGTCTCGGAGCATCAGATGTCTGATGCCTCTATCGGTTATCCACCAGGACTAACCAGAGAGCGGTTAATTTTTTATGCCAGAAATACCGTAAATCGCAGAATTCTGCAAAAACACTATTCACAGGGAAAAGATGAAAACCCGTAAACACGAATTTTCGGTTACTCAGTTTCATCAAATGAGCAAAACTGACATACCGCTAAATTCGGTAAAACACTATTCATCGATCCCGTAAATATACTCCACAACAACCCGCAAGATTATACGTCAACTACGTATAACTTTCTTTTCTCAACCGAAACACTATTTGCGAGAGAAACAGAGAAAGAGAGAAAATACTGATTCGATTCTACACGAAACGATACAAGTGAATTAGTGGTTTTTCTCTCTACATGCACCCCTCTATTTATAGGCTTTTGAGGAGGTTCGCAAAAGACCGAAATACCCCTCAACATATGTCTATTTACAAGGTATGCCATTGACACCTCATCCTTTTATATGTGAAATGACCAAAATACCCCTTCCACACCCTTCCACACTCTTCTCCATGTTTCTACACATGCAAGGTGGCATAGGTGTGAAATGACCATTTTGCCCTTGTGGATAGGATTGATGACATGTCATCTGGATAGGATCAATGACATGTCATGCGGATAAGGACGAATCTGAAAAGACCCGAATGCCCTCGGCCCGAACACAAATAATATTCGTATAATTATTCTGAACAATTATATATATTTTTTTCTTGCGGTTGTTGTTTCGGTAATTTATACAATGTGTCCGGCACATTTATAAATTAACCGGTTAACTTTTATACAACGTGTCACACACGTTTATAAATTAACCAATGTTTTTGCTTGTTATTTTTACATAACATTTATAATTTAATTATAACACGTATAATTAATTATAACCATCTTACTATTGATCATAACCAATTTATAATCAATCACAATAAGATTCTCCGATTAACTCCTATATGGTGTGACCCAATAGGATCTGTGTTATGTTGGTAAATAGAGTTAAAACTGTTTTAACTTCTATAATCATGGGTGGCGTCTGGCAACACATCATGACCATCCAATTACACAGATGATGCTGTACAGTACAATATCACGATCCAGTAAATAATTTACTTGTGTCTGTTCTTCTGTCTCATAGCTATTAGATTAGTTTCAAGGTAGATGTATGTCATCCTTGTAAACTTAATCTTTTCTTGATCTTGAGCAGATTATCAAATATGATTACTCTTGTAATCATACCGCGCGCTGATAATCTTACTCTACCAAGGGGCCCAGTGATGCTATAGCTCGTATAAAATACGAGGGACAAATAGTATTCTTGGTAAACTATCACTTCCTTAGCTAAACTATACATATGGAAAAGCTACCATTATGACTGCTTTTTATGGACAGCGGTGGATAACAATCACACATACATATTTCTCAGTGGGAACGATAAATACCTCATACTGTAGAATGTGACACTGAATGAAAACATAAATGACACGAACACAATTCTATTTAATGTTTCATTCGAGGTCTGTCAAATACCATGTTCCTAGAACATGTATCTATGTGATTAAAATGACATCTCGTGTCAGGTGGTTTGTAAAACTTAACCATCTTTTAATCCACATACTAACCTTATAGCGGTAATTAGTGTTCCTGCTAATTACCTTGGTCAGTGACCTTTTAAGATTAAGAGTATATATCATCTATATTATGGAGTTTCACAATTTCAGTCATGAACTCGAAATGATCCATAAATGAAATAATACTCAAGGCAACAAAATGATATTAATCATCCAATTCATGAACAAAGCTTTATGATAAATTATCGTATTATTGACTTCTAGATTATTACAAACTAACAGCTGACTGGTGGTACGGCGCAGCTGGTATCGACAAGTAAGGTGCTGGCAAGACCTTGTTGGCAGGTGCCGGTGAGTTTAGTGCTTGAGCATAAGTGTTGGATATGGTGGGGGGGGGGGGGGGGGGGGGGGTTGTTGTGGTGGGTGGGATGTGGCTTGGGGGTGGAGGTTTTGCTTCTTAGCATATTGAAATGGTGGATTTGGGATATGGGTTTGGAGGAGAGAATTGCTTTGGCTTGTGAAATTGATGGTACCTGTTGGTGGTTTTTGTAGGAAAATGGTCTGAGATAGGTGATTGAGACTTGTTGGTACTCAGAAATAGGCTGAGTAGGTAGTTTTGAGTTGAGGCGTGGCCATGCCGTCCTTTCCTAAAAAATGGTACTGTAGCAGCAGAGGTGAACGGCTGGTATGAGAATTCCCAGGCAAGAAGAGCTTTTTGCTGTAGTTGGTACGCCGGTCAAGATGGTACTTTGGCCTCCTGTCAGGTCCTGAGCGGCGATAGTTGGTAGTTGGCTGTCTTCTCTTGGCCGTTACCTTGAACCATCGCCCTCTAGTGGGGATCGCTTTTCTGTTCGCCAGCTCTTTAGCTCTTCGTATAACTCAAGTCGTTCGATCGGTCGCTATTTATATGACTTTCCACACTGTTAATTCTTTTACATCCCTTCACTTTTCAAATTTTGATTCCTAAGGGCCTATTCGTTAGTGAGGGTTTAGGTGGGAAAAGGCAAAATTTCCATATTTGTTCCTATATGTGTTCGGTATCACAAGATTGATATACAAATACATTTTTTTATGGAAATTATATTGAACATTTCAGATTGATTATTTATACTTTAAAAGTTGAGATACTAATTCATAATTTACACTATGCATAGTACATAGCAACATAGCCTCACTCTGTTAGAAATTTTATAGGATGTTTTTCTTTTTCTCTAAACAAGGAAAAAATTCATTAATTCCAACGGAACTTTCCGGTAGAAATAGTTTGTTTATACAAAATAATATAATATTTTCAGTATCAAAATTTGAACATTATACATTGACGGAAACATTCGGATCACACTTGATCAGGCAACTTCTTCCTGTCTTTTTTTTTTTGTGCTTTGTTGAGAGAATGTAATATCACACCAACATATACGAGCTGAAATATCTCAAATTTTGCGTGACCGATGTGTGTGTTGCCTATTTGGGATATCGTAGGGTCGATATTATCTTAGCTTTGAGATTCGTGCAGAACGTATTTGAATGGTTGAGATTTTCCAAAAAAAAAATCACACAAAATATGAGATGTCTTCAGAGGATGCGAATTTAACATATGCACGCTAGTTTGATCTGTAAAAGTTGGCTCCTGAGCGGCTATTTTTATTAATATCCCTGAAACAAATATAAATTTTAAAAATGCCTCTGTTTTCAATTTTTTTATAAATGCTTTGACCGTCTAGGTCCAGGGCGGTCCAAAATATCCTGTGAGGCGCCACCCCCTGGGGCGCCCCATAGCACATGTGAGGCGCCAGCCCCCAGGGCATCTCGTGTGTGTGTGTGTATGTTTTTAGTATTTTGATTTGAATAATTTTGTGGAGACAGGCTAATATGCTTTCGGCAGCACTTTGGCCGAAGTGTTGCCATCCCATTTTCGATTTTTCAAAATCCAAATGGTCGATCCGAACCATTCATCTTGTTCTCCATATTAATATATGCTTGGAGACCAAATTTTACATTTTTTGGAATTTTTTTTGCTATTTATTAAGCCACTTTGAAAATCGCTGATCCAATGGTGAACCCCTGATTTTATTGTTTGGCAAGCCACTGTTGGATCAACGATTTTCAAAGTGGCTTAATAAATAGCAAAAAAATTCCAAAAAATATAAAATTTAGTTTCTAAGCGGATATTAATATGGAGAATAAGATGAACGGTTCGGATCGACCATTTGAATTTTGAAAAATAAAAAATGGGGTGGTAGCACTTCGGCCGAAGTGCTGCCAAAGGCATATTAGCCTATGAAAAAAGTTTAGGGTTTATGTATATATGTATGTGTAAGTCAAAAAATAAAATATTATATGTATGGCTACCGGAAGCACTTCGGCCGAGGTGCTTCCGGAGTTATATTTTAGTGTGTGATGATCAAACAACAAATCTAAACCGTTAGATGTTCAATCTATTATAAAATCTGCTTGGAGACCAAATTTTACATTTTTTGGAATGTTTTTACTATTTATTAAGATGGTTTGAAAATCGCTGTTTTTATTAAAATTCTGCACCATTAAAAAACAGCAATTTCAAACCATCTTAATAAATAGTACCTCGGCCGAAGTGCTTCCGGTAGCAAATTAGCCACATTCCATATACATATATAGTTGTAAAAATAGTTCAACAATAAAAAGTTCAACAGTACAATCAAAAGCGCAATTAAAGTTCATAACATAATTCAAACCAAATAAATCAATTCGCATAAGCAAAATACTACAACAGCATACAATTGGGGGCTAAGCCTTACGAGCTGAGGAGCTTGCTCTGTTCTTTTCCTCAGCCCGACGGACGCACGCAGGACACTCCCACGTAGTGAGACGGGCGTCATTCAGCAGATCTGCATGCGGGTCCATGCAATTGGGATGAACAGCTTTGCCACATTTACAACAAAAGAACATATCCACCATATTTCCTTTCAGCTCACATAAGCAGCATTGTCCCCATCCAGGTGGAGGGACCTTGTCCACCCAGCCTTCCATTAGCATTTTTCTAATTGATGGATCAAGAGTACTAAGAAATTCTTCATTATTTTTGGGTGAAAACATTCTTTCCACATTCCTCATTGCGTAGGCTTCAGCCGTCCAAAAATGATTAATAAGTGCTCTTTTTGCTTCGTGTTCGATTTTAGTTCTTTCTCTATTTTTTCCAACTTTGGGAGCCATTATAACTAGGGTTTCAAATGACAGCAAATGATTAAGAAAGCTAATTATGTGCGTAATTAAATACTAACTGTACAGTAATCAACGGTTAATTAGGAAATAATTAGAAAATATTTAAAAAATAATTGAAATAAATATTTAAAAAATAATTAAAAGAAATATTTAAAAAATAATTACAATTTTTTTTAAAATAATTAAAAAATTAATTTAAATTACCTGTAGCTGTAGTCGCCTAGAAAATCGTCCGAAATCACCTTCAGCTCTTTCTCCCTTCTCTCTGCCTTTGAGGTGGGAGGTAGACTGATGTTGAAGTGAGAAGAGAGAGAGGAAAAATGAATAAATAGGCATCCCTAGTGGACCACCCCTGTCACAGGCGGTCTGTTGGGAGTGTGGGTCGCAAATAAAAATTATGGTTTCAAGATAATTTCTTAGTTTGAATGTATTTACTTGAAGTGTACTGTTACGCTTTTAATTATATTGTTACATTTTTAATTATATTGTTGAACTTTAATTGTATTATTAAACTATGTTATAATAAACTTGCTATTTTGCTTGTGTGAACTTTTTTTGTTTGGTTTGAACTAAGTAATGAACTTTAATTGCTCTTTTGATTATACTGTTGAACTATGTTTATAACTATACTTATTTCTAAGCCTTACGAGTTAAGAGTGTGGATCGCAAAAAAACATTACGATTTCAAGATAAAAAAAATACCAACATGAACATAAAATAATAAAACATAATGTCAACATAATGTGCGCCAATGTAATACAGCAGTCCCATAGTCAAAATACCACAGTCAGAAATATATCACAATAAATAAGAACTCTACAATCATCATCTCCGTCTCTTTCCGGAAAGAGACAACCTAGGAGCCGTTATGCCCTTGCCATGCCTGTGTGGCTGCACGCACCTCTGCGGACTCACATCTCGTGACGCATCCTCTCCCAGATCCTCCTCATCCTCGTCCCCCATATCCTCATCCTCGTCCCCTGTATACATGTGCTGCGTACCTGTCCTGGTTGCCCATGGATCAAATCCAGCAGCTGACTCTGCATTGGCAGGCTGTGTACGTAGCTCCCAGCTTGCAGCATACGTGGAAGGAGGCGGTGCGCCAAATAATGCAAAGACAAAGCCATTTGCAGTCTGAGATGAACTCCCACCAGCCTCAAAGTCATGCTCTATCTCCACCCCATATCGTGGTCTGTGGGAGTCATACGCCTCTGCATCTGTATCTGCCGGGGCCAGCTCATCCATGTTGAATCTAGGATCGGTATTCCAACGAGGTGCTCCATCTTATATTAAAATAATGTTAGTTTTGCTACATACAAAGAACTCTGCAACAAATAATGGTATAATTGACGACTGACCGTGCCAAGCTTTACTGGAACTCGGTATTTATTTTTAAAAGCATCCCATCCTTGGGTATTCAACACCTAGTCATGGAACGACCAACCTGAGTGATCACCTACATAATTGGAAGTTAACTGAGTTAGAACGAACAATTCAACGAAAAATAAGAATATTGTGTGTGTTGTACCTTTAATATTCACTTGTAATTACTTGCAGGAGCTGGCGGCATATCGTGACTATAAATAGCCTCTGGTTGGTAGTTTGGATTTCGCGGTGCAGACTTTATCTCCCGCCAATTGATGTTCTCTCCGGCATCACGCAGCATGCCAATGAGGCGGCCCTCAAAACCACCTGTCTCCACGATTGGTGTAGTGTGCTGGAGCATCTGACATCCTATATATCACCAAGCATCCCTCACCATGCACACCAAGTTGTGTCCAACTCCTCTCGTAGCAGCCAACAGCTGCACACAACATGATTATGCCAACGGTAAATAATTAAAATTTGCAATTTTAAATTAAAGTATGTTTCAGTTGTACTTACCGCGCGAGCATTGATCAGACCCCAAGGCATATAATTCTTGGATGAATCCATCAGTCTACGTCGAAGGGTCTCGCCATAATGGCCCGTCAAGTAGACTGATGGCATGCCCCATCTCTGGTACCATACATCATATCTCAGATCCCCGGGACCAGCACCCAACGAATCAATAGATGGTGGGCTCCATAAGTGCTGCTCCGGATGTCGAGCCCAGTTGTACTGCATGACAAAATGCTGGCTCCAGTCGACTTTCGACTTAGCGTGCGTCGTTCTGCAAGTGCAATTAATTAGAAAGGAGAGAAACAATGGCAATATTAAAGTGATAATGAAATTAAGTAGATGATACTTACTCGTGGAACTTGTCAGTAGCATCCTTGCCCATCAGCGGGTGCTTCGGAATGAAAGCATCCAAGCCAAACTGTCGAGATACTCGATCGGGGTAGTAATACTCGACTATCCAGAAACAGATGACCGGTCCCCGATAATACCATAGATGTGTCTGCTCTAATGTCAGCGGGCTCAGCCATCCATGCCGATACCATGGACGATAAGGAAACCACTTGATATTTGTATCTCGAAGCATCTGGAGCTGAACCCGGACATAAGAAATCCCCCTACCCTTCTCTTCATGATCGTGATGACTGCCCCCATATAGCGACATACGCGGGGCATCTGTCTGGGTCAGGACCTCCCCATCGGGGATGTGGCAATGGTATAACTGGTCGATTTATGGGCAGATGTGACCACGACCAATGCTGGAGCAGAAGAAGTGATCCAAAAAGTTGTTTATTCTTGATCTGAAAATTTAACTTAAAATAAAAACTGGATGCTTCTTATCCAACCTTCAATAACAACGTATATTAATACAGACTTACCAAACAAGCATGACAGAGGCCTCTGTATAAGTGGGCAAGGACGGCTCCACCCCAGTTCCATCTTGATTCTCTCTCCAGGTCCCTCAGCAGGGAGAGATACATCATCAGGACTGCGTCACCACTGGAATCCTCGAACATGACAGCACCGCACAAATCCAGCACATATGCCCTAGTATACCTGCAATGTAAAATAATCGATATAAATAACTGAGATTGTTGACGAACCACTAAGTTAATTTAAAGAGTGTAATAGTACCTCCTGATAGCCTCAATGTCATCAGTATCGGGAAATATCTGATTCTGGAAGAAGTGAGCCCGGAGTGCCTTTAGAGAAATACAGTACCCGGAATAGTGGAACTCCTCCTCCTCCCCCTTCTTCTTCTTATATTTCTTCTGCAGAGTCTTCGGATCACACCCTAACAACTCCGATATCATCCTCTGCAGCTCTGGATGGTCTGAGATGCCACCTATGGGGTCGCCATCGATACGTAAACCCCATAGGGCACTCACATCACCGAGGGCGACTGTCATCTCCCCAGGTGGGAGATGAAATGTATGCGTCTCAGGTCGCCATCTCTCCACTAGACCATGCATCAGAGACACATCAATCTTACTCTGCAGCATGGTGGCAAGCTGGTACAACTCAAGGTTCAAGATGTATCGCTGCATTTCTTTATGGGGAATGAACAGAATCTCAGACCTGCGGTGCCTCACCGTAAGCATGACATCATCATGTATTTATTATCAATTTGTCAGACTGAAATCGTGCAATTTTTTTAGTAACTTAACAGAATGTCATTTTTTTTAAGTATAAAAATTATGTAACTCAAGAGATGCCAATGAGACGCGGTGCTTAACATAATGGTTCCATAGAAGAGAACTAAATGTGTCAGGATCATGTACACCATCTGGAAAATCAGTCTGAGACGACGGATCTGCTCCAGTCGGATCCTCAAAGCCCCTGCCAGTCGTATTGGCCTGAGACAACGGGCCCTCTCCAGTCGGATCCACCGAGGATGTGCCCGCTCCACTCGGATCCACAGCATTTGCACCCGCTGCAGGCTCAGCTCGTACTCCCCACTGTCTAACTCTAGGCATACTATATTTAAAAAAAATTATTAATCAAAACATACAATTTATATAAATTTTTTTTAATAAGAATTGCATGTATATAATCCCAAAATAATTGCATGTAAATAAATTGCATGTATATGATGTTCATGCATATACAATTAATTTTGTTGCATGCATATGCATTTACATGTATATACAATTAATTTACACTTTGCATGTAAGTAAATTGCATGCATATGCATTTTATTTTTTACAAAAATTAATTTTGTTGAAAATAAATAAAATTTACAAAAAAAAAGCATATACAATTCTGAATTTATTTTTTGGGTGTATATGCAATTTGTTTATAAAATTATTTTTGCATGTATATGCATTTTTTTTGTAAACAAATGAACTTTTACAAAAAAAACAAAATTAATTTTAAAATATTTGTAGACCTAAATTTTAAAATAAAAAAATGAGATATACATAAAATTTACTTACAATAAATATATATATAATTTTTAAACAAATATTGATATACTTCAAAATAATTAGTTTTACTTCAAATATTTTGTATTCATATATATATATATTTTTTATGAACTATCACAAAAATAATTTTCAAAAAATAAATATACATATTTTTAAATCATAAACCCAACAACTAAATTCTTAAACAGTTCAACCATTTGAACCATAAATTCTAACTCTAAATTGAACCGTAAACCCTAAATTTCAAAAAAATTCACAATTCACAACTATAAATCCTAAATTGAACCATATGACATTCAAGCAATTTTACTATGAATCATAATCCTAAATTCAAGCAATTCAAGCAATTCAAGCAATTCAATCATCTAATTCAAGCATCCAATTGAACCAAACCGAACCAAATCGACCAATTCAATCAATTCAACTAATTACTCACATTTAACCCTTAAATATCAAATCGAATCAAACCGAATCACATTACACAATTCAATCACATTTAATCTAAAACCTAAACTCTAATTGAATAAAAAACAAATAAAACTTACTTGTTCAATCGAGAGAGAAGCGAATCGAGACTGGACATCGTGCGAGGTGCGAAACTAGGGCAGCGGTTAGGGTGGCCGGTGGGGCTCGGGTGGGGTGGGGGCAGGGGAGGGCTAGGGTTTTTTCTTTTTTGGGGGGTTTCTGGGTGGGTGAAAGGCACAAGGGAGACAGAGAGGGACGGGTGCGAGGGGTTATGTTTTGGGTAGTGGGGCACCAGGGCAAGGGGCGCCTCATAGGGGACATGGGGTGCCGGTGTGTGGGGCGCCTCACAAGGGGTATGGAGCGCCAGTGTGTGGGGCGCCTCACAGGGTATTTTGGGCCGTCCTGGCTCCAGGCGGTCAAGACATTTATAAAAAAAATTGAGGACAAAGACATTTTTAAAATTTATATTTTTTCAGAGATATTAATAAAAATGGCTGGCTCCTCCTGAGTGTAGTAAAAGGATGTGAAAAAAAAAAAAAAAAAAAAAAAAAACATAGATTTGTAGATGAAACAAATAAAGATAAACTATTATATACATTTGTCGAGCTTTTACTCTCTTTCAATTGGATTAATCCTTAACTTTCTTGTCATTAATTTCTTCTCCTTGGCTTCTCTTCAAAGACGAGAACACGGGAGCACATGCTCAGATCTGAAAGCGATCTGTACCGGTGAAGACAAGCATGAGTAACTCAACGTGTAAAAAACCACTCGAAATAGAAGTCAAAAACCGCTGCACAATCTTCAAGAGTTTAAACATGGACCTCTGCACAAATTACCTAATTATCTAATCTATATCTCGATTCCGTTTTCTTAAATAATTACAAAGTCAACAAAATGGAGAACACCCAGACACCATTAAAACCCCGCTAGAATTTCGATGAAGCCGTGTGCTAAACCCAAGGTAGAAATAGTCTTCAACTTGTCAATTTTGAATTTTACCTCTCCGTCTCCGTACTTTACTCGGGCAAAGAGATCATATATTGTCTGACTCCTACGCCAGTCAAAAAGAGAGGATCCAGATGAGAGACGAAAGCATCCGAGTGCTTCATATACGGGCAGCATATGCTAATTTTTTTTAGGAAAGTAAACCTCCCTCCTATTTATGTTCTCCTCTCTCGTTGACCTCTTCCCGCACCTAGCACCTCTTGCTCTGCCTCTCCGTCTCCTCCTCCTTGGCCCATCAAGCCTTCACTGATCTCGAAGCAGTTCGTGCCAACACAAGATTGCTCAACCAAAGGGTACTAACCCCTTCAAACTCTTTAACACTGGTGTTTCTTTGTTCTCCGATTTTTTATTTTTATTTTCAGATTTTCTGATAAACCTTAGATGTTCAACGAAAAATTATTTAATTTCCCACATTGTTGTTATTATTAATTTATCATAAAGAACTTTTATTCAATTTCTTTTACTCTACAAGTTCTTGTTAAACCTCCGATTCTTATGTCAATTGGTCAACTTGTGCGGTTCCCAAGATCATTTAGGACTAAAAAAACTTTGATTTATTGGATAGTTCAAGCGTCGCTAAGCCTTGATCACCCCTTTATAAATAAAAATGATCTAATGCCATGGTTCCGTATAGTAATTAATGATATACAATTTTAGGTTCAAACATATTACAGGTTTAGATGGTCTTTGTCTGGTACCAGTAATATCCACTTGTTGGACTATCCAATGTTAGCACATTTTACGCAAGGCACTCAACATGTTCTGTACTTGCTGATGATATGAAATTGTTGTATGCTACTTCTCAATTGCACAATGGATAACAGATTCTTTGAAAGCAATGTGGTGGTTCGGTTAAGCATGAAAGTGTTACATAAGCTTGTTTATAATTATAATGTTTTGGTGCTAGATTTTTTAATTTTTTCTTCTTGTGTGGTTTTTGGTTGATTCCAGAAGTCAATTGTTTAGTACGAAGTTGCTTGTTATTGTATCAATGTCAAATTGTCAAGATTAGACCAAAGTGCTTGTTCATTATTGGTGTGTTATGCACTTCAATTATTATCTTAAATGTGAAGTATACGGTATGATTCATTCATCATGTGTAATTGTTTGTTTAATTTTCTGATTTTCCTATTTAGAATTATTTCATAATTCAATTCTGGTTTGCATAGCACGAAACTAAATTACAAATATATCTATTTTCCTTTCTATCTACCTTTAAATTCTATGATATCAAATATAATAAAGTACATTCTAGTATTTTTAGATTCTCACACATCAAACATCTCTGTATGAAACAAAAATATCTAAGAAATTCTTGATGAAAGAAAAGAAATTTATGGTATTTTCTAGGATTTTTTTCATATTCTTTCACATCAAACTGGGCCCAACATTTACCTTCAAACTGTCATAAATCTGGTAATGGCTATGAATACCGTTTTCTTCTATTTATTTTTCACTGTAGCTTCTTTAGTTTCTCTATTTGCCCCCCTCATTTGGGGGGATTAATTTCTTCAATAGATCTCCATGATTGAAGCGGTACAAGGAGCTTTAAGTTAGACACTTTAATTATTATCTTTAGATTTTAATTACTTGCAGATGTGATTGCCTTTCTCCAGATTCTTGTGAAATACTTTCTCAGTTGCCCATAAAAATTTATCAATATGCAACAGGCCCCTATGCAGCATTGGAAATGTGCCTCTAGTTTTTCCTTTTTTGTTCCCAATTTTTGCAATTGTTGTGAATTGCACCATTTTTGTTGCTGAGTAGAGAGGGAGTGTGTAGTCTGGATATTATTTGAATAAAAATGGAATGGATCCTATTAGATACATTATTGGGCACATAACAGATTTTTTTTTCTTATTTTAAAAAAAGGGTACTGAGGAAGTTTTTATTCTCTGATCAAAGCCATATATTTGTCATTACCCATTTTTTTTTTATTTGAAGTAGCTCATCATTGGCAGGATTACCCATGAAATTACCGTAATTTGTCCCCATTTTGTAGTAATAGTTTATCTGAATCATTACTGGTACACTAAAATCAACCTTGCTTCTCTTTCATAAAACTTAAACAGAAAAGGAAGGAAAACTATTTATACCAGTTCTGGGACATTACCAGCATAAGTCTATTATTACTTTCTGGCATCATATGAAATTCCTTCATGTTTTTTACCAGTTGACACTAAAAACCGTTTATCTATGCAGAGGTAACTGAGTGACGTGATGAATTCTATAGAAGCTTCCAAGAAGTCCACCTTCACCACCACCGGTCTCGTGGTCGGCTATGCTCTTTGCTCAAGCCTCCTTGCTATAATAAACAAATATGCTATAACAAAATTTGCGTATCCAGCCTTGTTAACTGCTTTGCAATATCTGACATCAGTCCTAGGCGTCTGGGTCCTTGGAAAGCTTGGGTTTCTGTGCCATGATGCTTTTACCCTAGAAACTGCCAAGAAGTTCCTCCCAGCTGCCTCCGTTTTCTACCTTGCCATTTTCACAAACACCAATTTGCTAAAACATGCCAATGTAGACACATTCATTGTTTTCCGCAGTTTAACCCCTCTTTTAGTTGCAATCGCAGATACTGCCTTTAGGAAACAGCCTTGCCCCTCAAGGCTCACGTTTTTCTCCCTTTTTATAATCTTGGGTGGGGCTGTTGGCTATGTTTTGACCGATTCTGGTTTTACCCTCACGGCCTATTCTTGGGCTGTTGCGTATTTGATCACTATCACAACTGAAATGGTGTATATCAAGCACATTGTTATGAATCTAGGGTTAAATACCTGGGGTTTTGTGTTTTATAACAACCTTCTCTCTCTCATGATGGCACCTTTGTTTTGGTTTATAACTGGAGAGTCCAGTGAAATTTTTTCCAATATGCAATTGAGGCCGGATGATTGGTTTCAGTTCGACTCCTTTGTGGCAGTTTCAGCCTCTTGTGTTTTTGGGTTATTGATAAGCTTCTTCGGTTTTGCGGCAAGAAAGGCAATTTCTGCAACAGCATTTACAGTCACTGGTGTGGTAAATAAGTTTTTGACAGTTGCAATAAATGTGATGATCTGGGATAAGCATGCGAATACTGCCGGCTTGGTTAGTTTAGTTTCTACCATTGTGGGAGGAGTCTTGTACCAGCAATCAGTAACTAAAAGTGCAATTATGCCGGTGCCTGTTGAGAACAAGCTGAATGATGCTGATGGCGATGATGAAAAACAGCTTCTAGTTGAACCAAAAAGAGATTCTGGTGTTTAATTTTGAATATTGTTCAGTTTGAATCTCAAGCTGAGGCGTTTAAGGAAAATAGAAATTTAGTTTGAAAGGGGGAAGCTTGATGTTCTTTTTTTGTTTTCTGTTTTTTTTTTTCTTTTGTTTGATTCTTTTAAACACTTTCTTTTCATATCCATATTTTATTTCAGGAATAGATGACGAGTTTCTACTGTGACAGGATGTTCTATATGTTTGTTTTAGTGCCTGGTCTTTCTTGTATGGAAAATGCCAAAATGAAATCTATCAATCATCATCTTGCTAAATGCTTGCTTGTAACATTTTTGCAGACAAATCTATCAGAATTTTGTAGGTGTTGTTTTGTAAAAAAAAAGCGATTAAGAAGATTATTGCTATTAATTCTTTTAACATGGAATAATTTGTAATATTTCGGGGTTGAAGTTTTTGTCAGCAAAGAGTCTTCAGAAATTGTTCCTGTCAACAAAGCAGGACATGCACTGATTTTGGATTTGACTGTCTTGCTACGCAACTCTATAAATTATATGATACTTTAACCAATTATGTCATTTTAGTCAATAATTTCAAATTTAGGATTTGTTCATTATAATTGCAGCATGTCTAAATGTTGAATATCCTCTGTGTTTGAACTATGCAAAGTCACAGTCTCTAGAACTTTGCATTGCGGGGTTCTCTAAAATTCACTGCAGAGGAAGGGATGATTTACATGCCCTAATGGGAATGTTTGTTATAAGATCCCCAACATGTGTTCTTTCAATGTAAGAGAATAAGATGTTTGGTGCATTATATATTTCATCTTTTGTTCTCTCCTATTAGTTTTGCAGATGATGCAAACTTTTCTATTACAAGGAGATATAATCATGGTGAAAGATGTGATTTTCCTGAAGGGCATATATGTCAAGTTCCAGTCTTATACCACTGATTTTCTAGTATAGTATTGTCACTGTTCGAGTTTATCATAATTGTTTTAATCCTTCTAATGTCCTCCAGAAATTGGTATTTCTGAAGTTCCACACGTATTTAAATTGAACAAGATGCTGAGGAGATGTTGGTGCTTAATTAGTGGAGATAGCATATGGTGGTATGCAACAATAAGAATTATTACGTAGATATAGTTGAAACAAAGCTTTCTTTGGCAATTAGTATTATTGAGACAGATTGTGAATTGATTTTACAGCTCCACTTAGACTATAGGAGCCTCAGCCTGCCAAGCCTGCTGATCATGTAGGCCCCACAGGTCTGGTTTGTCAGTATGGTGCTGTAGAGGTTTTCAATTGCTCACTGTGTTTTTGTATTTATACATATACACAAACACGCACTCAACACACATACACACACACACACACAAAGACAAATGTCATAATGTAATAATGCTTTTTATTGTGTGCGTGTGTGTGTATTGAGCCAGGAATGATCAAAATGTCACCATGATATGGTCATTGCAAGGAATGCATAATGTTTTACTCACATTGCATGCACACTCAATAGTTGTCATCTTTTGCAGGTAAAACTCTGCATTTGTGAGGTGTGCAACCTAGAACCAAGTTGTGTGTTGGTGTAATGGTAAAGGCATATTATTAGATGCTGACAATTTTACCCTTTATCTAATCTGTTAGCCTGAACTGTAATTGTTCTATGAAAATTTAGATGCTGGGTACCAAATTTGAATAAACCCATTATGATAAGATTTGTTTTACTATGGAGTGATAAATGAATTTGCTCCCTTTCTATAACCAAATGGTAGCAATTTGGCAATTTGTTATTATTTTTCATTGAGTTCAATCACTTCCCTCGTACTGGTTGTACCTGGGGTACGAGGTAAGTGCCAGGCTGAAATGAGGTATCCTCATCTCAAAGGGAGAATGAAGGAAATTGAGTAATATGTAAGGTAGGGTTACTGTAGCAGAATAGTGATCAGGTCCAGAAATGAAGGTAGGGGCCCCTATTTATGTAGTGAAAGAGGCTGACCTCAACAATTTTTCTGTTCTCTCTTTTGTTTGGGACCGTAGTTAGATGGCAGGGGATTGCCCCCCACCAAGGAATAAGTTGGGTGCTAAAAACAGGCCTTTTGGGTCGGTTTATTAGTCGATTGAGACCTACTTATGCACCCCTGGTGATGTAGACTTTGGATTCGAGCTTTATCAGTCCATCTTAATTTGGTCATTTTTGCAATTGTAAGTTTTGACAATACACCGATCTTGTCATGTGACTCGATAAGCGTTGTTGCAAATGTTGGGGAACAATGGAGGCAATTCGCCATCTCCTCTAATAGTTCTATGTCTAATTAGTTTAAATTCAGCACAAGGAGTTGTAGCAGGATAAAAGCCAAAATTCGAGGCCTTTACTGGTACTCGGAGGTGCTTAGATGGCCAGCCAGGCCAAGAACAAGAAAATTAATTTACCAGTCACAGTACTATCTACTGTGAATTACCAGACTAAGCCTGCAACTGGTAATAAATCTGGTACCCATTCCTTCTGTACTGAAGCTAGCGCCTCTTCCAGTAAGATAGCCCCATCAGAAGGAAAGCTCGATTTGCTTCTAAATCTAGTCGTGTTTTGAAAGAGAATCAAGAAGTTTCTGTTATTATTCTATTGGTTCTTTAGTTCCATCTTTGGCTTGTTGAGTAGGATATACAGGATAGTCAATATATTTTGAAGTGCACTGGTACCATTCTATTAGGCATTGAAAAGGATTAATTGCTACCTGTGAATTATGTAGTGGATGGTGTCTATATGCGTTTGGTTGTATCTAGTTTTTGCCTTTTCATTGGATATTTTATTACCTAATTACTTATTAGGAGCCTAAGCAACACTTTAATTGCTTGTTGACAAAAATCACTTGGTCTGTGTTCGCCAACAAAATAGGATTAAATCTTAATCCACACTAAGAAGCTAATGTTCGGTTGTTTTAATCTGTAGGCAGAGGCCAAGAAGGCTTAATTTAGAGGTAGTTTAGACCTGGGTAGGGATTAAGATTTAAGGTAAAAAGAAACTAAAAGAGGTGATCTTAATCCTTGTTATGAAACCGATGTTCGGAAGGCTTAAGCAACTAAAAAAACTATAGAAGACTTAAAGATACTTAATCTCCATTCAACAACAAAAGTAGAATTAAATCTTAATCCCTGCTAAGGAGCTCATATTTGATTGTCTTATTCCGTAAATAGACTTATTAAGGTGCGAACAAAGATTAATATTTCAAACAAAAGAATCCTAAAGGAGGGGATCTTAATCCTTGTTAAGGAATTGATGTTCGAAAGGATTAAGTAACTAAGAAACACAAAAGAGATTTTAAAGAAGCTTAAGGTGGCTTAGTCCCCTCCAGCTGAGCACTGAAAGTTGAAATCTTGTCCAGTTCCAACCAAGAGATTATATAGCCAAGAAAAAAGTTTGTGTTTATTCATCACATGCAAGATCAGTTATTTACTTCTTGAGATTGACCTTTGTTGTGACATTTGACAATGATGATGTCAACATATATATATCTATATATATATATATATACTTTGCAAAAGGGATGATGTCAACACAGGTAGCACCAAAAGAGACGAAGTCCTCTGAATGAAAAAAAAAAAATACAAATTTCGAAGCCTTCGAAGGCAAAAAAAAAAGAAAAAAAAAAAACTCGTTGAAAGATTGATTTATCAAAGACAAGGGCGCATATGCTGGACTCGATATTTGTGCTGATTACAAAAATAATTGACATGTCAGACTAAGTAATTCTTTAGCAATCTACGTAAATCTAAATAGCTCAGGAGATGATTAGAAGAGTCTAGGATATGATGCTTCGATGATAGCTCATAACATAATTTGAGTAGATACTAAAATAACTTGATTGGACAATATATAATCCCAAAACAAATTAAATTAAAATATCCAGCCCGTAAATGAATTAAAAGTCTAATTACAAGTTCTTAAATTTAAAACTTTTAAAACATTTTAAAACTTAAACAAATTACGTTGCTAATTAATAAGGACAATTAATTAGCAACGTAAATATTTATTTTTGTACTTAATTATAAAATGACGAATTAGCGATAAAAATAGATTAGAAATTAAATAACGAATTTTGTGATTTGATTTGAAATAAATAAAACACATAAACTTAGTTTAAAGGTTTTGTTTCTAATATTTGTAATTAAACTACGTATTTAATAAACAACCTAATCGTATTGAATTAAAATACGAATTTAGTTAATAACTATTAATTTATCATATTTTATTGTAATATTAGGATTAGGAATTTAAATTATAAAATTAGGCTTCGAAACTGAAGTCGAACGACTAGCTTAATTATAGATGAAATAAATTAAATAAAAGAAGTAGGTAGTTAGAATACATTAAATTGTCGTAACTCACAAATAATTATTTCTCGATTATTTTCAATGTAGATTTTTAGTAAAAAAATTATCTTCAAATTAAAATATTAAAAATACAATTTATCTTCAAATTAAAATTAGATTAAATTAAGTCAAGTTACTTACGAAAAATCCAGATCAAGTCAACCTGACTAAACCGGGTGAGTCGGACTGACTGAATCGACATATTATTATAAGTCAAAATAATCAAACATTTAAATTAAACACATTAATTGAGGCGATGGTTAGTATAATTTAGAATAGATTTTAATTAGTTATAGTTACATAATTTCATATCAGCAGATCTATTTCGAGTCTGATCCGTGGGCTGATCCGGTTAACACATACACTGGAGTAGACAGTGATCCCGCAGATTTTGCGAGAGTTTAGCTATCACGTCTTTAGTCATTTAAGTGTGGGATATTTGAATTATTTTCTTTCATGGCATACTTTTACCAGTCGATCCGCACTTTATTTTTAAATAATTGCATTAAAACTATAGAGCATGTTTATCTTTTCTGCACTGTATGTAGAAATTGCATAAATCCTAAAAAACACAAATTTACTGCATTATAGGAGTAAATTAATTAAATAATATTATATATATTATTAGTATATTAGTTTATTAGATTGTCTTATTCTCGTAGAAGACAATATATTATTATGTAGTCACACATATGTATTGGTGAGAGCTGAGCAGAGGCTGAGTGACTTCGTTCCGTCTCGTAGTATGGGATATGAGCCGGTCCAATAGCCATTGAGCTGAGAGGTCACTTGATTTCTCGAGAGGTCTTCCAGAAATTATATTATATGTATAAACTTTGACTATATATTTTTTTTATCATTTTACCATTACGTGCGGGTCGAACTTAAGTCCAAAGGCACGAAAACAATTTAGGAGTGATTCCCCTGCATTAGGAGCTACATGCCTAGATCAGCTTCCATGACTATGTGGTAGCATATGTGATGTGGTGCACAAGGCTGGACTCGAGTCTTTGTGCATGGGGCCGGACTCGAGCCCTTAGTCCTATTGGTTTGGCTGGATAGTGGAGTTCTCTCCTACTCATGAGGTATAAGATTAACTTATTTTATGACATGCATTGCATGATTTCTCTTATTTTATATATTTGGTTGAAGAATCATTTAGGCGAGATAAAACAAGGAATTTAGATATAACCATCTGCCAGCGTGCTACTATCTTATGGGCAATGCTCAATGTCGTTAGGCAACATGTATCATTGTGCCTCTAATCACAGTACTTGGATTATATCATATCGGATCTGTCGATCCTATTAGCATGGCACGGGGTGAATTAAATATATGTATTATTACTATATTTGTACACACAATACTTTTGTATTGGATCTTGATTTGATTATAAATATAATCCGCTCTTGTGATTTATTTTGGGAATCTTTCGCATGTTTGCATAACAGGTTAACCGCATCATGGCATGAAATAATAATATTTTTCTTTTATTAGATATTGAGATAGGATAACATGTGTAATATTCATAACTGTATGTAAATTATAATTAAAAGTGCTTTGACTGTAGAGATCCCTGAGGGGATAATTCTGGGTCACATACTGGGTGATTAGTTGCTCACCCACAAGTTGTTTCGTGGGTTTTATGTACAAAGTCTGGCGTTCCACAGCAGGAGTTGTCCCCAATGGCCACACCGGTTGATTAGTTAGGGGTAGGCTTTTGATTAGGTTACAAGTCCCATATTTCTTATTTTATATATACGAACTCGATAGATCATATATCCTCTTCTTTAGATTATGTTATTTTGGAACTGACATGGACTGTATGTTTATAAATCCAGTGGCCTGTATTGTGGCAAATACGTATATATGTTATTTTGTATGATATGTATGTTTATTTATTTGTATGTAACTGGTGCTTGACTATTTATATTAAGCTTCTGCTTACTTGTTATTATGTTTATTTAGCCTTGCGTGTTTATTGATTAATAAACATGAGGTGAGGCTTGATCACACCTTAATTCAAACTTCCTGTTTGGGGTGTGACATTATCTAACTATGAACCAGACTTTAATGAATGGTATAAACCTAACCACATCAGATGAGGGTCAGTGGAGGGTACTGAATACCGAGAGGTGTGGGTTTAGCTTGGCCACATGTTTGACAAGTTGGTGAATCGTTTATTTGTGTTATCAGACCTTATAATTTGAGTTTAAGTCAAATATATCTCTGTTGAGCTACATTTGAGATTTTGTGAGTTGAGATTCGATTGAATATTGTGATTGAGCAGATGCATTTATTTATATATAAAAACTAAATTGTTATTGTCAAGTTGCGGAGATTTAATTCTGGATATGGATTGATTATAAGTCCAGTGGTCTGATTGTGGCAAATTCGCACTGAAAAATAATATTATTATTATTTCTCACCCCCACCTCTTGAGTTATTTTCAGGTTTATTACACAGATACAGAGAGACGGTGATGGAGTGCCTCTGATAGCATAACCACATAATAATGGGGTTTTAGGTTGTTGAAACTGACAGGATGCGTGAGGCATTTTTAAAACATAGTTTGTTGTATTCTGATAGATAACTTTTTTTTTAAATATTGTGATCTGATTAATATGTAATGGTATTATTAGTAATACATTAAAAAAATCACTATCTTGTGTATATATCTTAATAAATATATGTAGCATGCTGTTATACCTGTATTTGGGGTGTGACATAGTCACAACATTTACAAATTTTCTTAAAATTTAACTATCTCTGTGTGCATAAATTTTTGTTTTCCATTGACAAGGTTATATCAAACTTGGTGCAGAATTGTATCTAGACTACATCTACCGTATTTGTTGAATTGCAATTGAAACTTTGGTTAGTGTTTTTTTGACAACAAATGTGGAGATCTAACCACCAGATTCCATTAATTTTGTGACACTAGGTGTGTCAGAGTTAAGAATCTTTACAAAGCTTAAAAAAAATAAATTAAAGAAATTAAAAGGAAAAGGAAACAAGAGAGCTAAAACTAATACAACTAACAGAAATACACTTGACGGAACTACTCTCTATCTAGTATAGTCCACCATTGCCGCAGCTGCTGCAAGATCTCAGTTGCACTAAGGTCCATTGTTTGAAACTCCTCCTGAAATAGCCTTCTACATCTTTTCTTTCCATATCACAAAACACAGTGCCAGTTGAATCTGTCTCACTTTCCTGTTTGCTGAGGGAAGGATCACTTCCCTGAATTCAGACCGAATGAAATTAAGTTGGGCATTGCAGCTTCAAATTGGTTAGCTGTTCAACATATATATCTAACAATTATTTGAAACTTGTTTGTTTGAGATATTATTACCTATATATATAAACGACATCTAATTCACACTAACTCATATATCTTCATATCAGTTTTACCATAGATCAATTAATTGTCAGAATAGTCCTCAAAAGTACCATTCACTTTTACCATTTTGATATTTAAAATTTTATAAGTATGATCTTGATTCCCAGGGTTTTTAATTTGCCCCCAAATTAGTTTTGTTATTATTCATCGGTTGGTGTAGGAGTTGGATGAAAATCTTTGCTAGCATAGTGTCAAGATGATATTTATGGGGAGATCAACATAAATGTGATCTTTTTAATTAATTTCTGCTGATACATAGTGCCGTGAATTGTAATTCCTGATCGAATGAAATACTTCCGGTAATTCGGGATAAAGCCCTGGTCCTACTTTTTTCAGTGCATACTTGTAGTGTACCCTTAAACACTGATCAGCACCAAGTTGCAGGGACAGTATCTGATTCATTTAGGCCTTAATTAGCGCATCTAAAAAGATGGATAAAAAAAGTTTTCACGGAAAATGAAACATTTGACTTCTCATCAAAAATATGTACTTTTTTCCATCATCTTTTTGAAACAAAATCCTCTGCCCCCAGAGTCTCTGTCGGGTGGGACCGGGGTGAGACCGATTACTGTTTAGGATTTAACTTTTTGTTACTGTTTTTAAATGGGCCCCACCCGCAGAGACTCTGGGGGCAGGAATTTCCTGCCCCCTGGGGGGCAGAGGATTCGGTCTCCATCTTTTTAGCTTCCCAAATTGGTACTGTCATTCAATTTCTAAGCACAAGTGACAGGAAATGATATTCTCTGCGGAGTTTTTCCGTGCGGAGCTTTTAATCTGGTCCGTTCGTTTCAGATCGGACAGACTGGATTAAAAGTTCCACAAATTTTGAGTTTTTTTTAAATTCGGACAAGATTTGATCTGGTCGGTCCAATTTGAAACGAACGGACCAGATTAAAAGCTCCGCACAGCACCGCACGGAAAAACTCCCAAGTGACAGGTGACAGGTAACAGACTAACAGTAAGCCATGTCAACCAATTAATGACCCCCACTTGTTAATAAATTTTGCTGGACAACAATCTTAACTGATGTAGACATTACCGGCCCAAAATTAATAAGAATAATTATAACAACCCCCCACTCTCATTCTCCATTTTTTCCGCACTCTCTCTCTTCCTTAACTGCCATATATCCCCTCACTAATTTCCCTAAAAGTTTACTTTTATCCCCCCACTAATTATAAGAAACCCCCCACTCTCATCCCCACATTAATTATGCTTTCCTCTAATATCAATTCCTGCATTAATTATTCCTTTAAAAACAATATCTGCATTAATTATATTGTTATCTAAAAACAATTTCCGTTAATAATGCTTATCTGTTAATTGATGTTCAAAAAAGTATTTATCATTATTTCTGAGAAGTATTTATCCTTGTAACATAGAGTATTTATCATTATGTCTGAGAGTATTTATCATTGATATTTTACTGTAAGTTGCAATTATATCTGAGAAGTATTCATCTATGCAATACAAAATATTTATCTATGTAACATAAAGTATTTATAATTATGCATGAGAGTATTTATCAATAATGTTTTACTGAAAGTTGCAAGTATGCACGAGAAATATTTATCTATGTAACATAAAGTATTTATCCATATAATGTAAAGTATTTACCCATGTAATATAAAATATTTACCATTATGTCTCAGAGTATTTATCATTGGGTGAGGGGATTGTTTATTTAATGGTTTCTAGTTGTGCGGGGACAATTAATGGATTGATTTATTCTTTCATAAATAGAGATCATTGCATAGGGTTTAATACCTGACAAATTCAAGTTAAATACTTCGATGCTTCAAGTTAAATACTAACAGTTTTTTAAACGCTCATTAATGATTGAGTGGTCCCCCCATGTTTAATGGTCCCCAGTTGTGCAGGGATGATTCAAAAAAAAAGGAAATTTTGTGCGGGGACAATTAATGAATTTATTTATTCTTTTATAAATAGAGATCATTGCATAGGGATTAATACTTTGAAAATCAAGGATAAATACTTTGATGCTTAAAGTTAAATACTAACAGTTTCTGCGGAGTATTAATTATTGAGCGGTCCCCCCCATAATATTTTTGACAGTTTGTGCGGGGTTTTTTGCGGGGATAGACATGCGGGGATTGTTATCAGGGTCCAATTAATAAATGGTACAAGTGGTGCAAGGGTTGTCCCAGTTATAAGATTTCTCTTTGGATATGATGCTGATTTTTTATGATCGGGTTTAAGTATTTAGATACTGTTAGTAACTTAAAAAGTAAAAAAAGAAAAGAAAAGATACTTTTAATAAAAATTTAATGATGGAAGATAGATCAATTTTTGTACTAAGTTCTGAATTTCTCATTACCAAAATATGATTTGTTAGACACATTGCACTCACTAAATAAATGACATTTAATTAGTGTTCTTAATCATTAAACTATTCCACTGTCGAAGTACGAATTTCCCACTTTTCTAGCTAGCCTAGAGGATCAAAACCATAAATTTTCTCTACCTAATAATTATTTCTTACATTTAACTATTATACTTAAATCTTAACCTATTAAATTTACAAATTCCGACAGTTGTAAGGTTTATGCTTAAACTGCTAGCGCATTTTTCCCACTTTTACCTTTTTTGCTACTTGCGGCAATAAGCCATTATTCTTATTTCTATTCTTAGGCTATATCTCAACAGCTCTTTAAAAGCCTTGAACGTAGTGTTTGGTAAACGGTCCGGATAAAATCCGGGCACGGACATGGGTAGACACGGTCACGGGCATCACAGGCACACGGGTACAACGGGCCGGGCATCAGGGGTTTTTTTTTTCAAAAATTCAGCCTTGTCCGTTTAATACCCGTGCCCGTCACGGGGTCGGGGGCAGGACGGTCCGGGTAGGGGGGCTGGACGGTCCGGTCCGGTTTTTTTTTCCTATTTTTTTCTGTTTTTTTTTCTTTAAAAACCAATAAATTGTAAATTCAAATTCATACCAATTAAAATTTATTTGACATGGTTGTATATTTAAACTCAATAATTTTTGTTATAATCAAATATAAATAAAATTTTCTTTTTTTTTATTGAAATATAAATAAATTATAAATCCAATTTCATTGAAACATATGTAAATTATAAATCAAAAAAAAAAGCAATGTACTCATGTATTTAATTTTTTTTATTGCTTTTAGTGTTTAAAAATAAAAAAATACATATATGAAATTAATTTATGAGATGGATCAAATAAAAATTAATATTCTTGTCAATATGACGTTTTGAAAGTAATTTCATTAAAATATATGAAATTATCATATATCTATTAAATTGCAAATGAAATTGTCATTTAAATTATATATTTTAGTCACTTTATATAAAATAAATTTATGCATGTCTTATATAATTAGTTTAAAATATTATTTTTTATGTGAAAATGTATTTGTTTGGAGGGAATTTTAAAAAAATTTGAAATTTTAAAAAAACGGGTACGGGTACATGGTCATGGGCACGGGCACGGGTTAATGGATATGGCGGTATGGGTATGCATGGGTTTATTTTTCAAAAAACCAGGTCCGGCCCGTTTAATATCCGTGCCCGTGTACCCGTGCATACCCGTGGCACTGGCACGAACACAGGCGGACCAGTCCGGGTTGAGCCCCCAGGGACATTTACCAATGTCTATTTGTACGTAACTCTCTCATAGGGAATAGGGCCGGTTCTAAAGATTTTGGGTCCAGGATGAAAGAAAATTTTGGACCCTTTATATATACCATTGTTGTAAAAAATGGTCTTAACAGCCAATTATATGCATGTTTAATCGTTAATGACGGTCAAACCGTTATGAATATACTTATTGGGGGTCTATTAGTGAATTTTTCTGATTAATCGGTCAATTATTCTCGATTATTCTTAATTATTCTATTTATTCTTGTTTGATCCTCCGTTTATTTCCGTTTATTTCCATTTATTTTCGTTTATTCCTGTGATTATTTATTTTTACATTGTTTTTTTTTGTGACTATGTGATAATAAGTTTCATAAATATGTATTATAGTTTTATTTGTGCTTGGCTATACATCCAAATTTTTTTATATATGTTTCTTCTTCTTACTTATTTTGAATTAATTGATTAATTTCTCTATTATTTATATACTATATATTTTTCTTACTTATTGATGTAGTTTTTCAATTAGTACAACATGTTCATATATTAAATTAAGTTATTATTACAAACTAACTTTAGTAATTCTATGTTGGAATGTTTTATGTCTTTCAAATAATATATTATTAGGATTTGAAAATGCTTAATTCTCGAATTTATTTTTTCATTAAATAAATGTGTTACTTACACATGTAAAGTGCGTGTGTATTGTTAAGCGTAGTGTTATGTTATAATAATAGAACTAAGTTAAATTAAGTTTATTTGATAAGTTTGATGAGTTAAATAAATTATGAATATATACACATAATTTTAATAAAAAATATAAAATTATCCATATAATTCTAATTAATCGGTCATATACCGATTAATCGCTTTACGGAATCTCGTTCGTTCGACAAGCGCATATTGTTATTTATAATACTGATATATATAATTTTTTATTGATATGCTAATAGATCATACCATTATATATTCAAAGTTTGGGCTCTCAAATTTTATTTATTTTCAATATATATAAATTTTTTTTTAATATATGCAAAATATTTTTTTTCTTTTGAGATCCGGAACGGTCGCCCTGGCTATCCAGTACCAGAGCCGGCCCTGCTAGGAAAAAGGCGTTGTAAATATTTCTTGTACCTAATTTAAATTCAATTTCATTCAACAAATCTAATAGCGCTACGGTTGGCAGAATAAATTTAATCCACATATTGCAATGGAGTAATTGCGTTATCAAGGGTCTATTATCTCCGTATACATCAGTGTCCGAGTGGGCCTAGCTAATACAGTGCTAGTCTTTTCAGTTGAGAATTTCAGATTGAGAGGCGACTCTGCACCAACCTTAAATTGTTCTTCCTATTCATAGCTGAAGTCTGAATTTGTAAGCAAACTATCATTACTGTACGATTTCCTTCATAAATAATACAGAGTGTTTTCTTCAAAAAATAAATAATATAGAGAGACTTCACTTTCAGCCGTTTCAGGAGTGATGATATATATTAACACTATATATCTTTTTATTAACATGATATTCTCTAAATATTTTAATATATTGACAATTTTAGCGTTTCTAATTTTATTTTATTTTGAAAAAAATGGAATTCCACCTGTTTCATTACGAAATAACATAGTTCATACAAAAATTCAATTATTATGAACTAGTGGAACATCAACCAATTAGTATCAACAACTACAAAACAAAGTAGTATACCATAAAATGTAATCAAATGAACATCACTAAAATTACTAATCTCAATCACTAATAGTAATCACACCAGTGAAAGAAAAGCTAGTATCAACTAAAGACCAATTAGGAGACAAAAATCCAGCTACCTCATCAATGACATCATAGATGTCCCTGTCATCCGACTCTCCTAAACCAAGAGAAGGGATCCTGTTTAAAACTATAAGGGAGCTAGCTCTGTCCTGAGAATCTGTATCCCATATCACTACCAGTGGGCCTATCTGAGTTAGAGGAGAAATATCAAAAGGCATAATTAATGACAATTTAAAATATGAATTATCTAAACGAGCCTTAAACTAATATGATGTCAAAGCGATAATAGAAGATGCTACAAACTAATAGATAGTACTGATATATTTTGAAAACAAACTTTATTTATGGTTAACCAAACAGTTCATAAAATAGCTGCTCTAATTAACTCAATCAATAATGAATATTGTAAATGTATCAAATAATCAAAATTTCAAAGGATAGACACTTGTGTGCAATTAAAAAAAATTATTATAATTACCAATTCAAGACCACAAAAAAGAATATACAGATAATAAATATGTATGCACTATCTCAAGATGCAAAATGGATAGTTTACATTACCTTGCTTATCTCTAGTACCTAAATTGTCTTTATTAATTATTTGTATTAAAAATTGTTTTTCTCCTATATTATCTAGGATTTTCTTTCCTTGAATATTATCTTTATAAGGGGATAAGAATTCAGCGACATGAACCGTGTTTAGCAGAACATATATTGCATTGTCAAAGAATAGAAATAAAAAAGGAAAACGTGCATGACGTACTGTAAGGGAGAACAAAAGAGACAGACTGTAAGCTTGCGTGTGCACTTGCCAATTGGCAATTTGGCATAGGCCCCATTAATTTATTTTTCAGAAAGTGCGGAAGCTAATGTTCCACCATATGTAAATGGTAAAACCAGTTGGTAGGAGGAGCCTACGTTCAACAAGGCATGGAAGAGAGCTTAGAAAGGGGTTCCCGCGCATTATTGTTTCAAACGAAAATATTAACTCACTCAATCAATACTCCTCTGCGGTCAAAAGAGAAACAATATGTATGCCCACCTACCAGAATAACGTGTTACGCAACGGAACCAGGAGCAGCAATATTTTTTTTTAAAAAGGAAAACAAATTACCCCCGGGTACACTACTACACCCTACAGCTGACTATTTATTAATTTCAAAAAAATTAATAAACAAACAAACCCGAAATTTTTAAAGATATCATATTCCAAAAAAAAAAAAATCACAAAATTCTGAAAATTCAAAAAATATTTGGCCACATCTCCTAGATGCGGCCCCTCTTTTTTTTTTTTTTTTTTCTCTTTTCCTTCTCTTTGTTAACATTTCGGTTAAACATGATTTTTGATCAAATATTTCGGTCACTTTTTATTTTGAATTGAACTGCCGCCTTCATATGAAGGGGAAAAAAAAAAAGGTGTGGGGGGGGGGGGGATATGGGTTATCTAAGGGATGTGGCCGTGTCAAAATTTGAATTTTTCAGAATCAGTGGTTATTTGGTTTTTTTTTATTATGGTATTTTTAAAAATTTCGGCAAACAAACACCGTGTGCTATATTAGATATGACAATGAATTCCATCCAATCCGTTTTTTGAACTGATTTGAGACGATCTAAAATCTTATCGGATTTCGGGTTGTTGATTGGGTTCTCAGCTTATTTGGTTTTCAACCTAGCTGAAAAAAATTTAAATTAAATGGAACGGTTCAGTTGAATTTTTGAATTACTTCGAATTTTAATAGTTAGTTTGGTTTAAAATATTCAAAACTCAAAAGACCAAACCGACTGAATTCTATATATATGGTTCAAGACCATGCTTCGGTTTTTGGACTTAAAATTAAGAAAATAAATTAGTTTGAATATTTTTTAAGAAATTGAACAATGTGTGTAAGACCAATATATATATCTGAACCCGATCTGAAACGATTTGAAATCTTAGGATCCAAAAATCAAACGACTCGAAATCCAATCCAACCAGAGTCCGAATAATAGCCATAGTCAAATTTCTATTCAAATTCGAACCAACCCATCTGATTGTCACCCCTAGATACCTATCTCCTATGAGGCTATGAACAAAATATTATAAGAAGCCACTAGAACTATATATCATCAGGTTACTTTATTGTTTCTTAGCGCACACCAGGATAAGTGTTTTCCTCACTCAAAATAGAAAATTCATCTGTCTTGAAGATAAAACCATCTCCGGTGATTACTTCAGGTTGTGGTGAGGCCAATCCAAAGGCCACCGCCACCTGCCCCTGCAATGGTCTACGAGTGTTTCGTGCCGACCCAATTTGCATAGGTGTGCCTTAATCTCAAGTTGTTGTAAGGTAATGTGTGGTATGATGTTTAGTAAATTGGGAATTTGTGTGGATTTATGGATTTAATTGCAAGGTCTCTATTGTTGTTTTATGACAATAGTAAGGGGTTGTTTGTTTTTGTTACAAGATTGTGCGGGATGAGATTGTACGGGTTTAGGAACCCACTATTTAATTACGGGAACTCATACTCATGGGTATACAGAAATTATTGTGGAAATATGATGATAGGTGTTCAGTTGTACCGTGGGTTAATTTAATTGCAAAAAATTCTATTTTTCTTTCTACAATGTTTGATATTGTTTTTATTAATAAAATTATAGTAAATTTTGTCAGATGTCACTAAACTTTGTTTTTTGTTACGAATTGGTGAATAAACTTTCATTTGTCTCTCATTTGCCATTGAAATTTGTATATCTGTTATGATTAAGTCATTTGATTACACTTATCATGTTAAAACTTAACGATGTGGACTCCAACTCATCATGTGTCATAACATATGTAAATTTTTTTGAACATGAAATATACAAAAATCCCCCCCCCCCCCCCCCCCCCCCCCAATCTCTCTCTCTTAATTTCTTCTATCAGAATCCTAATTATGATTCAATTATTGGCAAATCCATATTCTAGCCATTGGGTTGTGCTTTTGAACAAACCCAATGTTACTTCATATATTGATTTTATAGTTATTCTAATTTCTATTGCAAATTATTTACTTGAGACCGATGTTACTTTCTTTCTCTTTTTGATAATCTGTAACTTATCCATTTATCTTTCTTTAAGCAAATTATTAAGTATTTTACATGTATGATTTTTACTAAATACTTCTATGCACTTATATGCACAATTAGTCAATCCAATGCCAACACAAACTGACATAGACCTAAAAGTTACAAGTGGTACAGTGCTACAGGCATATCTATATGTGTATACCCAAAAGTACCCAGTATCATAGGCAACAACTGCAATTTTCTGTAGGGACAAGCTGAGAATTTGTCAATACGTTGCAATTAATTGGCATTTGAGAAATGAGACGGTTTATTGGGGTACTATGAATCCTCCGGTAATCATCTCAAATTTTTGTACTAGTAGTCATCTCACATTTTTGTACTGGTACTCACTCTCTGTACCCGGTGCAAACCCTTTGAATCAAGCTGGTAATCAGCCAACAATGAAAATACTTCAATGATGGATCCTGGAGTCAAATAGCCGATGGAATGGAATTAGTATGGAAGAGAAGGTAGAAAAAAATGAAGAGTCGGAGAAAGGAAAACACAACAGAGAGAGCGGGGGGTGGATAGAAATATTTTATGCCCCAAAAGATTTACACAAGTTATTACACATGATGAATTGGAGCCCATGTCATATTCGGTTAATTTTTTGGATAGAAAATGTAACAGAGTCACTTAATCGGAACAAATACAAAGTTCAATGGCTAGTGAGAAACAAATGAAAGTTGAGTGATTAATTCGTGATAAAGAGCGAACTTTAGTGACATTTGACGAAATTTACTTTTTTTTTTATAAGTAAATAATAAGTATTTAATGAGATAGATGTGTTGGTCCCAAAAGCACTTAGAGGAGGGTGAATAGAGTCATTTTAAACTTTTAATATAAGTTATAAGTCATCCGTGTGTCTTATAGTTATTCTTAACGAAAATTAGAATAACTTGGTCCTAAACTAAAATATATAAAAAAAATAAAGTAAATAGTAAAGTTTAGAAACACTTGACACGAGAGTTGTTTATGGAGTTCGGCACTAACGCTTATGTCTCCGTAACTTATGATATTTGAGATGACATGCTTTTCTTTATCCAATGAGAAATAAATACAAAGTGGAACTAATGAGCCATTACAATCTTCTGGGAAGTCACACGGCCCGAGAACGAGCACTAAAGGCTCAAAGAAAAACAATCCGAGCAACAAAGGGCTCAATGATTACAAGGTGAGCAACAAGGCTCAAGGTCAGTGGCAGAACATAGTGTATTATAAGGGGTGTTAAGCTACCCTGTCATTTTTTTAAAAAAATCAAGTATATAGAAGTTTAAGTAAATATTATTGTTTTGTAAATGGTAGCCCCATATATAATATTACAAATTTAGAGGGGCTAATAATAAATTTTGAGGAGAAATTTTTTACTGCCATTTGATTTTCATTTGCCTTATTGACTTCTAGATTTTGTGTGCCTCAACATTAAAAAATAAGAAACTTTTTGATGGAATTTGGAAAGCCAACCGTGTGAAGGAAAAAAAAAGAAATTTGAAATGTCATTCAATGATTGAGAGAAAGATATCCCACTGCATGCATCTCTTTCAGTTCACCAAAAAGAGCAAATTAATCAATCAATTGGCGAAATTTCACAGAGCACTCACTGTAGAAATTTAGAAAATAAAGTTAAACAAGAGCTGCAAAATTCAATTTTACTTGAGGTTTGTATTTGTTTGTACTTATTAAAATTATTCTTCATTGCAATTTTGTGACAAAATAATAATTTATTTTTTATGTATAATTTGTACACAAATAAAATAATGTCTAAAAGAAAGACATTAGGTTCTTATTTCAAGATAAATGAAAGCAACTCAAACTCTCGAACTCCGATAGAAATTTCAAGTCTTGATAATCAGATTTCTGAACCAATTCCACATGCGATGAATATTGATCAAGAGCAACATTCACAAAGTTCTTTAAGATTAATTAAATATAAAAGAGATCCAGGTAAACGCCTCCAACTATCATATTACCCTACTAATGAAAGAGATGAAGTTAGACATGGTGTTTTATTGATGTTAGTTATTTATTGTATCTTTTTATGACTCAAATAGTGAAAGATTTTGTGTTATAAAAAAATTTATTTTTCATTTTTTTTTTATAAATGATGTTTAGCCCCCCTATATTCAAATCCTGGTTACGCCCCTGCTCAAGGTAGTAATTGATTTGATCACGCATGATCATTTTAGGAGTTGTTGTATTAATTGAATAACCTTGAGATTGATTGTGAGTATTGAAGTTTAAGTGCACAAGCTACAACAACTTTCTCTAGATCTGAAAATACGAAATATTGAAGTTGAGGCGGGTAGAGGTAATCTCCAAACCTTGGCATAGCTTATATTTATAGTTAGCTAAGAAAAATAAATTTAGTGGTGCTGATCATTGTAATGGTCCCTAGGTTAATTTGAACAAGTTTGGATTAGGAACCCATAACGGTGAATTATGGTGCCCAATGGTGGGGTACCATTGACAACGGTAGATGACTATTGCAACGGTCTTGCCAACAGTAATCCTTTGGAATGCCGATCATCAGGTGATGGTTTTGATTGATTTAAATCGTCACAGACTTAATTGGGAATTTATTTATTCCGTTGCAACGGTTCCTAGACCATTGCAATGGTAGGCCTCACTTAGATCAGTATCAAGCTTATTTTACTAATTTTACAGATTAAATGTCCTTAATCTTGAGTTTTTGCTTCTGTTGTCCAATATCTTATGCTTCATGATTATATTCTTGATGTTATATTGCAATTCATTAATTCATTATTGATGTATATTTATTAAATCTTTAGTTGTCATGAACCTACACAATGTCTCAAGAAGAAAAACTATAAAATGTAATTTATATATATTTTGCAAATCTAGTTGAACAAATAAGTAGATTATAGCATCAGCCAACAAGATGTACTATGTTATTTGCGTTCAATAATTTGAAAATTTATTTAATAAACCATCGTATTTGTTAAATAACTAAAATGGATACAACAGTAATATTGAGAAAAGTGACCGCGGAGAGAGAAAAAGCGACACAGTTGGAAAAAATAATATTCAGTCAGAATTAATAATTTTTTTCCCAAAAACTTAATATATGCGGAGAAAAGTTGGGAAGAAATACGGAAATTTTTTGAGAAAAGAACCAGCTATCCGAATGGATTCTTGGAATGAGAATCAAAATTCCACATTTTCCAATGGTAAAAGAGCCGTCCTAACAAGCCCTAAAATAGCAGCTGGTAATATTGTGTGGGAAAATTTGGGTTTTGTTTAGATCTAGGAGTAGATAATAATATTATGGGGGTTGTCTATGTTCGATGTATGTGTAGATGGTATTTGGAGTTGAAATTTCTTGTGTTTGAGTTAGTTGTAAACATTTTATTATTACTTATTTTATGATACATAAATAATTAGAATTATGTTACTGTCTTTTTATCAAGTCTGAGTATTGTGTAAATTTCCCAATTGGTACATGTTGGTAACAAATTCTATGCATATGCACATTTTTTTTATATCAACTGAGACTCTTATGTGATTGTACAAGGTTGAAAGATCTTGAAGCTAGAACCATTTCTTTGGCTGGAGTGTTGTTGTATCCTTCTTTATATTTCTCCTTCTATACTAGAATGCATTTTGGTATATACCAAAGAGTTGTTGAGCTGATTTAGGATTGTTAATGTGATCAAATTGGTTTCTGAGAACATTTATTGTTGCTTTTTTTGACATATGAAATACGATCGAATTTATTTGATAGGTGGGCCCTGTGAATAGAATTGAAATATGCAATTTTCACGAGTTGTGGTAATAGTCATCTGACTAGACACACGTGATAAATGTGGTAATAGTTCATTCTTAATATATATATATATTTTTACTATTGTAGGCATTGAATTTTGAAAAAAAAAAAAAAACACGAGTAATCAGTCTTTTGAATTTGCACGGCAATAGCCATCTGACTAAACACACGTGATAAATTTAGTGCTATATAGATAATTTTCTTAACAAAACTTTTATTAGTCCTAACAAATAAAAATATGAGTATTGTTCTCATATTGATTTTGCTTGTTATAATTCATGTTTTTCATATGACCATTTTATTAATATTGCCATTTACTTTAACATTAAAACTAGTGGTCTCATAATTTTTATTTTCTCTATATTTATTGGCCTTTATTGATGAATTTTTAGTTTTTAACTATGTAATCTCTAGTCTCTACTACTATAATTTTGATTGGGGACAGATGTCAATAACCCAGTGTTTTAATATTCGATCTATTCGGGCGAATAGGAAATGAGTATTCGGTCCAATATTCGGTTTCGAATATTCGGCCGCATATTATTTATTCGGCCGAATATTTTTAAATAGAGAATAAGAATCCGAATAAAAACTGAATATTTTCGAATAAGAATCGAATATTTTCGAATAGAGAATAAAAATCCGAATAATAACTGAATAAATTATAATTTCCTTTATTTAAGTTTGAACTTATGTTTTATTTATATTTATTTGTAATGTTTATCTATGTTTATTAGAGTTAATGTCTATGATTTTTCATTTGAAAATCCGAATGTGTAAATCCGAATAAAAATCTGAATATTCGACCACATACTATATATACGATATTCAGTGACTTTCTGAATATCAAATAACAACCGATTATTAAAACACTCCAATAACTTACAAATGGAGGTGGGTTGGCCCTATCGTTGGACATTATGGTTGACCTTTTAAAAGGAACTTTTGTTTTATATACTCCGGCCATGCAGATAAAAGGGAAATGCATGACTGGTCCAGAAAATAAAATTAGCAAATATATAATTAATTTTCTTAACATAGAGAGGTGGAACAAAAATTCTGAGCGACACAATTTTATAACGAGGATGGTTCAAATATTTCATATTTTTTTAATTTTTCATTTAAATCACATTTTTTTTTAAATTTAAATAGTTGATCTGAAATTTATCAGTATAATCTCTATATTAAAATGTACTTAGAAATATATTTTTTTACTTTTATTTATTTTTTAGATAAGTACAAAATTACTATTTTTTAACGATCCATATATTTTTTAAAAACAATAATTTTGTAACTATCTAAAACATATAAAATTTGGTCTCCAGCACATTTTAATATGGAGATCACAAGCGGTTCAAATCGACTATTTGAAATATGAAAAAAAAAAAAGAAAAAAAAATGTGAGGTGCGAATGAGACATTTGAACCCTCATCTTTAATAATTATTTTAAAAATTAAGTATACTTTTGTATTTTTTTTCTAAAAAAATATAAAAGTAGAAGCATATTTTGAAACAAATTTCAAGGATTCACAAAATTTTATAATTATTTTAAGGTTAACTATATTTTTTGTAATCTTTTTTTGAAGATAACTTAGAATAATTAAAAAAAAATGAATCAGGGTGGGTGCTCACTCTTGAGCAAGTGTTCATCTCTGACTTTATTTGACTCTGTCTTTGTTGACACATAGCCACATACTAGCAACTAGCAACTAGCAACTAGCAACATACGATTTTTACGCATTAATTATATGAATAATTATTTGAGTATCCTGTATTCTCAAACTTTCCGCACCTCATTTCAAAAAAATATATATACGTACTATGATGGTCACTGGTCACTAATTATTATTTTAAAAATATATTATATAGTCTCAACTAATTACTATTTTAAAATCCCTATAACACTCCTCTATGGTCTCCACTAATTATATGATATCATTTTTTTCAATCTCCGCACTCGTTTTCTCATCAACCTTTATAGACAAATACTCACTTAAAAAATAAGATATTAATACGTTGATCCATAATTTATTATGATCATCCATTTTTCAGTCCTCCAATCATTCCCGCATCTACATTCTTCTAATGAAGTAATAAGGACCATATATCACTGCTTCTCAATCGTTCTCGCGTTAACCTTCAATCTAACAAAAATAGTTAACCACATAGACAGTGGCGAAGCTAGTGTGTTGCACGGGTGGTCTACCCCTGAAAATGCCAGCGCACCAGAGACCTGAAATTTTATCTAGATCATTTGATTTATAATTGACAGTCCAGATTCTATCTGAACAGAGCCACACAATTGGAGATATGTTTTTAAATATTTAAATTAAAATGAAAGAAAGGAAGCAATAATTGAACCAAACAAAATATAAACCATACTTGAACCAATATAATTTGGTCAGTTCAGTTTAGTTGGTTTTGAAAAGTCTAAACTGAACCAAACCATTTAAGGTGAACTAATTCAAAAATTCAATCAAACCAATCCATTTAAACAGAAATTTTTTTGAACACTCCTACCCAAGCACATCTTAATATGAAGAACATGACAAGTACTTCAGATTGACTATTTGAACTTTGAAAATTACAAAAATGAATTGTAGCACCAAGGGTCAAAAACTACCACTTTTATATATTTGGGTTATCATGCTTTGAGAAGTAAAGTGCTTGCTTTACTTTCCGCTCATATTTTTATTGTGAAAGTTCAAACATTTGATCCGGAAAGTTCAAACATTCAATCCAAACAATTCAACATATTATTTATACTAAAATGTGCTTGATGAACGATTTTATATTTTTTGGAAATATTTTGCTATTCATTTAGAATTTTTTTTCAAATTGTTGCTTTAATATGGTAAAAGAAGTTAGTAAAAAAAATTCTTAAAAACAACGTTTTAAAAAAAAAAATCTAAAAACAGCCTGCTTAATTTGAAGATCAAATTTCACAACTTAATTTATATATTCACGAAAAAAAATAAAGTCAGATTTCGAATTAGTATTGTTTTATGTAATAAGAGAGTGTTATCTTTAGTTAGTTATTATAGAATCAAAAATTAATTCTTGATCTAAAGCCTGATTAAATATCGATGAGGAGTGGGTTTTTTTGTTCAAAGGATTTTGGATTATTTTTTTTTTATGTAAAGTGGTGAAATCATTCAACTATTAATATTTACTAAGGTTCTAAATAGCATTTATCGCGTCATAGTGGAAAACTTACAAAAAAAGCTATAGCGAAAGTTATCCTTCATTGCGTTTTTTTTTAATAAAAATATATCATATATTTGTACTAATTATCAACATTATCTAAGTCTCATAGAACAATAAATAACATCCAATTGATTAAAAAATTATAATATTCATATTGAACCAATACAAAATTTAAATTGCGACTCAAAATATCTATAGTAATACTAATACCATAAACTATCGATCCTTTTCTATTCAAAATATATTCAGTTTCATGACATAATCTATATTTTTTCTATTTAAATTTCAAAATAACCTAGGCATTATGGCATAATTAACTATCTTAATCTATTCAAAATATTCAAACTACCATATAGTAAGTATCATTTTGCTCCTTCAAGAAATATCTTAATATGTTAAATCTGAGCCTTTATTTAAAGCCCATATAAATTGAAAAGAAAAAAAATAAGCTCATGTTGCATAGCGCGTTGTAGCTTCCTTATTTGATTTCGTTTGATGGATCTGTCATTTAATAACTAATAGTTTAATATAAAGCTTAGTACGTCAATTGCAAAAAAAAAAATACCGTTAAAATTCAATCTGAGCCTTTATTTAAAGTTCATATAAATTGAAAAAAAAAAGCTCATGTTGCATAGCGCGCGCTATTTGCGCTACACGCTATGCACTATAGTGGACCGCTATTACCGCTATAGCATCCATAGCTCAAATAGAGCGTTTTGATGCCATAGCTTAGCATTTAGGGTCCAAAAACCCTATAACGCGCTATTTAGAACACTAATATTTACAAAGAATTTTTTGTTAGATTTTAAACTTACAATCACACATAGAGTATTTATTTTAACTACTAGATCGAATATTGATTCTCAACTTTGGACAAAGTCATATCTAAGGTTGAGCCGTTGAGCCTAAACTGTCATATCGGTGTCAAAATTCGTATTGATGGTTTAGATTCACCAAAGATTTAAATAGCATTTATCGCGTTATAGCGGACTAGCTAAAAATACAACGCTATACCTAAATAGCGCTGCTATAGAGTGGATTAGCGCTGATAGTGCCATAACTTTTATGGTCTGAAAATACTATAGCGGCTCTATAGCACTATTATAGCATGCTATTTAGAACTTTGAGATTCACAAGGTTGATTAAATTGATTAAGACCTAAATCATTAACACAAATTTCAATGCTGATCAAACAGTTCAGCATGACTTTAGATAGGAAAATTCCATAGCTTTCTGGCCAGATCCATTGATGTGACTGATTAATTAAAGTAATACAAATATATATAGGAACCGTCCACAATCCTAAGGGGCCTATAGTCGGCACGGTGAGATTAGAGAAATAGCTGTTGTACGTGATTAGAATTGAATGGAATTGAGAAAAAAAAAATGAAAAGATAAAATTAGAATAAAAAATATGTAATTAAACTCTTCACTTTCACAATTTAGCATTTTCTATTCCATTCTCAATATTTTATGATAAATGTGAAATTTTGAAATAGTGACCTCCATTTCCACGAATTGAAATAAGTTTTCACTCTTCCACAGTTCTAAACGTGCCGAATATAAGAAAAATAATATAGAATATAAACCTCATCCTTTTTATTTTTTTCACTATTTCATATATTTGCCGCACGACCCAAAGAAAATTACAGACGAGCACCCCAAAACTCATGATCTCACATAGCACAGTCATACGGACAATTTCTGCTGAATAATTTTAATTCTACAGAGCTATATTGTATTAAAGTGAAAGCTAAGCCCTAAGATACATGGATACTAGAAACAGTAATACTCATCATTTTCTCGCCCCCACCAAGGACATAAACATAACCCTTTGTACTATCTTTGCCTCTTAGATCCAACAACTAGCCGAATAAAAACCTGAGAGAAAACTATCCCCACTCACAAGGAATTACATTTTCACTATTTCTATAATCTGTACTACCTACAGAGAAATGCAGGATCTCTCATTTGCTGGTGCTAATACAGTCATGGCTTCTTATCTCAAACCTACAACTACTACATTTGAAGATAAGCTGGAATATCTCTTTTGTAACCGGCCAGAGTGGTGGGTATACGCCATTCTTTGGCGTTCTGAAGCCCATCTCTTATCCTTTGGCAATGGTTATTTTCGAGGAAAGCACAAACTAGCCAAGAAAACACCACTGAAACCCTACAATCCTTTCTCATCTCTAATTACCGACAATGTCACCAGTGCTAGTACAATGACTAGTACTGGTATATACAGTGGCGAAGGGGAGGGATTCTATGTTGTGTCACTGACATACTCGTTTAGTACAAGTGATCATTCAAGGGTGTCACCAGTGCGAGCTTATTTGTCGCAGATGCCGATCTGGTTAGCTGGAGCTGATGCACTTGTGGGGGAGTTTGGGTGCGACAGGTCGCATGAGGCGAAGATACATGGGATCAACACAATAGTGTGGATCCCTGTGTCAGAAGGGGTTCTTGAGCTTGGATCTTGGGACTGGATTCCGCAAGATATGGTTCTCATTCAGCAGGTATCATTTCCTTACAGGTCAGGAAAATGTTGAAGGAAATTAATTATTTAAATTTAATTTATCATATCATTGTTTCTGAACTATCCAATTAGCTAGATGCATCTTTGTTGCATTTTTTTTTCTATTTCTGGGCAAGATTGTTTCTCAATATATTCTGTGTAACTAATTAAACTGACATTTCCATCGGAAAAAATAATGACTTGTAGAACGACAATAAGAAATTAGTCAATAACAATTAATAAAATTAACAAATTAAAATAGTTTTACAAAGTGAAGATAAAAGGACCACAACTTTTTTTTTAGGATGAAAGGAAACACAACTTGAGATAGAGAGGTATGGTGATCTTATCACAGATTCCTTTTCCTTTTTTTTTTTGTAAACCTCCTATAGGTATCATTCAACAAGACATCTTTCTCTTTTCCGTTTCTTGGTTTTGAAAGATGATCTTCTTTTCTTTCTTTTCTTTCTTTTTTTTCTTTTTTTTTTTCTTTCTGTCTTTTTTGTTTGTTTCTTTTTTTTTAAAATCGATTTTTTTTTCTTTATGTTTAATTGTTCTTTGCAGATCGATCTGTCTTTTCGTGAAGCTAATATATTGCTTAAGATATAATTTCTCCCTAATTGAACAGAATTAATGGAACTCCGAACTTTGTTCAAACTGATTTCGTGTAACATACTACAAAATATTGCTATAATTAGTATATTGATATTTTAAGAAAACTATTGCTTTAGTATAATTTTTACACAATATTATTTACAAATCGTAGTAAACGCCTTTGTATATGGAAAATTATACTTTATCCGAACTCTAAATTGCTTTTTTCTTCCTCAAAAGGCAGAAGTTCATGAGAATTAATTTAAGGATTTAACACATTCAAAGTAACAATATGTTGTATGACTTGAATTATAATTGATACTATAGAAACCTTTTTCCATGTTAATTGAGAGATCAAAATATTCGGAACCTTTTTATAGGTTTAGAGATTCCATACATATATTAATAAAATAATTGAGCTGGCCATATATACCCAGAGCTGGTCCTAAAGATTTTGGGGCTCGAGACGTAAGAAAATTTTGGATCCTTTATATATACCGTTATTGTAAAAAATGGTCTTAACAGCTGATTATATGCCTATTTAATCATTAATGGCGGTCAAACAGTTATGAATACACTTATCGGGGGTCTATTAGTGAATTTTTCCGATTAATCGGCCGATTATTCTCGATTATTCTCAATTATTCTGTTTATTCTCGTTTAATTGTCTATTTATTTCTGTTTATTCCCATTTATTTTGGTTTATTTCAGTGATTATTTATTTTTACATTGCTTTTTTTTTCATGACTGTGTGATAATAAGTTTCATAAACATGTATTGCAGTTTTATTTGTGCTTGGCTATACATCCAATTTTTTTATATATGTTTCTTCTTCTTACTTATTTTGAATTAATTGATTAATTCATCTATTATTTATATATCATATATTTTTCTTACTTATTGATGTAATTTTTTCAATTAGTACATCATGTTGATATATTAAATTAAATTATTATTACAAACTAATTTTAGAATATTTCATATCTTTCAAATAATATATTATTAGTATTTAAAAATGCTTAATCCTTGAATGTGCCTTGCAATACCTCATCACTCCCGAATGTGCAAGCGCCAGTGGGTATATATGCTTGAGTAGAACTAGGGTGTTCTTAAGCTCACCAAAGTGTTTGGTGAGCTCAACTCCAAAATCCATCAAATCAGTTTCAAATGACAAATCCGAACCGTTGAAACCCGCCTATCTTACATGTGATGCGTCTATATGTGAAATTTTTAAACATTCGAATTAGTTTAGTATAAAGTCAAGCGGTCAAAAAATGTTCAAAAAATGAATGCACTAAAATTAATTTATTAACCTTCTAATTTTGACCGATTTACTTTATACTAAACTAATTCGAATGTTTAAAAATTTCACATATAGACACATCACACGTAAGATATGTGGATTTTAACGGTTCGGATTCGTCATTTGAAACCGATTTGATGGGTTTTGGAGTTAAGCTCACCAAAGTGAATGGATTTTGGAGTTGAGTTCACCAAACACGTTGGTGAGCTTAAGAACATCCTAGTTCTACTCTATATATTTGACATTTTCAAATAAAACCACAAACTTAAGGTTTTGTTTCTAATATTTTACATGCTTATAATTTATTCAATTAAAACCATAAAAATAATAATCTTGTTTTCGGTAAGTCTCACGAATAGTGACATTATGTCCAGGCAGTTGCAATCTTAAACGACGGTACCGGACCAACCCGTGCCACTGGGTTCGGTAATAGCCCGGTTCTATTATCATCTCAAGATTCGGGGCCTTCACTATCTGAAGAACCGAATGTACTATTAGAGCAGCCCAAGACCAATGAATATAGAAGAAAGTCTCGTGCTATGCGGCACCCACCCGTAAACCACATGGAGGCAGAAAGGCAGCGTCGTGAGAAACTCAACCACCGGTTTTATATGCTCCGCTCGGTTGTACCAAACGTGTCCCGAATGGACAAGGCATCTCTTCTGGCAGATGCGGTGGAATACATTAAGGAGTTGCGTGCTCGTATTGATGTATTAGAGGCTGAGTCAAAGCATGACAAAAGCGAGGCTGTGGTAGATTCTGTTGTTGTTCCTCCTTTTATGGTGACAAGAAGCACTAGTGCTATCTCCTCACCTATGCCAATTGAGGTGGAAGTGCGCGTGTTCGGGACAGAGGCAATGATTCGGGTGCAGTCTGATGGAGGGAGTAGGAGCCACGCACCTGCCAAGCTGATGGGTGTATTGAGCGACATGAGCATGCCGGTGCACCATGCGTGTATAACTACCATAAAAGATGCGATGGTGCAAGATGTGGTGGTGAGTTTGCCATTTGGTGAGATGCCAGGAGAAGAAAGCATTCGATCAGCACTTCTGGCAAAACTGGGAAACAGTATGATTTAGCAGAATTGATCTATATTCCATGGTCCCTTTGTGATTCAGTACAGTATTTCAAAACTGAAAAATCAAATTCTGGTTTGTATGTTAATTACCTCTATAATAAAAAGCGGTTATGATGTATCGGCGACTTATTTTTACCGTAAAGCATGTATCTAAATAGCGTTGGTCGGAATTGCTAATTCATGTACTTATTTTAGAAATTCCATTTTCTTTTATTGCTATGTACACATTAAGAATATCACAAAATCAAGTTTCTAAATAACTAGTTTAGTTATAGTTGTATTATAAAAAAAAATTACGTTATAGTTGTATTATAAAAAAAAATTACTTTAAAAGCTATAATGTTATCAGCCGTTTTTTTTTTCTTTTAATTAAAATTCTAAATAACTAGTTATAGTTGTACTATAGTATTTTTGGACCTTAAAGCATTATTGATGCGATAATCACTGTATAATACCTGACTCAAAATACATTGTGATGGGGATGCAATCTAGACTAGAGATATGGTGCATATATAAAAATTTGTTTGCTTTTGTTATTAATTTAGGATGTGCTCCACAAACTGAGAGTAAAACCTCATTAAAGGGAAGGGAAGGGAGAAGACAAGGTGGAAGCTCCCCTTTAAACAGTAATTTGTACACTCTGATTTGGGAGGTAATGATTTCGTCAAAACTGAACACAGACCTCACCTCCGAACAGTGCTTTCTCCCCTCTGCTCTCTCTCTGATTCTCTCCTTCTAGAGCAAGTAAACTCGCCCGATCAGATCCAGTCTAGTGTGTGTTCACCTCCGCACAGTGATTTCGCCCTTTCCCTTCCTCCATGTATCCCCGTCTGGAGCACGCCCTCAATCTTGATGTAATTGTACGTGTATAATATAAATGTAACCAGTGAGATCTATATATTAAGTAAAGCAAGTGACTATTATGTTCATCGATCAAGAGAGTTTAATTAATGAGCATTACTTTAAAATTTATTAAATTGACTTTAAATGATGAATTTAAACTATTGAAATCAATCTACTTTATGAGTGATGTGTGTTCAACTGTATATATACAAGAATGAAACAGTGTCCGCGAGAATAAAAAGTGATTATCTGTGAGGGTATATCGATAAAAATGTATTTTTTTTTCTATTAGCGACATGAGTATTCACGAGGGAATACCGATAGTATCCCTCACAGAAACTATCCCATTTTTGTATACAAAATTTTGAATTTTCGAATTTATTTAATATAAAAGTTTTACAAGTTATTTTAATATATTCATTTTTCATAATTTTTTGTAGCTTAATTTCGTACTAAATAAATTCAAAAATTTCAAATTTTATATTTAAATGCAGCACTCTTGAAGTAGATCGGTTTCAACAGTTTAAATTTGTCATTTAAAATCAATTTTAGAGTTATACTCGCCAAACTTTCTTGAATAGCTTTTGGTTCTATGTATTATACGTTATTCTTGTTGTGAAGAAACTTAGCATTTCCTAGATACTAACGTATATCTTCACGAATACTATCGTCGCTAATAGAAAAACACCTTTCTGTCGGCATACTCTCGCAAAAAGTCACTTTTTACCCTCGTGGATACTGTCTCATTATGTAACAAATGATTATTTTTTACCGAAGACTCTAGAAGTTTATTCACCGATATCCCTAAATTTATTTTTATTAAAAAGAAGTCCAATTAGATATATTATTTTATTTTATGGTTATTTTCACCGAAGACCCTAGAAGTTTATTCGCCGATATTCCTAAATTTATTTTTATTACAAAGAAGTCCAATAACATATATATTATTTTATTTTATTTTATGTTGTGATTATTTTTCACCGAAAACCCTAAAAGTTTAATCACTGATAGCCCTAAATTAATTTTTATTACAAATAAGTTTAATTACACATATATTATTTTATTTTATGGTTATTTTTCACCGAAGACCCTAGAAGTTTATTCACCAATAGCCCTAAATTATTTCTATTGCAAATAAGTCCAATTATATATATATATATATATATATATATTTTATTTTATTTTGTGATTATTTTTCACCGAAGACCCTAGAAGTTTATTGCCGATGTCCTTAAATTTATTTTTATTACAAAGAAGTCTAATAACATATATATTATATTATTTTATTTTGTGATTATTTTTCATCAAAAATCCTAGAAATTTAATCGCCGATAGCCCTAAATTAAACTTCTATGATATCAGTGAACAAACTTCTAGGGTCTTTGGTGAAAAATAACCATAAAATAAAATAATATATATGTTATTGCACTATTATGTAATAAAAATTAATTTAGGGCTATCGGCAAATAAACTTCTAGGATCTTCGGTGAAAAATAATCACTAAATAAAATAAAATTATATATATATATATATATATATATATTATTGGACTTCTTTGTAATAAAAAATAAATTTAGAGATATCGGCGAATAAACTTCTAGGGCTAACTATAAAATAAAATAATATATATCTAATTGGACTTCTTTGTAATAAAAATTAATTTAAGGCTATCAGTGAATAAACTTCTAGGTAGAGATGCTACTTTACCCGATTACCCGAATCTAATCCGAAACCAAATTAGATCTGACCCGGAATAGACCCGATACTCGATTAATTTGGATAGGGCATGGTTTAAAAAATATAACCGGTCAAATTATGAATACGGTTACAAAATTAATAATTTAATATTCAATTTAGATCTGAACCGGAACCGATATTGTAATGGATAGGATATGGGTTTGATTTAGCTATCCATCCATAACTAACCTAACCCGATACCTGTGTAAATGCCTGATTAAACATATATTAATAACTATGAAAATACAATTTTGTATATAATCAAATCAACAAATGTCACGTCAATAATCACATTTTGTCTATTAATTTTTCGAATAAAATTTATTGCTCTGAATATATCCTTCAATATTTATCTTGTGTATCATATGCATAATCATACAAATTTATTGCTCTCATTGATATGTTTTTTGCAATAAATCTCATTGAAATCAAATATCTGCCATATATCCTTCTTTGATCTCTTTGTCTATCAATATTTTAATTTCTAAAAATATCTGTTATCTTCAATATTTTACTGTCTAAAAATTATTCTCTTGTTCAGTATTTTGATTTTAAAAAATTATCTCTCTCTAACCTCCTGAATTCAAAAGCTATTAACAAAATATTAAAAACTTTCCAATACTTTTCATTACACCATGAGAAATTCAAACAATCAACAATCAAATTTTGAAAATACTACACTGTAATCCAAGAAATTATAATTATATTTAAATGTAAATGATTTCTCAAATGATTGGGAGTTGTGACATATATTCACTCCAAATCCGAACCCGTCCTGTATTTGGACCAGACCTGATAATCCACAAACAAGTTATAAGTATTTATCTACTCAGAACCGAAAAAATGAAACCGAAATATTTACAGGTAGATAAGTATCCGAATCCGGATCCTACCCAATTTGAAACAAATAAGTATATGGATCGAAACTAAGACCCGGACACTTTTAAGGTACGGGTCCAAATATAATAGTATTCGGATCCGACCTGCCCCGATAGCACCTCTACTTCTAGGTTCTTCAGTGACAAATAATCATAAAATAAAATAATATATTATATATCAAATTGAATTCGTATCTCTGAGAATCTATTAGACATTGGAAAAAAAAAAAGTGGACCGCACCTAGCAGATGGGACTCTATTCTGGGGCCGCATCTCCTAGATGTGATCTTTAGTAAATGAGTCTGCATCCGCTAGGTGTGGCCACGAGAGAAATTGAATTTTTCAAAAAAGATGTTTTTTTTATTCAACATATGATATATTTAAAAATTTCGGATCATTAATTTTATATCTAGTACGTTATCTAAAAACTTCATCCCATAGTGGAATTATCTTTAGAGAAATAATAATGAAATCACGGAACAAAAGCAATCTATGAAATTATTCAAATTATATTTATCTCAAGCAGATAAAGATACATTATTATGGTGAACTCATTATAAGCTCTGGATTTATTTGTCAGTGATCCATAAATTCTACATTAGCGCTCATATGTAGGGCTGGCAAAAATATTCGAGGTTCATGATTCAATTCGGGTTTGATTTGAGTTTAATTTGATTCGAAATGAATTCGAATTGAAACGAATCAAACCAGATTTGGTTTGAAATTAATTCAAACCAAATTCAAACTTAGCCTAGTTCAATCAAAATGGGTTCGATCACTTTTATAGTTCGAATCTCATAAAATTACCGGCCATTCATTTTATCCAATCAAATCGAATCTCATAAAATCACTGCCATTCATTTTACCAATAAAATTAAAACACAGAAGAGGCATTCATTTTACCGATCTCAAACTTAAGTTATGTGCGTTTTTCTTTTCTTATTGTGCTTTAATTAAGTATTGAACTATATTTGGTAGTTAATTTTTTTTTTCTAAAGTAGTTTTCTTGTTATTTTTGTAAATATCTTAAACAGAGTTGAAAAGAAGTCCCAGCAAGCCGAGAAACCAACATAGAGCTAAAGACCCAGAGCGAGCAAACGAGCAACCTAGCTAGAGACTTATTCTTGTTACTTTATGTCTATTTTTCATTTGAACTATTGTATGTGATTGGTTGTTATTGTATGTTGTTTAATGAATTGTTCAATGGATTGTAGTTTTCTATTTTCTGTTTATTTTTGCACTTGTTTAACGAATTGTTTAAAATCAATCTCATTTCAAATCATTTTCGAATCAAACCAAACTAATTTGAATTTGTACCGAACCAAATCCAAACTGAACTATTAGGTTTGAAATCCAGTTTCAATTACAATTCAGTTTGATTCGAAATTATTTCAAACCTGAACTCAAATCCGGAGTAGGTTTGATTTGGTTCGGTTCGTTACCAGCCCTACTCATATGTATGGAAGTACATAGTCGTCCAATAAAAATCATAGTCGTCCAATAAAAAAAAAGTACATAGTCGTAAATAGGTGCATTTAAAGACCTTTTTGTGTCTCCTGCAACCGAATGCATGGTCCTGAATCCTGATCCTTACCCAATTAAACCTGCGGGAAATGTCTGGTGGGGGCATGTGCAGTGTCCTTGCTTTGATCTGATCCATCTTTCTTCATGTCGAGATCCGCGCGAGTTCTCCATCGAACGGCTCGCAATATCTCAACTTTCTGTGCTTTCGTTTCTGTTTCGCACCTTGGGTAAGATTAAATCTGAGCATCATGCAGGTACGAATGTTATGCCAATGGTCCACAGCACTTTTTGATTACTTGGAATGCTGTATGCTCAAATGTGCAGAAGATTCAAGCGGGTACTGAGTTGGGGTCGGGAGGAGAATTTTTTTTTATTTCTAGAAATTAAAAGTTAAATTATCAGAAATAAGATAGTTTTTTTTTTCTTTTATAATAAATGGATGAAACCAAATCATTTCTCATTGAGGACATAGCATTAGAGGGGGCGTTTGGTTCGCGCTATAGGTCATTCCAGGAAATAGAAGGATTCCAGAGAATGTCATTCCATGACATATATCATTACTATATTTAGTTCGCACATGACTATTGCTTTAATATTTTCTAGAATGAGTCATTCACATATTTGATTCGCGCATAGTGATTACAATGGCTATAGACGTAACTTTATTATTTTTTAATTTTTAGCTAAATAATGTTACGTTACCAAATTTTTTATGTAATATTATTTAAAGATAAATTATAAATCAGAAATTAATTTGCATAAATATAACTCATTATCATATTTGATTTGCACATTGCTACTATTCACTAGTTATAAATTATTAATTAAATTTTGTCCAAAAAAATTTATTTAATTTGCATAAATATAACATTCCCATTATACGGTTGGATTCATGTAAGAATTTGAATTGAACATAAAATTAAATTTTTTTTTGAGAAAAATGACGGTTTTGTCCACATTTGTATTAGATTAAATAAGTTTAGTTATACAAGGATAGTAACAACCAAAACAGAAATTGAAAATGCTGCTAAAAACAATTCAGCTGGAAAATAAACAAAATTAAAATTAAATAAATTTAAAAGAAAGTAGTAAATATGAAAATGACAAGGAAGGAAATTGACTCAAAACTGATTTAAAAAAATTCATCAAATGATGTGCTACTTAGAGCATTATCCACTAGTATGTTAATGAAAAAAGTTCTTCTACTAGTGCGCTGCTTCAAAGTTCCAATTACTGGTACGCTAGTAATTTTGTAGACGTGAGATCCTCCATAACTTGTTCTACCAGTATCTCAATTCCCTTATCAGAGCATCAAAGGACATAACACATTACAACAACAAAGCATCTAATTGCGCTACAATTCTAAGCAACATATAACCAACGAAATGGTGTTAACAACGGTAAATTTTGTTGTAAGTCAATTTCAGTAATTGGTGTGCATTATACACCAATATGTTCTAAAATTTACTTCATTTAAACCTTTCATCATATTATTTGATTTGCACTGTATCAGATGCAAATTGTCAGGTACCCCATAATATTATGAGTCCAGGTCTAGTACCAGTAGTATCCACTTGGTGGTTGAGTCGCTGGTTCTGAGACCAGGTCATAATAATTATCCTGGTATTTGTAATCACATCTTCGAACTTTTATTATCATCAAAATTTTCATCAACTATATTGCTTCAATCTTGTACAAAAACTTCAACTTTTTGCCAGTAAAACTGTAAAAGCCTACTGAATGGGTTCCTGTAGGGGGAGGTTAAGGAGGTTTTGCAGGTCTCTGGGAAAGTTGTTTGGCCATTAGAGAAAAGGGAGGAACAGGAAGGTCAATTTGGTAAAAGGAAAGGAATGTGGTAATTCCATAGGCCAAAGCTGGTGTAGATACCAGGCGTGTCATGTTTGGCCGTGTGGGTTAATTTTCCTTAGCCTGTTCTTTACTTTTGTGAATTCTTGATTCTTATTCTTCTATCAGAAATATTTTGTATTTTTCATCGTTTGGTCATATCTTAATGTAAGCCTCAATAGCATTCATTTACCTGTATTCTCTAAGGTAAGTACTATAAATTCTTGGCACGGCTTATTGTATTAGTCTGTTGTTGTTGTTCTAATTTTTAGGTTGGTTCTCCTAGTCTTAGTACTACAGTATCGATCTCCATAATCAGACCCAGCCTAAACCTTTTTCACTGCCACTTTTCGTACACTGTACCTACTCAGATTTTCTAATTTTGAGGAAAGATAGAAAGCAAACCTATTTGGAGTTCTAATATGTATCAAATTCTGGCCTGGAATTTGGGAAAGGAAGTGCAGAGAGAGAGAGAGAGAGAGAGAGTAATCAGAGAAGAGAGCAGTCAGAGACGGAGTGCATGTTGAAGAGCGAAGGTAGAGTCAAAGATTGCTTTCCCTATCAAGAAAATTATCGGAGAAGGAATTATTGGAGAAAAAAGAGGGAAAAAGAAATCGCGTGTGCTTACAAGCGATACCCATCGTGTGGAAATAAAAGGATTCCGCCTTTTTTTAGGCTATCGCGATAGCCATGAATCCGGGAATGGAAATAGCCATGAATCACGAATTACCGCTTCTATTTCCTGCCAAACGCGGTAATCACATTCCAGGGAATCACAATGGCTGGGAATCATCTCTTAAAAGTACGAACCAAACACCCCTAGGTCCTAATAATTTCCGCACCAATGATCAAATAGTGTGCAAAATCAATGAGCCTGAACTATTGATTTAGTGCTATTGATTTTTGTTAGGGTTTTGAAGGTTAGAGAAGAAAGAAAGATTGGCTAAAGTTAATTTTTCTTAATCTAAATTCTCTATTTTAAAAATGTCTTAACATAAGCAACAATTAACAAAACATGACATGATAGGCTATAATTAAGAGCAATTTGAATTATAACATAACAATCTCTAACTCAAATGTATATTACTTTATATACTAATTTACAGTTTTTACTGGAATCGAATCAATAATCTGGTCCAATACTTTTTAAATTTTCTATAAAAAGTCTATGATGTAATTTTCATAAATTACTAGAACCGAACAACTAATTCAATCATAATAAATACTCCAATGAAATCGAATTACTAGTTCGGTCTCATTCATGAGATCGATAAAAATAATCTATCTTATTTTCAATAATTTAATTTTGTAATTTCTAAAAGTAACAAAATTGGAGAAGAACAATGCGTTTATATTCACGAGGCAACAATAACGACACAAATCACATCTCAACATCCATTCCTCAAGTGAAATTAAGCTCCTAAGCAGCATCACATCCTTTGTTAAGATTTCAGTCAAAGTATATTCTGCCGTGCCGACGGTGTTGCCTTAATTAGCCCCGCACACGCTAGCAAGCAGGTACGTCCGTGTCCTGCCACTGCCTAGCAGTACCCCTCTCTCTCATTCCGTCACTCACTATACTGTTCAATTACGCATGCCCTAATATCTCACTCCTGTGTCTAGTACGCAATTACGCAAGCTATATGTCCATGCCGGACGGATTTAATTAGGTACACGTCAGAGATGCTAAGTCCACTTTTGATTTTAAAATTATTAATTATATATATTAAATTTAATTCAAAAACTCATTCTTGTGTCTAGTACGCAATTATGCAAGCCATATACTCATATCGGACAGATCTAGGTATACGTCAAAGATGCTAAGTCACCTTTTGATTTTAAAATTTTTAATTATATATATTAAAATTTAATTCAAAAATTCACTCTTGTGTCTAGTATGCAATTACGCAAGCCAGATGCCCATATCGAGTGGATTTAAGTATACGTCAGAGATGCTAAGTCACCTTTTGATTTTAAAATTCTTAATTATATATATTAAAATTTAATTCAAAAATTCACTCTTGTGTCTAGTACACAATTACGCAAGCCAAATGTCCATATCGAGCGGATTTAGGTATACATCAGAGATGCTAAGTTGTCTTTTGATTTTAAATTCTTAATTATATATATTAAAATTTAATTCAAAAATTCACTACTGTGTCTAGTATGCAATTACGCACGCCAGATGCCCATATCGAGCGGGTTTAGGTATACGTCAGAGATGCTAAGTCGTCTTTTGATTTTAAAATTCGTAATTATATATATTAAATTTTAATTCAAAAATTCACTCCTGTGTCTAGTACGCAATTATGCAAGCCAGATGCCCATATCGAGCAGATTTAGGTATACGGTCAGAGATGCTAAGTCACCTTTTGATTTTAAAATTCTTAATTTTATATATATAGATGAGCTATGCTACTCCATGGAGTAAAATGCATTTGTACTCCACGCCGTATTTTCATTTTGAAAGTCCAAATGACCGATCCAAATGTTAGATGTGATCTCCATATTGAAATGTGCTTGGTTACCAAATTTTACATTTTTTGGTGTTTTTTTTTACTATTTATTATGCAATTTTGAAAATTGCTGTTTTGCTGTGAACAGTAAAAATTTCTGGACCATCGGATCAATGATTTTCAAAATTACTTAATAAATAGTAAAAAAATTCCAAAAAATGTAAAATTTTGGTCTCCAAGCACATTTCAATATGGAGATCATGTTGAGCAGTTCGGATTGGTCGTTTGGATTTTCAGAATAAAAATATAGTGCCATGAAGCACCAACGCGTTTTACTCCATGGAATAGCGTAGCTCATCTACACACACACACATGCATATAGATATACATGTACATATATATATTTAGGAGTTGGCTACGGTGCTACGCGTAGCATAGAGGGTCTCCGTGCAACGGCTTAATATTTGAGTTTTCAAAACCCTAACGGTCAATCCTAACCGTTCAACATGTTCTCCATATGAATATGTACTTGCAAATCAAATTTTACATTTTTTAGAATTTTTTTACTATTTTTTAGATATTTAGAAAATCACTTGATCTAAATGGTGAAGAATTTTTAGATCAAGTGATTTTCTACCTATTAGCTAGGTGGCTGCTGATTTTACTGTTTTGTTAAACTACCGTTAGATCAAGAATTTTATAAAATACTTAATAAATAGTAAAAAAATTCAGAAAAATGTAAAATTTGGTCTCCAAGCACATATTAATATGGAGAACAAGATGAACGGTTCGGATCGACCATTTGAATTTTGAAAAGTCGAATTTGGACCGTATATATTTCAGCCCATATACATTCGAATGCACATTAGTCACTCTCTCTCTCTCTCTCTATATATATTAAAATTTAATTAAATTTTTGAATATTTTGAACTTTTATATAGTCTAGCCGCCCTTATAAAATAACAAATGTGTACTGATAATCTATTAATTTGAATTTTAGTTAGTATGTGTAAGGTCATAAGTTCAATTCTCACTAATCACATTATTTTTGTCTTTTTCACATATTACATTTTATAGATTAACTCCCCTCTTAAATTTTCTAGTTCCATATTTGTATCTATCTTTTTGATGCCATCTGCAAAAATAGTTCCATATTTGTATCTATCTTTTTGATGCCATATGCAAAAATAGCTGTGGACAAGACTTGTATTGGGATAGAATTGGGTGGTTGAAAAGGAGTAAAGGACCAATAGTTATTGTATCATAAATGATTTTGAATAATTCTAGTATTATTCAAATTTTATAGTACAAGTAACTTCTATGATAAATGATTTTGAAGATAAAACATCTAAATTAATAAAATTATGTAATTTTTATCTAAATAATCGAGGATGCATATATGTGTGTGTGCACGCGCACTCCTGCGCACATAAATATAAACACACATATATATATGAGATGGGCTAAAATGAGTTATGGAGTAAAACAAGTTTTTGCTCCATAATACTATATTTTCATTTTGTAAATTCAAACAACCGATCCGAACCACTCAACACGATCTCCATATTGAAATGTGCTTACTGACCAAATTTTACTTTTTTTTTAATTTATTTTTTACTATTTATTAAGCTACATTGAAAATCACTGATCCGGTGGTGTAGAAATTTTTACTGTTCATAGTAAAACAATGATTTTCAAAGTGGCTTGATAAATAGTAAAAAAAATTCAAAAAATATAAAATTTAGTCTCCAAGCACATTTCAATATAGAGAACATGTTGGAAGGTTCAAACTAGTTGTTTGAATTTTCAAAATAAAATTATGGCATCGAGTACAAACGTGTTTTACTCCATGGCTCACCCAAGTCAACCTCATACACACACACACACACATACACATGAGGTTGGCTACTTTACTTTTATAAGCATATGAGAGCATATACTTATAAGTCATTTTTTACGTTTTTAATGTCCAAATGATTGATTTGAAGCACTCAACATGTTGTCCACATTAATATGTATTTGGAGGCCAAATTTTACTTCTTTTTTTTTAAAACTTTTTTACTATTTTTTTAGAATTTTTCAAAATATATTTTTTTATGACTATTTTGAAAAATTATAAAAAAATAGTAAAAACTTCCAAAAAAAATATTAAATTTAGTCTCTAAGCACATTCTAGCATGGAGAACATGTTGAATACTTCACATCAATCATTTGAACATTAAAAACGCAAAAATAACTTGTAAGCATATGTCATCATACGAGGACATATGCTTATGGAAGTAGAATAACCAACCTCATATATATACATATACTATACATATATGTAGATGTACATATATATATAGGACTTGGCTACGGTGCTACGGGTAGCTAAGAGGCCTCCCGTGCTACGGCTCAATATTCGACTTTTCAAAATTCTAACGGTCAATCTGAACCGTTCATCTTGTTCTCCATATTAATATGTGCTTGGAGACCGAATTTTACATTTTTTGGAAATTTTTTACTATTTTTTTAGATTTATTGAAAATCGTTGTTTTTCAAACAAATATGGACCATAAAAAACAGCGATATTCAATAAATCTAAAAAAATAGTTAAAAATTTCCAAAAAATGTAAAATTTGGTCTCCAAACAAGATGAACGGTTCGGATCGACCGTTAAGATTTTGAAAAGTCGAATATTGTGCCGTAGCATGGGAGGCCTCTTAGCTACTCATAGCATATTAGCCAAATCCTATATATATATATATATATATATATATATAGGTATATGCAGTGGCAATAGGGGTGCAAACGGATCGGATAGTGGTAAAATTATATATATTTGTAAATTATTTTATCCGGATACAGATTAAATATTAGTCAAATACAAATACAGATCAGATATTAATCAAATACAAATACAGATCATATATTAATTGAATATGAATACGGATACAATTACAATTTATAATTCAAAATAAATATCTAATTAACTTGTTATTGGTTCAGTGGTGTATGTAGGATCTCATTTATTAATTAAAAGGTTTCAACTAATCTTAGAAGTGATTTATCACTTTGCCATTATGGTGTCAATTTTATTTTTGACTTTTTTGAAACTACAAGTACGTACTGTTCAACAAATCGTCCATCAAGTACTGTTTGCTTTGACTAGGAATAAGATTTGAATCCCTCAAATGCACTAGTGATCAAAAAGGAAGAGAGGACTCACAGGATTATGCCTCGTTTACAATTAAATTTGGAATTGCAAAGTGGGAACCGTTTTGTCACATTTTTTTCATTTAAATCTTTTTGGACACAGTGATAATTGCAGTGTGTGGGAATCATGACAATCTCAAATTCACTAACATTAAAGAGCATCACTAAGAAACAAGAGCAACAGTGGCATATATAGCCACTTCTTAATTCACAAAAGGAAACAAGAGCAAGATGTCAAAATTCCAACAGTTTAATTAAAATTAAATTATTTTACTTTAGCAAGAGAAGAAATTGAAGTGAAATTTCATCAGAAGAAAATCGTGGAACTTTAGTGAAAAATGAAGAAGTCGCTTGAATTTTGGACAAGCTCCGTGAGAGCAGTGAAGAAGTGCGAAACAGAAGATTGGGAGAATTCGCTGCATTAAGGGCCTGTTCGGTAGAACATTTTCTATGGGTATTTTAAGGTAAAAGTAATCTATTGGTATTTTTATTTTGGAAGCGTTTGGCACAAGGATATTCTATCCAATTAAATTTTCAAATTGCTACCCTTTACTATCCAAATAAAAAAACAGGATTATGCTCTGATCAATAGGGTATTCTATCCAATTAAAATACATAGATACAAAAGTTGAAATACAAGACTAACAATAATTCAAATTACATTTTAGTATTACATCTTTTATAAAAAAAATAATATCCTAAACAAGCACAATTAATAATACAAGAAATTATTAAACAAGCATAATTAACTAGCAACACTTAATTTTAATAGATTAAGCTAATTTTAAGTTAAGTTTTTATTCTCACGTCTAACATAATCTTCTCACATAAGCTTAGCAATTTCATCTCTTTTTTAGAATTTGATATATACAATTATATTGAACATAATCAGTGATTAGTATTAATACGCTTAATATAGTTTAATTGTAGTATTACATCTTCTATAAAAGAAAAACAAACCAACATCCTAACAAATTTTCTATACATTTGATGAACACCTATATTCTAAAATTCCCCGTACGTGGGTTAAATAAATTTGGCTTTGACAAATTGAAATTCTCATTCCCATATTAAAAATTCTTATTCCCACAAAATTCTCATGCTACCAAATAGGCCCTAAAGAAGTTCGAGGGATGGGAAAATATTGGATTATATCATTGGAGATGATTGAAACCTCTCCAGTTCACTTAGAGAAAACCACCAATTGTATAACAAACCTCAATCAATTTGTGCAGCAAATATCATATTGAGTAGTGTGAGTGATTTAATTACATTATATCATGTGACAATTTGAATTGTTCCCCACAAGCCGACTTTAAAATCGGAGAACCTTTTAAATACACATAAGACCGAATCAAGGCATTCATAGGGAATTATAGTACCAGTGTGCGTCTCTGTCTGTGAGGTGATTTATATCATATGCGGGTTAGTGACAGTGTTGCATACGAGTAAACATGAGTGCCATAAATATATTCTAAGATAATTAGAAGGATTTCATCTAAAACCCTAGAGGCTCCCTATTTTTTTGTTTACAACAATTAGCATCTCTACCTAAACCTAGCCAGAGTAAACTGTAAAATCACCCTATACTTATTTTATTATTATTATTATTAAGGAAGAGGTTTCTTTAGGTTTTATGTTATGTCTTTCTATTTAATTTCTTTTATTTTGTCATGGCTTTAAGTAGCTAAGTTTCTCTTCTCTAGGGTTTGGATGTATTGAATTATATATTATCTCTTTATTATATACTTTTTATGTCTATTTGAGATTTCGTTATTCTTTGAATGTTATTGAAATATGTCCTTGCATACATAGTTCTGTCTATTATATGTCAATGTCCTCCACATACCATAGGTGTTAAGTTATTGTACCTCGGTGTGAGAGGGGATATAAGTAAGTATTATAAACACTTTGGCTAATGAGGCTTGGCAGCGGTTCAAACACTAGGGTTAGAACCCATTGGGCTCCTTTGACAGGATATAGATTAGATAACATCTTGAATTATAATTAGGAATTTATTTATTACTTGTAATAAGTAGGGTTTAGGGTTATTACTTAGCGAGTAATAGGGGAATGTGATTAATTAGGTTAGTGTGAGTGATTTAATTATATTATATTCTGTGATAATCTGAATTGTCCCCCACAAGCCTACCGTAGAGTCGAAGAATATTTCAAATACGCATAGAACCGAACCCTGGCATCCGTAGGGAATAATAGTACCAGTATGCAGCTCTGTCTGCGAGATGGTCTATACCATATGCGGTAGTGACAGTATCGCATACGGGTTCGTATGCGGCAGTGACAGAAGGCTGTATGCAGATAGACATGAGTACCATAAATATATATTGAGATAATTAGAAGGATTTCGTCTAAGAACCTAGAGGCTCCCTATTCTTGGCTTACAGCAATTAGCATCTCCACCTATCAATCTGCTAAAGTAAACTGTAAAATCAACCTACATCTATTTTATTTATAATTAATTAAGTATACATGCTACCGAACAAACCTGAGGAACCTATATTAGTACTATTGTTGTTAAATAACTTAAGATCTATCCCTGTGAATCGACACCCGACACTACTACACAGTAGGATTATGCGCTTGTAATTCGACAGAGTAGAATTAGAGTAACTAAGTATATATTTATATATACTAAAAGTTAATAGTCTCATTTAGAGTCATCAAATATCTTATATATCCCATCTTGTCAACATCAATCTCTCCATCAGCTTATAATTATTCATTTATTTTTTTAGTTATTATATATATCTAAAAGTTCATATAACTCAATTATCCGACAATTATTCGTTTTGTATTTGAATATGTATTCTTAAATTATCTGTTTCGTATTTGTATCTGTTTAAAATGAATTTAATTTTACATTTTAACATCCATTTATTATTTATATTCACATTCGTATTTGCTCTTTAAATCGTAAATATAAATACTACTATCGGCTTCGTATCCGCTTCATTTTCACCTCTATAAAAGACCCACTAATTGTTGCGTGCCAACGATGCCTCCAAATTATTTTCTGTAAAATATATAAATGCAACTGATTAAACTATTTGCGGGCGTCATGTCGTCAGGCAGCCATGGACATTGGCTCATAGTTGTTATTACAGTGACAAATGAATTATTCGGGTTCAGTTCGGTGAGGTTAAAAATTTATAATTCGGGAATAATTCAGATATAATTCGGAAATGATTCGGAATTATTCAAATCAGAGATCTCAGTTATGCGCTCAAGAGAGAGAAAAAATCCAAAAAAAATATTATGGGAAAAATTTGCGAATAATTCGTAAAATTCAGGAAAATTTCAGGTTTAATTCGGTCAAAGTTCGGTCAACCGAATAATTCGACGTTCGGTTTGACATCACCAAAAAAGTAAATTATTTGAATTTAATTTGCGAATAATTCATAAAACTTATGACTACTGTGATGGCCATTTTTATTAATATCCTAAAAACAAAACTTAATTTTAAAAATAACCCTACATTTAATTTTTTTCTTAAAAATGACCTAACCGTCAGGCCCACGGGCGGCCCAAAACACAAACGGACCGCCCGTGGGACAGGCAGGTCACAGCACTAGCAAACCGCCCGTGGGACGGGCGGTCTACTGTTCATTTTTTTTTTTTTTTTTTAGAGATCTTAGTATTTTGATTTAAATAATTTTGTGAAAAAAAGTTTTCTTATTTAGAGTGTATGCCAAAAAATAAAATATTTGATATATTTACGAAGTGATGTAGTAAAACAAAGTTAGTTGATGTCTCGCAAAATAAGCGATCTTCAATGATAGGCAAAAAATTATGTGAATCCATTAGAAATTAAAAAAAAAATCATTTTTAATAAAGAAATTATAAATATTAATATGACAATGAGAGAGTACAAATATCTTTATTTTTATGTCTTTATTATGTATTTATTATTAAATTTAAAACTTAAATATTAAAATGAAACCGTTAGATCTTATCAATTTTCTCTATGTTTGTATAAAATATTTTGATATTTCAACTTTGTTTCAATTGAATCAGAAATTTACAAAAATACACTGATATATTGTAACTTTTTTTTGATTGGATTTTGTTCACTATTTTTGTTAGATAGGTATAAAATCATTGTTATAAGATGGTTCTAGACCATTCAAGCAAGTGATTTAGTACCTATCTAAAAAAAAGTAAAAAAGTTTCAAATAATATAAAATTGGATCTCCAACCACATTTTCATATTGATATAATGTTGAGCGATTCAAATCAATTATCAAGACTTTGGAAACAAAAATAAATATGCGGAGTATGAGTAGAGTACAAAACCAACAATAGTGCTCTATGGAAATAATATCAGAATAGATATGCTCTTTTCAAATTACTTTGTTTTCATCGGTTAAAAATGAACAAGGTTGACCGAAATTAAAGAATGCTTATAAATTATGTGGCATCCAAAATTCAACATAAATGAATGTTCATGAGAGTATTTGAAAGATCTCTACAACCTTCCCCAGAAAAAAAAAAATCCCCAGAAGAAATTTACCAAGTACGCAAGGATTCATAAAAATAACACTCTCATGTCTGTTAGGGTTCCTATGATTGGATTCATAAAAATAACAAAATTTACCAAGTATGCAAGGATCACTAGAAGAAATGAAACAAAAGCACTAGTACAAAATTTACCTTCTCTTCAGATTCTTCGGCTATATTTTCATATTGTTCATCAACTGTTTCGCTCGTGTCTACACTATCTTCTGATTCTTCGGCTACATTTTCGGCTTCATTTTCGGATTGTTTATCACCTCTTTCACTCATTTTTAGACGAATAGGCCTCTCCATAAGCTCCTGAATTGAGGCAAAAGACATTATCCACACATAACACAAAGAAAATATCGCTAACTAAAATTGAAAATTATGCAAGCAGAACTAAGTACTCAAAATATAAAAAATATGTATCAATTAAAATTAATCTATTAATTAAGCTCCAAGCTACATAGGCATACAATTAGCCCTCAATTGTGCAATTAATCAACATTACAACTTGCCCCTCAATAGTACAAGTAGGTAAAACTTTCTCTTACATATCATTTTGAACTTCAAACAAGGGTTGAAAAAAAGCATTTATTAGTTAAGACGGTAAACAAATCCTATAATTATAATATTTTGAATTGTAAAAAGAGGAGGGATTAAGTTACAACATTTGTTGAGTTACAACAAGTTGCAATAAGCACTATTTACATTTTCAAAGTCCAAATTGTTGATCCAAACCGTTAGATGTGATCTCTACAATAAAATGTGCTTGGAGACCAAATTTTATATTTTTTGGAATTTTTTTACTATTTATTAAGGTGGGTACAAAAACTAGTCAAATTCATATCATTAAATTTTGTACCCATCTTAATAAATAGTAAAAAAATTCCAAAAAATGTAAAATTTGGTCTCCAAGCACATTTTATTGTAGAGATCACATCTAACAGTTTGGATCGACAATTTGGACTTTGAAAATGTAAATAATGCTTATTGTAACTCAAAAAATATTGTAACTTGATCCCTCATCTTGTAAAATTACATGGCTAGTTCTAAAGCCACATATCAGAAAAAAAAAGTAACATTATGAAAGTAAAATAAATATTTGTAACTTAAAGACACATGTTAGTGAACAAAATTAAATATACTAAAAAAATTTTTTTATGTGGGTGAGCACCTGGATCACAGACCAAAAAAAGAGCTTCTTGTTTAGAACATGGGGGTTCGAAAACAATAGAAGTCAGAAACATGCGGATCAGCCAGTACTATGAATTCATTTGAACCCTCCTCATGTTTATATGTTTATATGTGTATATGTGTATATGTGTATATGTGTATATGTGTATATGTATATGAATATGTGTATGTGTATGTGTATGTGTATGTGTATGTATATGTATATGTATATGTATATGTATATGTATATGTATATGTATATGTATATGTATATGTATATGTATATGTATATGTATATGTATATGTATATATGTATATATGTATATGTATATGTATATATGTAGATATGTAGATATGTATATGTATATATATGTATAAAATCAAAGTTGACCAAAAAAATAAAAAAAATAAAAATCTGTTATAAAATAAATGTGAACAAGCATAAAGAAGAATAAGCAAAATAGAGATGAAAAGATGGCAATCTCTTTATTCATACATTTCTTATGTGTGTACAATACAAGATTACAAAGCCTCTATTTATAGGCTACAAATTGTAAATGAAAAATTTCATCTAAATAAATGGAGAAATAAATTCCAATAGTAGTGGCCATCAATTCCAATTGTAGTGCATGGAGTAGTGGGGATAGTGGGGAATGAATGTTGGGAGTTATGGACATCCACATTAATATTTTATTCATAACAAAATCAAAGTTATAAAGATTTACGATATCACTTCATAAATATATCAAATATTTTATTTTTTGGCATACACTCTAAATAAGAAAACTTTTTTTCACAAAATTATTTAAATCAAAATACTAAGATCTCTCTTAAAAAAAAAAAAAAAAAAAATGAACAGTAGACCGCCCGTCCCACGGGCGGTCCGTTTGTGTTTTGGGCCGCCCGTGGGCCTGGCGATTAGGTCATTTAAAAAAAAAATTAAATGTAAGATTATTTTTAAAATTAAGTTTTATTTTTAGGATATTAATAAAAATGGCCGCTACTGTGACTATAGTTATTATTACATTTTGTTTTCCTCGATGATACCTGTGTACTTTGTATATCCAACTGTGTTGCATTATATTTTCTATTGTTTGAATCTACGACACAAATGATACGGCGTAATGATCGCAGAAAATGCTTCCAACATTTGTTAGTTGGATAAGCAACTAGCAAGTACTGATCACACTGATAAATAAATAGTTCGGGTTTAGATTGGCAGGATCAAAAGTTCATGATTTAAAAATAATTCGGATGTAATTCGATAATGATTCGGTACCACAAAGAAACGAAAAAGAAAAAAAAATCACATCTTTTTCGCATTTTATTCACAAATAAAATGCATAATACGTTTTTTGACATTTTATTCGGTGTTCAGATTGAAAACATCAAAAAACGAATTAAATGCGAATTAATCACGAGTTATGTTAGTATGGTAGGAATGGTTTTGGCCTGTTGGGTGACTCGGTACAGGAGACCTGGATAAGTCGTTGCAATGTTTCGCAGGCAGCGGGAAGACATGTAGTCATATATAGTGTGTGGGCAACTTGGTTTAGCGCAATCATGTGATTTGTTTGTAAAAACAACGAAATGAGGTGTTCCGAGACGATGGAAAAGATCAATAAGGAGTGTGCTTTCGTGGTTGAATACTTCAAGCGAACGAGTAAGTAGTGACTAGTGAGTGCTAGAAGTTTGTAAAGGGTAGTAGTAACGGTCGGTCTTGTTATGCATGGCCTTATATTTTTCATTTATTGTTTGGTATCTCCTACTAACATTCTAAAAATAAAATAAAAAATAAAAAAAGTTAGCAATATAAAATTGCTATGCCATGATCCGACACATCACGACACAATCCAACACATCACTTTTTTCTCTTATTCAATTCAATCAGATCTCAATTGCAAAAGGACATCTTCATTTGAACATTATGTCATAGTTTACAATTATTTATATTTTTTTTTCTTTATGTTTGGCTTAAACTAACTTAATTCAAAAAAATATGGCTAAACATAACTACACATGATCAAATATACTAACAATGCTACATTAGAGCACAACGTAACTAATGTACTGTAACTATTCGTTTACAATAACTATTTTTATGAATTTAGACGTGGCAAGATACTTCACATGAATTTTTATTTAAATCCAACATACATACATAAACTTTATTTAAATCCAACTTGACATAACATGTAACGACATAACTAATCACGGCACAGCACCAGAGAAGTCCACGTCCTACCAGGACACCAACCGCTATTGCAAAGTAAAATAACATCAGTCGAATAGAGGCCAGCGGCCCGCACTTAGTTTCACTTGTATCACTGAGTACATATTTTTCAACGGGCCGATAACTGCCCACAAAATCGGTTCCTCGGCCTCCATGCTCTCCCGCTTGAAGTCCTTTCGCTTAAAACAAATCCTAGAGCGAAAAGTTTAACGTCTTCCTTTCCCCCACATGTCAGGCAGGGCTGTCAAGCTTCAATTTTATGGGTCGCATTTCTATGCCTGTTCTATCTTAATTTTTCATTTTCATGGGGATAATAGGGATGAATTCATCCATTAGACCAGGTCCTACACTATGGGGCACATTATGCTATCACTGAACTGTAGGACCCACCTGGTACTCTATTAAAATGGTCCCGCTAGTAGGTGGTTCCGGCTCTTAAGTAAATCCTGTCTACTAATTATTTTTCTATAATCACCTCGATCTTTTATCTTCCCCTCTCTCTACTCTCGACTCTGGCACCTGGCACAAATCTTGCCATTGAATCGCTACTTTACCTGGCAGTGTGCCTCAAAACCCTACTTCAGGACCTTCGTGCGTGACTAGGATTTCTTTCCGAAATCTTTCGATTTGGATCTCGAAACCCTAGAATTTGTTGGACGAACTGGAGCGATCGTAAGCGAAGATCGGTTTCCGATGGAGACTTCTTCAGCTCGAGGCGGTTCGCTGCTCGCGTCCTCCTCCCAACCGCCAAGGAAGGAGTGGAGAGCTGTGTCTGACAGTTCATATCGCACCAGTGGAAGCGAGGTTCGTACTAATTTTGTTTCTGTTTAGGTTTTCTCAATGTAAAGCGATAGAAAGAGAGATGTAGATTAAATATTGCTGATTTTTCTTCATCTGAACTTTATTCATCTCTCTCATTGTAGTATGGCATTATTCTACTAGTAGTACAAAGTCAGGGTTTTGCTTAGTTAGCAATTTATGATTCAGATACTCTTTTCTGTGTTTCTTTATTGCAGGAGACTGAGCGTGGTAGTTTGGGGCAGTCAGATGAAAGAGCCATATATGAGGTACAAATCATAATAGACCTTGAAGTAAAGGGTGCGAGTTTGTGAAATGTGAAAATGTATAATCAAAATTCTCATTGTATGGCACAGGAGGGAACAGATATGGTGGAGTATTGCTCTATTGCGATTGATGGAATCAATGGCTTGAGCAATGAATTGCTGCAGCAGCGGTTACATGAAGTGGCAAGGCAGCGAGAAGAGTTACAGCATTTGGAGGTTGAGTTGCGGGCCCAGGCTATTGCGCGGTCTCAAATTACAGAGGCTCAGGATAGTTTTGATGCTCAACTTAAGGAACATGCAGCTACAAGTGCTAAGCTAAAGGTCATTTAATCAAGTATGTATGATCCTATATTCCCTACATTTTCTGGAATGATTATTAAATAGCAGTTGTCAAATTTTGTTGAATAGGAGCAACTACAAGAGAGAGATAAGTATATCCTTGACATGGAGTTGAAGCTCCAGGATAGGGAAAGAGAATTGCATGCTCTTCAGATTGACAATGAGGCGGTTTGTGTTAAAATTGTTGTCAATGGACTTTTTTGTATGTTTTTATGCTCGTTATGTATATTGGTGTATTCTCATTTCTCTCTTTTGAGTAGGCTTGGGCTAAAGATGATCTTCTTAGGGAACAGAACAAGGAACTCGCAACTTTCAGGTGCCTGTCATGCATTTTGTATTTGTTTCATGCACTAACAAGCTACTGTAATATGTGTGCATTCTTGAATTAATGTGTGCAGGAGGGAGCGTGATAACTCAGAGGCTGAGAGAGCACAGCATCTTAAACAGCTCCATGATTTGCAAGAACGACTTCGAGAAAAGGAAAGACAGCTGCTTTCTCTGGAAGAGCAAGTAAGAATATTTCTGTTTTCTTTTCTCCGTACCTTGTGATGATGTGAATGAATGACTGAATTGCATTTCTTGTATGTTCTCAGCATAGGGTTGCACAGGAGAATTTGATTTTCAAGGAGGAACAGTTGAGGGAGGCGCACGCATGGATAAGTAGGGTGCAAGACGGGGATGTTCTCCAGTCCACCTCTCTGCAGGCTGAGCTTCGTGAACGCATTGAACAGTTCAACCAATACTGGTTGGGTTTCCAGAGACAGGTTTGTAATTCATATTTATGCTATGCAACCAAGAAAAAGAGAGTAACATTTTATGCCAGCTATTAATCAACTTCTTAGAAGCATAATACAGCCAGCCTTTGTGGCTGTATTTAGTAAAAGATATTCTTGATATTCAAATGCAAGAAAATATTTCTTCTATTTGATTCAGATTAGAAAAAACTCTCCCTTCCAATTTTTTGTATAAAACATATCATTCTTGTATTTACAAATATAAATAGAAGGAATAAATACTCAATCATGAATCTTCTAAAGATCCATTCTCAGATCTTGTTGAAAAAAATATAGGTTTTCACTTTTTGTTATTGCTTTATCGGGTGACGTCAGCGAAAACAATCCTTTTATATTGGAATCCCCAGATTTTTTGTGTTTGAATTATGGTTCTCATTCTAGACCAACTTCTCCGTGAGTCAATCAGATTGGGATGAAAGTCCATCTGAAGTCAGTGAAAACAAGCCTTGTATATTGGAATCCCAAGATTTTTTATGTTTGAATTATGGTCCTCATTCTAGACCAAATTCTCAGTGAGTCAATTAGACTTTTTTGTTATTGCTTTTTTTGTGTGAAATTTTGGTCCTTAAATTTTGTATAGTATGTGGAGATGGAGAGGCATCACTTGCAAGCCATACAGCAGCTCCAGTTAGAACTAGCACTCTATAAGGACGGTTCAAAAGCTTCACATGAAAAGGCAGATCTTTCACAAATGCAATCCAAGACAAACATTAACAATGTCAATGTAAATGGTAGTGTCATCTCGAATGGTAATGTTGATGGTTCGACGAAGGTATGTACCTCACAACTTTTTGTCATGTTCTAAAATATTGGACATAAAAGTTAATTTGGTGTTCTGCTATTTGTAGACAGAACAAGCCTCTACCCTACCACAGGTCGGACAGTCGCAGTTTGTAGGCGTAGGTCCCACCTACATTCCGCCTCCTCAGATCACATACATGATGCATCCTTCTCAAGGGATTCCATCTCAGTCTCTCTCCCCAACCAATTCCTCTCTTCAACTTGGTTCTTTTCAGGTTGTTCCAGCTATTCCAACAATTCCCTCACAATTCTGGTCAGCCCCAGAGGTTAGTTTGAATGCTTAAATCTTAATTGATTGGACTTAAAGATTAGAATGGGTCAGATTTTGGTGTATTTTTGTTGATTTTGTCTGACCAGATGCTCAAGCAGGTAAGTTCTTCTAGACTGGTAGGGCACTGCATTTGCTAAATTGTAAAAGAGTTAGTTTTGGATGCATACGGTGATTTGGAGATTACTTTGTCAATAAACAATTTTGTGCTATCTCGGCCAAAATATAGAAAAATAGGGTGCAAATGGGTTGAGTTGACCTGCCGATTGTTAAGCATTTGAAGCTGATTTATTAATCCATTTGGTCTTTTCTGGCTGGCTGGGTTGGTTCTATAAGTACCATACCAGCTGGAATGATTAATCCAATTGTTATTGAGTTGTTACGTTGGAATGTATTTTTTTTTAGGCTGTGCCAGAAGCAGCACAGATCGCCAACCATGAAAAATACGAACAATCACAAGCTGATGAGAATCTTGGAAGGCAGAATAGCATCCAGAGTCAGGTAGATCTTTCAAATCAGCAAAATTAAATATTTAGTCTTATGACTATCCAAATGGGGTGAAAAATCAAGTTGTAAATTCTCCTGTATGATTTATTTGAAGTTTCAGCAAAAGCAAATTCTAATACTGCTGATAAATTTCAGGTAACTGAATCGAACAAGCTACAATCATCTGCTCTGAAAGAAACTGCAGAGTTTGCAAATGTAAACTCCAATTATAATTCTGGCACTTCCGGGCTGCAGTTCGGTTCTGCAGATCTGACCAATGCACTTGAGGTTTGTTTTGTTTTCTTAAATTTTATCATTATACAATCTTAGAATTTGGTATTGTGCTGAGCTGGATTAGAAATTTTTTGTTCGTAATTTCTGAGTAGTTTTGGTATGCTTTAGTTTACTTGAGATTTAAGAACAAATTAAGGATCCCACTAATTGACAATTGAAGTTCTCACGAATTAGAAATACACAAGAACAAGCGAATACCCAGTGGCTTAATAGATTTTGCTCGGTTAATGGTGGCTGAATATACATTAGTCTTACAAACAATGCAAATATCTGCGACTGAATAAATTTGACTAGTTTGAGTGATCATGCTAACCATAAATATTGCAATTGACTCAGAATCATGAGAGCAGCGCAGCTCTGAGTAGCCAAATACAAGAAGCTAATGGCACTGTAGATGGCAGCAAGAATGCTATGAATTACACTGAAGTAGTTTCAACTGTTACCATGGCAAAGGAGATGCCTCTCTTAGACGAAAGATCTCTTCTTGCTTGCATTGTTCGTGCCATTCCTCCAGGGCTCAATAATCAGATAAAGATCAGCACAACTGTGAGTACTCTCTTCTCAATGTGCAGTATCTAGATTGGAAGAGTAACTGCTATGAAAGACAAAATATTAAAAGAGTGGTTTATGTATTGTGCGCATTCTGCAGCTACCAAACAGGCTTGCAAAGATGCTAGCACCTCTTCAGTGGCATGATTATATGAAGAACTATGGAAAACTTGATGATTTTGTAGCTCAGCATCCTGAGGTATGTGTTTAATATTTTTATACTCCACATTTTTAATTTTAAAATTTGCTTGATGTGCAGTCTTCAACAAATACAAAACCAATTGTTTATAATGCTATTTTTTCTATGAATATTCAAGCTTTCTGGGATTCCATCATTGTAATTATGTTTTTTTTCAATTTTCGCTGGTAGACCCCTCATTTTGTAAATCTGAAACTGGGTAAACTGCCAATCCACAAGCAACAATCAATTGTGCATTTGATGCATTATTAACCATCCATTGTGGAAAGTTAGCTTTTGTCCATTTCATCCTTTATCTTATGATCAAATTCGCCTGTAAACACAAAGCAAGCCAAGGAAAACCAAGAGTAGTATGGTAGCACACCAAAAAAAAAAAGAGGCAAAGATGCACCTGATTATTATAGCTTTTTAAAATCCTGTGCTGTTAACTGTATTGACAATATTACTGATCACATTCTAAAGCTTATATTATCCCATTTTTGCAAACATAGTTATTTGTTATTGAAGGAGACTTCATTCGTCTTAGAGAGGGTGCACACCAAATAATATCTGCAACAACTGCTGCAGCCAAAGTTGCTGCTGCAGCAGCAGCATCGCCAGCATCGTATTCTTCTTTCCTTCCCCCAGTTGCATTAACTCCAGTTGCACAGAGCAGCCGCCAGAAGAGATCTCCAGATCCACAAGCAAATTATGTGAATGGTGCTACCTTGGTTCACAAAAAGAGTGAACAAGTACAACAACAGAGAGCTCATGGTTTTAATGTCATTCAAGGGGTTGCTGATGTCAGAATTTCTAATAATGGAGCTCCTGGTAGTAATGCAAGGCAAGGTTTCGGAGGCAAGCAGAATGCAAGGTACGAAGCAAAAAGAATAAATAATAATAATAGATAAGATACAAGTAATTTAATTTAATTTAATTTTCTCTTGGGTCATATACCAAATGTGTGGATATATTGGATTGCAATTGAGTCAATCTAGCTCAGGTCTTGCTGGAAGAGGAACCAAGTTAGCTCCTTGGTTCAAATATTATATGCTCAAAATGAAGCTTATAATCTGCTTGTCAAAGATTCAAGCAGCTATGATAATGGGTGGGGAGGCTTCATTTGGTCATGCATGCTTCTTACTTGCTGGCTGTTTGACAAATATAGTTTAGGTGAAAGAAAAATGACGAAAGACTGAAGGGATAATGAGAGGTATCAGGACTTGGGAGGGAATTTGCTAACGGGGGATTGAGCATGGAATGAATGGTTAAGGTCTTTAACTAGGAATGCATTGTTTGGGATTATCTGGCCTACTAGGTCTGATGGGCTTTAGTCATGGAAGAGCCAAACAAAAATAAAAAAACTCACCATAATTTGAAACAATATCAAGTCCATTTGGAGTGAGTTGATGCTATTTGAGCTCGGATTGTTTTCAATTCTAACTCAATATCTCAGTTTGAATCTAGTTTGGCATTCAAATGAGCAAAACATGTGCAAAGTTGCTTACTGATTTGAACACAAGCTAGCCATGGGCACCAACAAAACTTGAAGCCTGGCACTGCAGGTTCGAGTCCAATAGAATACTAAAACAAGAAAACCTGAGGTATAAAGTATTGTCAGTACTGTTATTGTACAGCAATAGGAAGTGAATGGGGCATATTTATTGGTAGAGGTTAGAATGGCTTGGTACTTGAAACAGTTTAGCTTGATTGATTTATTATTGATATATATCTTGTTCTTTTCTTGTTTTTGAGAAATTTCAGGTCATCTACTGCTTCATCAGTTGCAAGAAGATAGTTCTCCTAAAAAAAAAAGGTTGCAAGAAGACAGTAAGTATCATTGTTTGTCTTAAATCTAGGTTTGCACTAGCTGTTTTCTTCATTGAAAATTTTGTTATGTATTGGAAATTTGAATTGTGCAGGACGCTGATGGAGAGTGCAAATGGGAACGGGCTTCTAATGTCATATATTAATTTCTAGTTTTCTTAAATAGCTTCAATTGTTTGCATTTGTCAATTCTTTGGAATGCTGTTTAAGATTTTTGGATGGGGGAGCTCTGAAACCGTAAGGCTTCTTCAGAAATATATACTTATCTTGTCATGTGTTTGCAATTTCTTATTTTGCATAGGATAATACTCCGCTATGATCTTTTAATACCTTGTAGTCCCGCCCTGCGTGACAACCAATGGTTATTTTTTGGATAGTGCTAGCTTAATGATATGTTACGAAGTTACAAAATTATATCTGGATCTATCACATTGATGCAGGTACTCGGAAATGTTCGTTCTTTCAGTGTTGAAATGTATAGTTTTATAATAAACTTGATTAGATTGATGAAGGTCAAAAAGGTCACATTGATAACGTAGCAACTACTCTTTACAGTCTGCTCTCATAAATCGAGATAATTGAAAGAAAATGATTCACGAATCACGAATCCCAATCAATCCAAATAGAACGTGTATCAACAAAATAAGTACAAATCAATCAAAGTTGTACCCGTGAACCGGGATTGGTATTCACCTATTAATTTAAATTTAAAATTATTTGAGCTAACTTCTCTGATACTCACCTAACCAACTTTCTCTTTATTTATTGTTATTTCGCTTTTTCACTTATAAGCAATCACATTATTTCTTGAAACTATCATTGCCGACAACTTTGGCTATCATTTATTTTGATAATATTTAATTTTGAATCCAATATAAAGGCATGATATATAAGTATACAACCAATGTATGTATATTAAAGAGTGATAAAATTTAGTGTGTATAATTGTATATATATCACCGTACATTAAACAATTTGAAATGCCAACGATTTTAAATTAACGGTTTAATTTGAAAACCATTGTTAGGACTGAGGCTATCAAAGTGATCCCTAACCTAACTTAACACGTCCTATAAAAGCAGTTCATACTTGTTTTTTTAAGATAAAACTACAGTTCATACTTATTCTGTGAGTTTTTATTATATACATGCATTTTCCTTGCACCAAAGGGTTCGAATCAGCCTCCTTGTAGAGATTCAAGGGAAAAGCTGCCTAGAAATAATTGAATCGGACTGTAAGCACAAATAATATCAGGGAGGAGAACGAGTAGATTGTTTGAATTTTTACTTTTTGCCTCTAATATTTGTTAGCGTTTATATATTTGCATTTGATAAGAGTTTTATCCTAACAAGCCACAAGCATTTGATTATGTTTATTTATCAATTATAACTAAAGGAGCACGCAAGCTTATATTATTATAAATGAGTTTTCTTCTTTACATGTTCCATAAACAATTTGTTCTGCTACGAAGTCTATATCAGCTTTTCTATTATTCTATATATGCTCCTCTACACTAGTTATAGTGTTATACTCTCTCAATATTCACCAAACACACACACACACACAAAAATACATAATATTCCTGTTTCATATCATCTTGCAGTGTGATCAGCCATGTTGCTCATTTCTTCAACATAATCAGACACTCCGCTTGTGGCTTTGCAAGAGACCAAAGTCACCAAATTGAACTAGGCTTCAAGGATTCTCTAAAATCAATGACTCGATTTGCTATATCACTTGTGCCGACAGAAAATTGTTATCCTCTAAAACCAAATTGCTCATATCTCTCAACTGATCAATTGTTTTATAAACTTAAGCCGACAAAAAAGTGGACTTTTTTTTATGCTATACAAGGGGCTTAGGCGAGAGCACCCAATGCTGACCGTGGGGCCGTATTGTCAGCCCCTTCACCTTGGCAAATAGAGTAACCGCTCGCCGAACTCCCCTATTATCAGCCACTGTGAAATAATCATGCCCGAATAAAACACCACCCGGTCTAAGCACAGCATATGCTCGATTTATGTCTGCCCATGCTGAGTGGAAGTCGTGCCCGGCATCAACCTCAATTAAATCTCCATAGATTCCCCACTCACATAAAGCTATAAGTGCCGAGCCAGTTGAGAAAGGGATTGGGATGATGCGGTGGGATTCACTGGCTGCTTTGACATTTGCCATGAACTGTTGTAGAAGCAACGCGTCAGCATGCCGGTTCTCTGGTACGTCACGATGAAATCTGTGACATGGACATGGAATTGATTTCTTGTCATATTAATTTGGATAATAACGTGCACTGTACAGTCACAATCTTTTTTTTTTTTAAGGTTTATAGTTACAATCTTTATTACCCTGTTTCTAAAAAAAGGAAAAACTTGGACTATGAAATATTTAATCCGGTTGCATATGGAAATATCTCAGACCCTTTTTACGATACTAATACAAGCTCAACGTATTTGCAGGCCATTCATTTACTTATTTACACTAAATCAATTAAATTCAAACCTAAAAGTGGTTGGGTTCTACTTAACTAACACAGGTAGAAAAGCTTTCTAAAACTATTCATTTTTATACAAAAAAAACCATGCTTTGATCAATAGCTATCAAAATAGATTTCTAAACACTATAGTTGTTTTGAACTTTATAGGACTAACCGGAGGCGGAAGTTGGGCCATCCACGAAAATCATCAACCGCGAGAATCAAAGTCGAAGGCAGCGAGAGGTTATGTGTTACACCCGCCATGTGTAGTGCTGATGCGCCTAAAAATGAACCGAGCTCAATTATGACACTTGGTCGAACCGTCTCGATCAAGTCACGGAAGACGGCCCCGGTTGAACCCCACCCACGCGGGTGCTCTGCTGGCTTATGAATAAGAGACTTAACTTCTGAAGATGGAAAACCTTCATACGGTTCAATTCCTTCAAACATGTTCATTCTGATTGTGTTAAGGATCTCCGATTGTGGTATCGGTTTGGCGCAACGTGTATTAAACTGGAGAAGGTCGTGTGGAGGTTGTACAATCTGTGATTCATGTTCTTGTATAGTAAGGGGCTTTGTGTCTGGATCAGTAATGGTGCAGTTGGGCTTAAATTGGGGTTGAAAGTTAAATTGGGAAATTGAGGAGAGATAACCCATCATATAACCAGCAGAGAAGAGAAAGAGGAAGGGTGCAGCACGGGCCAAGTGTACGCGTAGTTTGAATCGTGTTGGAGTTGGCAATTGCAGCGAAGGCAGCCATGCCGGTTTCATGGTGTAGATGTCAATTGGGGGTTTTATAGTTATGTCAGAGTGATGCTTCAAGCTGAGCAGGTGTTTGCACAGGTGGTGTTTTTTGTTGTACCTTATTATAGGGAGATGGTTAAACTAAATTATGGCCATTTGGTAAAGGAGATACATCACTTGTTGGGAGATTCAAATTGCGTCCCCAGATTAAAATTGATGATGTAGGTGCCTAGGATGATAGCAGAATCAGTGCTGCTTTTATTTTATTTTGTCACATATATTAAATTGGAAATGTTATGTAGCCACCAGCATAGCCACGTGTTAGGGTGTGAAATAACATTTCAGGAGCAAATCTATACTACATGAATAAGTCTTATATGTATTTTTTTTTTGGTCATAATATTGTCACTTATATAAATAGAATCAAAGAAGAATTAGATACTTTTGATCTAGTAGTTAATTAAGACACTATTTTTTGTATAGAAAATCACAAATCCCAAACTTAATCGAAAGATTTTCTTTATAAATAAATATGTGAAGTTAAGATAATAAAAACAAACAGATTTCCATAAAGCAACTAATTCACAAATATTTACTGAGCATATTCAAATACACCTGCAACCTTTTGAACCGTTTTTGGTGTCTTTCTTTTTTCACTTAATAATATTTTCTAGCTATATCTATCTCTCTTTTTTTTACACAATCTTTTTTAAGTGTATTTTGACTTTTATGTCTATCTCTTTTAAATCAATATTTTTCTGATCCTTCTGTACTTTTTATGTTTCATAAAATTCTATATGCATTACTTATTTTTCTAAAATATTTGAAATTCTTTAACTCATGTTAAAAGGATATAGTTATTATATAAATTTCTGCAAAAAGATATGAGACGAATTAGAGTGTTCTTAAACTCAACAAGGTATTTGGTAAACTTAACTCCAAAACATATTATATTGATTTCAAACGACAAATTTAAGCCTTTGAAATCCATCTACTTCACAAGTGGTGAATTTACATGTAAAGATTTTAAAATTTTGAATTATTTTATTATAAAGTCAAGTGGTCAAATTAGAAGATTTATAAATTAATTGTAGTGCATTTAATTTTTTTAACACTTTTTGACCACTTGACTTTATACAAAATTAATTTGTAATTCTAAAAACTTTACATATAAATTCAGCACTCATGAATTAAATCGGTTTCAAGAATTTAAATTTATTATTTGAAGTTAATCTAATAAATTTTGAAATTAAGTTCACCAAACACCTTGGTAAACTTAAGAACACCCTAGTTCTACTCAAAAGATATTGACAACCATGTGTGAATACCTACTTATATATTTAAATATAATATATTTGCGATTTAGCATGGAAAGAACTTTTTAAAAAATGTGAGTCCGATAACACAAGTCCTTAATATTCTGATCACAATTGAAGATGTGTTTTATGGCTTTGAATGAAAGGATCTTTTTATGAATGAATTATTGTCTTTTCTAATCGCATGTAAATTCTTAATAGTGTGTCATTTATATATTAACCTAGATTAAGAGTGAATTTATATGCGGTTAGAAGTAGTGGCAAAGTCCTTTTTTAAAAGAGAGAGAAAGTACCAAAGCCTTTTGGAAAAACGAGTTGCATGTACAGGAAAATGAAAGGAAAAAGAAAACATAAACTGGTACCGTTAGAAGTAGCTCTACATCAGAACAAATGTTGCAAAAGTAATTAAATCTAATGTTTGATAATTTGAATGAATTAGCATTAATTATTTCATAAGAAAACAATTATTGGTATTTAACTCTGTGTTGACACATAAACGACATTTTGGGGATAAATTGATGAGAGAACAAAAGCACATGTATCCCCCTTTTCTTGTTGTGATATGAGAGGGGGTTGATGGTTGGTTGGTTCCCTTGCAAATGTGGCATTTGGCGAAAAATTAGTTAATAATGACTACGGTTAGATCTCAATGGGCCAAAAAGGGAACATAAATAATGGTGAAACCGGTTCACTGAGGCACCAGGATTTAGTGATCATACCGCTCCATCGTTGGTACATCAATAAAAAGAGTTTCTACTTTTGATAAATAAAATTATTTATGTACTCCAATCTGTCTCAATTAAAGTATTTATTCTCTGTGGGAGCTGATATATCAATTTTATTATTGCTATCATTATAACTGACATTTTTAGAATTTGCATAATAGCGTTATCATTCAGTTTAGTATATTTCTTTTAGTTTATTTGAATATGACTTGATCAAGTGCTGACTTGAAAATATATTAATTTCAAGGAAGTGAAAAATCTGATAAATTTAATAGAAAATAAAAATACGCGTATTTTTATATAATGCAATTTAATAATGTTATGATTAAGTATCCATGCTTTATTATTCAAATGAGTTGCATTATTTATAATTGGCACGTTTAGTTAAAGAATAACGATAATTATAACGATAGGTATGACTGAACATTTCGTTATCTATATACACATCATCCCTGTCAAGTATTTGTAGTGGAGCTTGAGCCATTATAAAGACAGAGAATTGATTGTATATCATTCAAACATTATAAATTATCTATTTTCTCGTTATAACAATCAATTTTTTATCTCTTATGTTAAATTAAAGTACTTTCTCATTTCTCTTATGTTCATCAAATCTGAATTTTTTTTTTCTTTGAATGAGAGGGTTGGAGGTAATTAGATCTTAATTTTAAAGTTATTATTTAGTTTTATTTAATAGTTTTCTTTTTTGAAAGCTTCGTAGAGCTACGAAGTTGTGAGCGGAGCTCAAATTCTTGACCTTTGAGTAACCACGGTCCTAGAGCTTTAATTTTTATTTAATAGTTGAAGTACATATTTTGCCCTATTTTTAATGAACATGTTCATTTGACATGCAACATTCGGTTTCTTTCTATGTGATTATGTCTAGCACCAGTCGTCGTGTGATGAAAACTACATTTTTGTATGTTTTCTTATAATGATTTTTGGCCACATAGGTATTGTATGACTGGCACTAGGTATAATCACATAAAGTGACAAAGTGTTGCAAGTTAAATGGATGTCTCTATAAAAAAAATAGCAAAACATGTATTTTAACTATTAAATAGAACTAAATAATTTTATTAAATTTAAAAGATTTAGATTTAATGACATAGGAAAATAATTAAGTATTTTAATTTAAAATGGAAAAATAGGATACTTAACAATTTTTTGCTTACAAAGAACAAAAAAAAATGTAAACATTGACTACTCCCCGTTGAAACATTATTAATTATCTCCTTCATTGCCTCTAATCTTTACATCACTAACCTCCATAGCAAGTGAACTGATTGCATTTTGGTTGGCAAGGATTTCTTTTTTCGTAGGACCACTCTAAAGCAATCCTTACATATCATTCAATGCAATAATATGGATATATTGCAAACTAGCTACAATAGTTAGAATGCAACAAATGGAAATTTCCCTTTCAAGAATTTTTTGTGAATCTATCCAAAGCTAGAAGCTGTTTTTGACATATTTGTTATTTTGTTCTTCTATGCTTTCAACTAGAGTTGTCTTTTATAGACACCTTCTTGATCACAAACTTCATTGTCCCTTCTATCTCTAATGTTCCACCTCTTACATCCATGAAAGCACAATAAACTGTCTAGTAGATCATTGTCTTTCCGTTCCAGAACTCAGCACACAAATAGCTGCACAACATGGTTCACAAGGGATCAAGACCACCAATATCAAGTATTTCATTTTTAATGCCCACAAATTTGGGTCATATGTAAGTTGACAAGTGACAATCCTAATATAAAATTTTCAGTAATTATTTATTTATACAAAAATCACAACATGATCGGTTGTATGATTGTATCTTGCATATAGGACAACATATCTGATTAGGTCATTGCTTCATAAGGTGAGGAGGCATTGAATATTAATTTCGGCATGCTTATAAAAAATTTGATAATTTTGTTTCTTGATAACAACTTTCGACCTACCAAATTAAAAACCTAATCCTTATATATATCTGGCAAAAGGCAATAACTTGTAACAAGTACAAAGTTTTTGTCATGCTTAAAAAAAATCTATTACTATGCTTATCCGGGCAATTAGCCAATTACACGTGTGTGGCCGAAAGAAATTAAAATTCTTGACATGGTTTTTGGAATCAACTAGTTAATCTTTGCTGCTGTTTTTTTTTTTCATATATATATATCTTGAATATCAGGTATAAGCCCGTAAAGACGTAAAGTTCTATAAAATGGCAGAGACAGAGTAACTATGCCACACACAATTCATGGGCTTTTAAGAAAGCAAGAAACTTTATCGGCCATAAATTGTAATATAATATTAGCAGTTCAATTACGTCTAATAATAAAAAAAATCCTTAGAAACCCCCAAGCGGATTCGATTTTAGTTGCGGCCCAAAATTGGAAAAGGAAAACATTTGATCAACTGTAATTTGGAAAATGTCCAGGGGAAATCATAAAATTCGCCTTTCCATTGCTGAGTGCTGCTGATCCGGGGAGAGCTCGAGCTTGGGTTCTAATGGCAGTGGTGATAGAGAGAGAGGAATGGGAGATCCCCTCCTCCGCTTACTATCTCCTCTTTGCCTCCTGTTTTGCTTCGCTCTTCTTCTTCCCATTCTTCTCCAGTCGATCCTCTCCATTCTCTCTCCATTCTTTTGAACATGCGCAGGCTTCGTCTTTCCTGCGTTTCCAAAAGGGCTTCTTGCTCGTCTATTCCCTTGCTTCAGGTACGTTTTTTTGTATGTGTGTAGGGGTTGGGTGGTTTTGGTCCTGTATCAGTCGATACCAGTTGATAAAGGTGTGTCGTGTTCAATACCGGTTGGCACCAGTGTTTGATTTTCATTTTCAACCGGAAAAAAACTGATTTTCTAAGGTACCAGTTAAGTGCAGTTTTGTTTTCATCAGAAATGCAAGTGGCACGTCATCACTTGTAAGAATCAGTATTACCAGTGATGTACAGCTTCTGTCATTACAGTAATTTGTTATATTTCTCATAATTTCACTAAAATAATTTCTCTTTTATATGCAAATATTGTTAGTGACTGGAGGCCTGCAGTTGGTATTTGGAGAGGATGAGTTTGGGCAGTTTGGGCTCAGTAGAGACCAAATTGCATTTCTATTTTCTGTGGGCCCTGCCATCTGTCTTTTTATTGGTTCATTTACAGGAATATTTTCTGATATAATGTAAGTTACATGCAGAATTTTTTTGCAAACACATCAAACTTCTACTATATTTGCACATAATAGCAACAGTTAATTGTTTGTATACCTATTCAGGTATGCCAGTTGTATTTCAGATAATGCTGAAACCATGACAGAAGAATTAAGTCAATAAAGGATTAAGTTGCCATAAATATTGAAGTTACTTGCTACCTATTCACAGTTTATAAGATGATTGTTACATTTTAAAGCAAAATTGTGAATCACCTCAATCAACTGATATAATTGATTTAATAGGGCGAAACAGATTTTTTTTACAGAATATACTTTTTCATTGTACTAAACTAGTGGTTTGTTTGCACAGAAATTTACAAATCTGTTGCTTTGGTTGAGTTTTGTTCTTTTAGCTCTAAAAGTTAACCTACAAGCGACACCTAGCTTGGCAGGCACCAATTACCACCTCAATTATAATCAGTTGATGTGTTATTTTTCCACAGAGGTCCGAGGAAAGCATGCCTACTATATTGCATGCTTCATCTTTTTGCAAGCTTGTTAAAATGTGTTAAATGGCTTCCATTTGTATGGCTCGCAAGTGCACTCGTCGCAATTGCATCTTCGCTTTTCTCCTTTTGTTTTGAGACTTGGATGGTCACTGAGCATGAGAAGGTTCCTTTATTTTATTATAATTTTAATAAATAATACTAATAATAATAATAATAATAATTGTTATTATTGTTGTCATATCATCATCATTGTTGTTGTTGTCATTGTTACTATTCTTGTGTATGTTCTCTGTGTCCGAATTGTGGTTGTGAAAATTTGAGATACATTGGGTACATATGACATGCATGGAAGAAAATCAAAATGTTACCAATAGCCCTCAAAATCTAAAAATTCCATGTGCACCTCTCATAAATCATCAGAAACATTACATCTGCCACACAAAATATGGATCCTATATATTTCTTTCCTTGCCACGGAAAATTCCAAAATTACTCCTCCATCATAATGTCCCCGAATAAATGAAGAAGAAGAGATGCCTAGTTTGGATTCCCCTGAAAAAAAATAGTCAATGAGGTGGCATATTTAATATTTGCAATGGTCGAATGGAATAGATCAGATTTTCTAATCTTCCTCGCTAATTGTGAAACTTCAGTCTTTTGTACTGGACAACATTATTTGTCTATTTCATTTTGGTGTATATAATTATCAAAAGATGACAGAGCTAATCCTCTAATAGACAATTAAATATATGTTATTTGCCTTTCTTTTGAAAATGAAAGCAAGGGCACAGAATGGATCTCTTAACCGACACATTTTGGTTGATGACATTTTTCGAGTCAATTTCTCTTCTTGGAAGCCAAGTTCTAGCAAATTTATTAACCACAGATGACCAAGATCGAACTTCACTTGCTCTAGCAGCCATATTAGCAATTCTAGGGTTTTTGTATATCAAGAGAAAATGGAGTAAAAGTCAGGACACATTGGTCATTTGGAGCTACCGCAAGTCATTTTCATCTCATGTCCTTCGTGGTAAGTTCTTGAAGTATTCAATGTTCTTTAAATGGATCATTGAGGAGCAGTGAACACAAATTTATAGGAAAGTAAAATTTATGTGCCAAAATTCCTGAAAAAAAAGTAAATTATTTACTAATAAAATCAGTTTGTTTTTAGTCGAGCATTAGATATATTGATATTTCTACTTCCTCTCTCTCAGACAAGAAAATTTGGGCTTTGGGCTTGGCTCAAGCGAGCATTCATTTTTCAACATTCATTTTTTGGTTGTTATGGGCGCCTACAATTGTGGTATGTTCTTATATCTATAACCAATTTTCTATTGAATTTATTACTATGCAATGATCTAGAAAAGAAATCATGTATAAACCAAATGGCTTGTATCTCATGTGTTGAGCTACTTTGTCCTACAAAAGAGGGGTTGTGGGCTCAAACATAAAACCCTTGTGAGCAGGAATTATGGATATGGAAGTTGTGAGTGCTTTTAATTGAAACAAGAATACAATCTGAAGTTGTAAACTCAATTAATTTCCATTAATGAACATGAGATGAAAACGAGTTGCAGTAATTGCAGATAGTTAGCGAGCTCTACTATTTACTCCAGTTCCTTATCTTGAATAATCATATTTTGTTTTTAAGACTACTATGGAAATGCAAAATTTCATGTAGTGTCCAGGCATTTTTGGCTCTATTATTTTTTGCATGCAGGACATTCAGTGCCTCATTCCAGTTTGACTCGGCATGTAGTTTCATATTCATCTTTTTTCATGTTTATATATATATATATTTTGTTTCATTCATTCATTTATTTCTTTATTTATTTTTGCATGTGCTTGGTTGTGTCACAGGCAGATGGGAGAGATGTGCAACTGTCAAGACTATATCCTCTATTTATTGGGTCAAGAGTGCTTGGGAGTACCATGTTTCGATGGTTTTATGACACATCTTCACCATACTACAGTCAAAATAGCCTCACAAGTGCATTTGCTGTTGCCTGTTTGGCTCTGTCTATAATAGCTTACGATTATCAGGTGCCAGAAACTGGAATGATAAAAAATTTAATAAGTTAAATCATCTGATCAAGCAATATAATTGCCGTTTTATTTGTGCTTTTCTAGGAAATTGGTGTGCTGATTATCCTGTTTTGCATATTTAATGCTTGTGTTGGTTTTATCTTGCCTTCATTAGCTACTCTTCGTACAATGTGAGTTGATTAGGTTCCCATCAAATATTAACAATTTCTGGTACCATACTGAATATTTCTTTTTTTATAAAAAATGAGTTAACATCAAAAGTATAGTGGATTTATCTATGAGAGGGAGTTATTTTTTTCTCTGTAAGGTCACATCAAAAGTTTGAATAAAATTAAGATATTGAGGGGGTTATTTTTTTCTCTGTAAGGTCACATTTTGGTTTGATTTATATTATGATTGGGGTTTAATTTTAGCTAATGTGGAAAAAATATTGAAGGAAATGTGGTCAATATATTAGCCAACCTTTATTTTAGTTGTTGGGTGTTTCATTCAAACAACTCTAGAGACGTGAAAAGTTAGCCTCTTTTTTCATAATTTTGTTTTCATGTAAACAACATAATCATTATATATGACTTCTATTACCCTTTTCCAAAGTGAATCCTGACAGTCATATTATGTAGGTACTTGCCAAATGAGGTACGCGGTGGCATGATAAGCATGTCCTTGGGCACCGCTAATCTTGCAATTCTTCTTGTTTTACTAGCTGTATGTCTCTCTCCCTCTCATAGCATAACTTGCATTTGTGTTTCTTTAATGTCTTGATTCCTGCTAATAGGTTGCATTTTGTTAAAAAGATAAATTGTCTGCTGAATATTGACTTTTCCTTCTTTTAACGTTGTTGTAGGGGGCTTATCACCAAGCTATTGTGAACTCGGCAATCATGGCAGGATCAGCTTTTGCTTTACTGACAGGTTGTGGTTGTGTACACATGTTGAAACGGTCAATAAAGCATCAGAGTTGGCATGATTTGTAGTGTATGCAATATTTTTGCTGATTTTTTTTTCTTTAAATTCTCTAATTAGATTATGTTTTTGTAATTTACCATTATAGAGCCCTTTGTATATGATATCAATTTTGTAGAAGACCTTGTTCTTTTCGCCCATTAAAACAATGTGATTGATTAATTATAGTCAATTGGAATCATTGGTTAAGCTTACCTTCAGAACATGGTAATTAAAAAGTTTAGTATACAGCTCTTAATTACAGCACGTTTTGGGTATCATTTTTTTTTTAATTTAGTGTTACCAAAACTGCACCAATAAAGAAATTGTATGGTTGCAGATTTATTGTGCGTCACTTAAATTGGTGTGTATTAACTTTGGTTCAATTTAAAAACTTTTTTTGTTATTCATTAACTCGTTGAAACTCAACTTTGTTTAGGAGTTGCTTCTGATTTTCTCATTACAAGCGAAATCTGATTCTCTCCATTTTGTTTTGGCCACAACTCTTCCCTTTGTATCCAACTAGTTGCTTCCGATTTTCTCATATAAAAAACATACTTCAGTCTGCACAGCAATAAATAAAAAGAATTAAATCCTACTTTTTTTTTTTTTTTTTTTGAAGCAGGCAGGCAATCACCTGCTATAAATTTCATTACAAAAAAAAATTACGAAGTTGGATGAATGATACCAGTTGTTAGTTAGCAATATTTTAGCGAATTCTCCTTTTTCTTTGTGTATATGTTATAACAATATATTAGAAGTACGCCTGTATTATCCATTTTTTTTGTATTATTTGGGTAAGGCGTTTTCGAATCTCTCTTTCGCCAAATTAACTTGCCGTCAGCGGTATGCTTATTCAAAATAAAATAAAATAAAAACTAGCAGCCGAAATCTAGTCTTATTTCTTTCCGTGGCGTCAGCACAACCACGCCACGGTGCTGCAACTTACTGACATCCAGGACATAGGCGTCTTGTTACTTTTGTAAAGGATCATTTGGGAAAATTGTACAAAGTATTATTCTTTTTTAAAATATTCTCCTTTCAAAATAGAAAGGAGGGAGAGAAATAGAAATCCGTATCCTCTGTAATATTGTAGAGGATTACCCTCACTTTACGGTTTGAGATTTGGGTCACAGTAGGGGACAGTATTTTTAGACTTTGAGATTCGTGCCAAGTTAAAAAGAACTGTTCAGATCTAGTAACTCTACGAAACAATATCTCTGTAGTACTCAGAGGATACGAATTCAAGAAATAGAGAGAATAAATGGGGTCCACAAAGACATTTTATTACGAATTTTGGAAGGAGAGTATTTTGTTTTATGTTTTGAAAAAGAATGACACTTTGTAAAATTTTCCGATCATTTGCAACTACATTTTATATATTGTTGGACAAAGCTGTCAGTGACTTGTTACATGGTGTGGCACATCACTGCACAACGGAGTCTTGTTTGTTAGCATTCCCTTTTTAAGTCTTCTTCCTTCTTTTGCAGTCTTTCTAGACCACAACACAATTATATATTTTTATATCATGTCATATCTATTTAATCTCTCTCTATTTCTCTCTATAAACAACAACAGAATCTGAAACACGTAACTCCCTTCGTAGCTCAGCCCCCCTCTATCATGGAAAAACAGCAACAAAATCTGAAACAAGACCAACTGCATCCAAAACCCGTTTCTCCTGATAACCCGACTAAAGTTCTGATCACCATCTGCTCTCTGCTGGTCTTTCTCTCTGGCACTGCAGTTATTGTGTGCTGGTCAATATTATTTCATCCATCAAATCGGCAACTTTGGATGGTACCATTCGGATTGGTCTTGATTGGTACACCAATTATGGTGTGGTGTTCGGTTATGGCTTCAGATTCAAGCCGGCTGGTTGAGTTGATGCCACGTCGGTTCGGTCCCGACCACCGCTTGGTTGTGCCAGAAGTAGCAGTTGTACAACCTGACTTAGAGAAGTAATATGTTAGCTGGCTTAGCTTAGACTTGTCTGTATGATAAGGGATGAATAATACTGTATATTTGCTCATATTTTTTTCTTAGCTCTCCGTGGAAAACTGGAAATACATGGCTGTTATAGCATATAGAATATACTTTTTTGTGGTAAGATACAATATACCTTTTGTTTAATCCAAATAGGTTTTTCTTTTCTTTTCTTTTCCGGTTTTATTTTTGATGGTTAGCCAACAGATATATTGATCTTAAAAAAGGAAGTTTTTATTTACAATCCCTTGGGCGAAAATGAAAATGAAAAGCTAAAGATAATTAGCTTGTAAAGATAGCAGCCATAAAAGCACAATAGTCCCTCGCAAAATTTGTCTTCTGCTCCCTTTTACCTCTTTGTACCCTTATCCTATCTATCCTGAGACCAAAATAATATTTCAGTTGTCGTATCATTATAATTAAAATGCAAACAGACTTCCTCTTATCCGATATAGTCTTCTATTCCGCTCCCGTCATAGGACCCATGATCCTGCCACCCACACCCGATTAATATGTGCCCTCAGATTCCGAGATGCCCCCGGAAGCTTTAGAATCCATTTCTGTTGCATCGTACCTCCCACCCTAATAGTCTTTTCCGGTTTTAAGCATTGCTAAACTAGTGAGTACTAGACCTGGAAACAAAGAACAAAAAATCGAACCAAACATATCAGTACTTCTATTTTCTAAAACTTGCTTGAATTAATATTCTTGTCATTAAATCCAATTTTGTCAAATATATATTATGCAGTGTAACAGTGTTATGACCAAATTACGCAGGTCTCTCCTGATCTTCTTTCTTTTCGTCATCTTGAAAGAAACCCATGCTCTTTTCCGGAAAATTGACACAAAAATCAGCATGCATGTTTTAACATGACAAAATTGGCAATCTAATCTATCACCTCTTTTAAATTTGGGACTCTTAAGAAAAGATAGTTGCACTATATATTGTGTTTGAATTTTGAGAGGAATATAATAAATTTTATTTATTTCTAATATTATTTTAATCTCTTATATGGTGTCCATTTATAGACTACAAAATTTAAAGAACCACTAAAATATTTTCTAGCTACATAATTTACTATATCTGCTAATTAATAATTTAATACTAATTGATCTGATCTTCAATATCTTGTTCTTAATTAAAATAAAATAGACAAATAATAAAGTAAATTATGTTTTTTTTTCAGGTGGAATGACTAAAGCACACAATTTTTATGTTACCAGAATTAGTGGTATGGAAAAGGTGTAGACGTCTAGCTAGTGTTCTATCCATCTATTCTGTTCATGTATTCAACATGTCACTTTACGTGTGTTAATTTGTTTTGGGTTCTTACAGGTTTGTTATTTTTTTTAAAATTACAACTATCTTTGATGAGAAGAAAATTTTGATATTAGTTATTGTTTGAGGAAAATTTTGATAACTGTATTAGCCATCCAGTCTAATTTTAAAATCGCTCGTTGTTTGAGGATTTCGCCCCATGCATTCCATATTTTCTCAAAACATTGTTTTGTTTTTTTTGAATTATAAATCTTTATGAAATTATGAACAAACCAGTTATGAAACTATAAATTTTCATAACTAAGTGCGTTATACAATGACTAAGTGTGTATTTTAAAGGTGTATCAAATATTTTAGAAGTTGAAATACTAATATACTATACATGCATGTATACATTCTGCAATGCCAATATACCAAGTGTATTTTATAAGTTTCGAACTACAAAATTACTATATATGTTCCTTCTTTCTTATTCCTATTTTATTTGTTCATTACAATATTCGATGTAGCAAAAGTTATTTTGATTCCTTATTTCTATTGTTCATCTTCCTAGATATTAAATATAGACCATAAAATTGCTAATTCACAGCAGTAAACATAATAAAGTTTTCGAAGTTAATGTAAATAATATATCAGCATAAACATAGACCATAAAATAGAAAATAATTAACTTGCTCTAATTAACAGAAACTGAAATTCAAAGAAAAATACGCTCATAGTTTAGAGAAACGCTTATAATTTGTTGTTATTTATTTTATTTTATTTTTGAGAAAAGGCCGTAGGCGATAAGTTTGAAGAAATTTAGATAGATATATATATACACCCATCATAAATACCCAATTTAGATATTTCTCCATTTAAATTTGAAAATTAGTTATTTACCCATATAAACTTGACTAATTTATTAATATGCCCATCTATTGATTTAATCACTTAAAACTCAAAGTTAAAAGTATTATATATTAATAAAAAAATGGATTGACAGTTTTGCCCCTTACTCAAAATACCGTCTTGCTAACTCTTGGAGATGACAAACTTGGGGTACATTTAGCATAATAAAATTTAATTCTTCTCCAAGTAATACTCTGCTTCTCCGTTCATTCCGTCTATTTCAGGGAAAATCAGAAATGCAAGAAATTTTGAATGAAGAAATGACATAAAGAAATGTTTGGTTGGTAACTCAGAACGGATTGACGTGATGATTAAAATTCGTTTTGATATGTTCTCTGCTTTTTTATTTTTTTGCTCTACTGCCACGGAATGGAAGCAGAACCTTTTTTTTTTCCTTTTTTACTAAGATTTTCCCGTGGCTGATGTTCTGTTTAGATTAGAGTTCTCTAAAGTTCTTCTTCGATTATTTTTATGGAGTAGAACAAAGTATACAAATGAAAATATCTATTACCTTTTTACTGTTCACGCTACTGTTTCTCACATTATAGGATCTCTATTGATGAACAGCTCAATTGGTTCGTTTTAATAACCGAGCTTACATCCTTTATCAAAAGAAGGGATAAAACTATCAATTCAACTTTTCATAATTAAATAATAGTGTTTATAAGTGATTAAATTAATAGGTGGGTATACTAATAAATTAGATAAGTTTAGACGGGAAATATCTAAATTATGTATTTATCATGGGCATATATCTGAATTTCTCATAATTAAGTTGGATATCATGACAAATTCATAACAATAGAAATAATAGTGTGGATAAATTCATCATTAAAATTTGAGCAAAGCTAATATGTATTTAAACTTAACAAAAAATTTGATAACTTTAACTAAAAAATTTATTAGATCGTTTTCAAATAACGAATATAGGTCATTAAAATCAATTTTATATATTTAATTTATAAATGTTAGAATTTATTGAGTACGGAGTCGAGCGATAATAAAAATAAAGCTTTATAAGATATTTTAATGCATTAATGCTTTACACTAAATAAAATTAAGTGACGAGTTTGAAGAAATTTAGTCAAGTTTATTAAAAGCCATTAATGCATTATTTTCTTCATTCAAAATATCTACTTTAATGCATTAATGCTTTACACTAAATAAAATTAAAAGTCAACAAATTAAGTATATAAGTGCATCAGACATAAAATACATCTGTATTAATAATTTGTCGTTTGAAGTCAATCTAATATTTTTTTTAATTAAACTTATTAATCATCTTAATAAATTTTGTTAGATTTAATCCAACGTTGAGCATGTATGTGATATAATTATGAATTGTTTACTGTCATATATGATTACCACAATTAAAGTGATCTAATATGGAATTAAGATATTAGACAATCGATGTATTCAATAGGATGTGGTTCATAAGTGTGTAGAACAATTTGGGCAAAGATCAAATCATTAATAGACTGATTCTGAGATTTGCAATTAAAAAAACTGTCTTTTTGGAGCCCAGTGCAGGTGGCCCACCCGCACTCAGAACTTAGCCAAATTCCGGGAGCCTTTTGGGAGCCCAGTGCGAGTGAGCCCATCTGCACTCAGGACTTAGCCAATTTTTGGGAGGCTTTTGGGAACCTAGTGCGGGTGGCTCACCCGCACTGGATCTGAGTGCGGACGCACTCAGTACTTAGCCAATTTTTGGAAACTTTAGAACAACACAGGAAAAAAGTCTGAGCGTACTACGGACACACTAAGGACTTAGTCAATTTTTTGAAAGTTCTATTTTGAGTCCAATATGGGTGGCTCACCCGCACTGAACCTGAGTGCGAACGCACTGCTATTTTCGGGGCTAAGTAAGGCAGTTATTAGGACGCTCCTTTCGACCCAGTGCAAGTGGGTCACCTGCACTGGACTTGAGTGCGGATGCACTCGTGTCGCCAGAAGTGTACAACTATATATAGATGGGTCCCCAAGGCACAAGATAAACCAACTCAACTCAGAATTCTTAAAAAAGGTTATTCTTAGACAGAATTTTGAGAGTTTTCTCCCTTCTTCCATCATCAAAGAATTGAGAGGAGAAATTCATTAAAAACTTGGAAATGATTTCTCAAGGGCGATCTTGTTGCTTTGGAAGACCTAATCTAAGATTCAATCAAAAGGGCGTGAAAGGAAAAGCTTGCAAGAGTCTTGTCTCTCACTCACGGAGACGGTTGCTTCTCCAACCTAGGGTTTGATATTCCATGGAAAACGACATGGAATCAGGTATTGTATTCCGCACTAAAGATTATGTTTTGGGTCTCTTTGGCATAGGACAGTCTTAGGTTAAGGTGGGAATTTTTTTTTCTTCTCCGGGATGTAAATGTTTGACCCCTAGATGAGATGTAATTGTTTGATATCTAAATAAGGCGTAATTGTTTGACCTTTATGATTCCCAACAAATTTAAGTTCATAGTAGCATCAGTCAGATATATAAAGATATTGATTTAATAGAATACCGAAGTTAGCCGCTAACTAAAGATCCAGAATAACCGCTAATTCAATAAATCAATAGCATAGCATAATAGCGAGCTAGATTGGATTCAAATTTCAGAAGAATAGTGTCCTGCTTTTGGAGAGAGAGGCGTTTTTTTTATTGTGACCGAATTAGAAAAAAGAAGAAAACCGTAGCCACCTCTGTCGTCTCTTTCATTTTATCTCGCACCGCAAGCCTTTTCAGTTCCGTCCATCTCCTTTCTCCCATCTCTGCACCAGCAAGCCTCCTCAGCTTTCTCATCTTCCTCCTCTTCTTCTCTGCCTTCTCCATTATCTCGTCCACCCTCTTCTACTCTCGTGTACCCCATTTTCTCTTCAAAAAATCATAGCCACTAGCAAGCGCTACTCGTTCTTGCCCCCTACCCAGCACCTATCTATTGGGAAAAGAGAAAGTTGAGAATAATAGCCCTAGTCGTCATCTCTCTTGTCTATCGGCACCTTCTATTTCTTCACCATCGTTGGGAGAACTAAGGACAGTCTGCCTTCTCTGTCCATAACTCAAATTAAAAAAAACAAAAAAAAAATGTCTCATTTCCTTTGGTCGCTAGCCAGCCAATACTGAAGGTTATCGATGTTTACCACAAAAGGATATGGTTTATTTCTTTTGTTGTTAGATGTGATGCTCAGATGTGGATGTTTTTTTAGATGTTGATGTAGTTTGAATGATGTTTTGAATGTAGAACAATAAATATATTTTACGTTTTAATTAATAAAAATTATACTTGACAATCACTGTCAAGGTTTCAAAAGAGAGAGAGAGAGAAATATAATTGTGATTTTCTCTATAAAAGACACTAAATTTGAATCCAACTAACTCAAACTAATCCAATAATTCAAAATATGTATTTTTTTCACGCAAACATGAAATAACGATTTACTTTTTGTTATTTCTGAGCTAACTTAAACATTTAACTATTTCAAAGTCATCCAAATACACCTAAGAGAAAAGAGGGGGTAAAGCATCTCTCCAGGTTATGTATAAGGTCTAACTGTCTCACCAATATAATGATATCATCCGCTCTAGATCAAATCTATTTGGAGGAGGGATCAAGTTACAATATTTTTTGAGTTACAACAAGTTACAACAAGCATTATTTACATTTTCAAAGTCCAAATCGTCGATCCAAACCGTTAGATGTGATCTCTACAATAAAATGTGCTTGGAGACCAAATTTTACATTTTTTGAATTTTTTTTACTATTTATTAAGGCGGGTACAAAATTCAATAGTATGAATTTGACTAGTTTTTGTACCCGTCTTAATAAATAGTAAAAAAATTTCAAAAAATGTAAAATTTGATCTCCAAATACATTTTATTGTAAAGATCACATTTAACGGTTTGGATCGATAATTTGAACTTTAAAAATATAAATAATACTTGTTGTAACTTGTTGTAACTCAAAAAATATTATAACTTGATGCCTCCTCATCTATTTGTTTCGTTGTATCAGTTCTCAATCAAAGGATATTTTCTGCACCTCCACTATTAATACCTACCCCCACACAGGCTTTATGCATGTTTAGATTCTATATACCGAATTATTTAACATTTATATATGCACGCTTTTATATACATATATAAGTTATATTAATTGATATGTATCAGCACTCATTAAGAATTAAAGATTTTCATTTTTAAAAGGAAGCTGATAATAGTACTCACGCTACAGTACTCGCACTGTATCTGCAGGGGCACCGAAAATTTAATGTGAAAAATATTTTTTTGTGAAGATTGCAAAAACTCCATAATTCGAATTTTTTTTCTAAAGTATTAATATCTATTCACAGAAGTATTTATACATATGTACATAAGTATTTATAGCTATGAGGTGAACAATTATTTATTGTATGGATGCTGTAGCGTGAAAATAATAGTACTCGCAGCACTGTACCCTCACTATACCTGCGGGGGGAACACTGAAAATTAAATGCAGAAAGATAACTTTCAACAGTGACTACAAAATCTCCACAATTTTTTTTCCATATTAATAATATCTACGTAGTTTTTCCTTTCAAATGAGATCTACAATGACATACTTTCAGACTCGTCGTCGCGCAAGTATTTATACCTCGCCGTACAAGTATTTATACCTATACTTGCAAGTATTTTTTACATATGACATTGAAAGTATTAATATTTAAGTATTGAAAGTATTTATATTTATACATTGAAGTATTTATATGTATGAGATCAACTATTTTTGTTAGAGGAAGGCTGACGCGAGGATAATTGGAGAACTCAAAAAAGGATAATCATAACAAGTCACGTATCAAAGTATTAATATTTTTTTAAGTATTAATATCTTATCTTCTACGTATTTATTGTTGGCTTTTGGGAGCCCTCGACTTATCTGTTTGACTAGATTTGCAAAATATACATAATTGCATTTTACAGTTTTTCTCTTAAGTATTTATGCAAGTTCATGACAAGTGAAGGACTAGTAATTACACAACAAAGATGAATTAATACACTACAATATAACATCATGGATGTGGTCATGAAGGCACAAGACACTGGATAGCTAAAGCATTAACTCAAGATTATGGATAACGTATATGTAACATTGGTAATATAAGCTTGAGATTGATCCAAGTGAGGCCTACCGTTGTAACGATCTAGTGATCGTTACAACGGAATAAATAAATCATGTATAAATAAATAGGTTTTAGAATCACCAAACGCTAATCCTTTCAGAGGATTTCCGTGTTGGGAACCATTGTAACGGTCATCTACCGTTATCAATAGTGACCACAGTTACACTCCAAACCACTCTGATTGACCTACCGTTGTGACGGTTCCCTGTACCGTTACAACGGTCAGCACCACTTACTTCCTTTTTTATCAGCTCTTTATAAATAGAAACTATACCAAGATTTGGAGTATCACTCTAGCCACCTCCAACTTCAATATTTCGTATTTACAGATCTAGAGAAAGCCATTGTTACTTATGCACTCCAACTTCAATATACACAATCAGTCTCAAGCTTATTCAATCAATCAACCAACTCCTAGAGTGATCTTATGTGATCGAATCATTTACTACTTCGAGCTTTACTCTCATCTTGCAATCTTTCTAGTCCTTGCAACTCAGATTGTCTTGTTAGAGCCGTATGACTTCTCAGAAGAATTGTAAGGGCTCATCGGTTCCACCTTGTACTCCTTTCTCATTGGGTAAAGAAAGGCGCGCCATCTAAAAGGTCGCGAGTCCGGAGACGTAGGCATTAGTACCAAACTCCGTAAACAACTCTCATGTCAAGTGTCTCTAAACTCTATTATTTACTTTACTTACTTTACATTTAGTTTATGACTAAGTTATTCTAATTTTAGTCAAAAATAACTTATAAACACATTAGAATATTATTACTGAAACCAAAAATATAAAAAGACCTATTCACCCTCCCCCTCCCCCCCAGGTGCCTTTGGGACCAACATTTATAACTATGAAGGTACATATTTAAGTATTTTTTACATATGACACTGAAAATATTAATATATTGAAGTATTTATTCCTATTGAGTCAACTATTTTTATTAGAAAAAGGTTGACGCGAGAACGAGTGCGGGGATTGTAAAATGGATACTATATAATTAGTGGGGACTATAGAGAAATGATATTGCTGGAATTTTAGAATAGTAATTAGTTGAGACTATATGATTAGTGATGATCATAATACATTATTTCTTTAAGTGCGGGTACTGTAGTACAACTATTGTAGCGCAGGTACTGTGCGGATACTATAGCATGGATACTAAAATAATTATTCTTTTTAAAAAAACTATTTTAATATTTTGAATAGATGTCTTATAATTTGGGAAATGTTTCAAAACATCTTACTTTTTCAACAACGTATTCTCGTATATGATTGAAATACATATATACTCAATTATTTAAAAAGAAAATCGGAAGTCTAGCCATCATCTTTAAAATAAAGATTTGTCATAGTCATCCACCTCTTTTTATAATATAAAAAATGAGAACAAGGTTGCTAGCTACCTTTAAATATTCATCAAGCTGGATCATATCTAAATTTTAAACATGTCACCTCTTATGTAAAGTTTTTTGAAGAAAGTTTTTTTAAGAAGAAATGTAGAGGTCAAATCCTATTAATACGAAGATATATCAGAAATGACCCCTCATATATATAAATGATATTGCTTTTTAGTCATTAAATCAAATAATGGCTCTTAATACACACTTAGTCGTTAAGACCAATATATACTGTCTCTTTAAGCTAGAATGAAGTACTTGTGCATGCATAAATATAAAAACATCCATTAACAATTTAAGATTATTTCTCGAGAAATATATATTACGTGCATGGTTTAGTAAACTTTTATCAGGTTTGATAATTGTTAGTAATTATTTCGAACCCTATAATTTTAACAATATGAACACATTAATTGTACACTTGTTATTACTAAAATTAATATGCATTTTTCATCTGAAATGCACATACTTAATTCAGTTCTCCTTTATAAATCCAACCTTTTCGTGAGCAAGTTGCAATTGCTGTTTTTTTTTTTCCCCCCCCAGTAATATTGCTACTAGTATACCTTCCGTGATCCAATCTCTTCCGTCAAAAAATTAAGAACCGCGCGTAGGTATGTGTCTCGCCTTTCCAAAAAAAAAACCATAAATAAAAATTCCTGCAATAAAAATTAAAAAAAAAAAGCAAGTGTCTCATTTAACAACAACTTTATTAAAAAAAAAAATACACTTCCGTGAAAGATGCACCGCTGGAGAAAGCTACAACACGGGACAAATTTATTTGGTGCAGACATTGAGTGGAGCTTTCCTGGTTCTCTTTTTCTAATGGTTTTCTATTCCACTGCTAATTTTTTTTAGATGCTGATAGATGATTTGAAAGAGTATTTCGTAATTTACCCAACTTCGGATTAATTTCCATGTGTTCGATAGTTTCTGTTCTAATTGAACTTATTTGTGACGATTTTAAAATAATATCAAATATTTTACAACTAATAATTACAAAAGTTTTTATCTTAAAAATGGATCAATACGCATTAATTGTTCCACATGTAAAAATACAAAGTAGTGGAAGATAATGGTTTTCTGAATTTTAAGGCTGGACTGATTCTCTGATTTTTCTATAAATAGAAGGTTTTTTTGAAACTTTTTTATAGAGTTAAATTCTTTGCAAAATTCTCTTTTCAGAGAGTACAACTATTTCTCTTTTGGCTCTTGAGGTTTGGCCAAATTCTTTATTCTAACTTCAAATTCACTGTACAATAATAAATAGCCATTTAATATGTGTTTTATTGAGCATTAGACTTTATATAGGTCTATTGAGATATTCTCACAATATCGATTACTGTTCTTTGATGTATTGTAAAAAGACAAACAGTCCATAAGTTATAATTCTTTTTTTCTAGAAATAATATAGTTAAATTAGTCATCTGACATTAATAGTTCGAATTTTTTTTAAGTAAATATTGAAGATCAACCAACTCAACTATTTAATGAGGAGGGATCCATTTACAACATTTCAAAATTACAACAATTCAATTTTGTGATTTTTAAAGTTCAAACAGTTAATTCAAACCGCTAAACATGATCTTTATATTAAAATGTGCTTGAAGCTCAAATTTTACATTTTTTTTAATATTTATTAAGGATTTTACAAAACTGTTGTTTTTAGACAATTTTGAACTATTGAAAAATAACAGTTTTTTAAAATACTTAATAAATAGTGTAAAAAAAATAAAAAAATGTAACATTTCATCTCCAAGTACATTTTAATATAGATATCATGTTAAATGAATTGGATTAACTATTTGGACTTTGAAAATCATAAAATTGAATTGTTGTAAGATGTAATTTTCAAATGTTGTAAGTGGATTCCTCTTCTTATTTAATACTCATGTTATATAACAAAAAATTTCATCATTTAAATTTTGAACCCATGACCTCTCATGTCAATTACATTACTAGTTCGAACTTTTTTAACAAGTTTTTGTGTTCTTTATTATTTATCTCTTTACTTCTATTTGTGAACTTGTTTATATATCAAAACTTATTTGTATTATTATTTTTAATTGTACCTTAAATTATAACTAAACAGAAAATTTTAAAAAATTAGTCAAAACATTCACTCTTTATATAGAGTATGGCTAATATAACATCAATGTCATTTCAGTCTATATAACACCAACTCCAAAATTTATCAAATCGAGTTCAAATGATGAATCCAAACCATTCAAACCGATCTACTTCATTAGTTGTGCGTTTACATGTAAAATTTATAAGTTTTTTAGTTTATTTAATATCAAGTCAAGCGGTCAAATGTTTGAGTTTTAAAGTTAATTTTAATACATTCATTTTTTAATTTTTTTGCCGCATGATTTGATACTAAAATAACTTAAAAATATAAAAAATTTACATATAAACGCATCACTTATAAAGTAAATTGGTTTGAACGGTTTGAATTCACCGTTTGAACTCAATTTAATAGATTTTAAAGTTGATATTATATAAACTAAAATGACACTGAATGTTATATTAATCATACTCCTTTATACAGGACCCCTACCGTAAATAGTAAAGACAGTTTCATTTGGGTGATGATCTTCCAAGACAGGTATTATTTGGGGCTAAAACAATAGGTGACAGATCACCCAGGGGAGTCAACTTTATTTTGTCTATCCTACGGAGCAATTCACAAAATGGCCATCTCCAGTCCTACATTTAAGCATGTCAGTACAAAATATGGCCTCTCCAGCTAGGTCCAAATGGAGAGCAAAAATATTTACTAAGATCTGATGCATACATAGTATTTTGACGGAAGATAATTTGGATTATGTGATTATTATACGACTATGACTAGTGGCGCTTTCATCAACTAATAAGGGTCAAAATCACTTTTATTTTTCTTTTTTCTTTTTTCTTTTTTTTTCTTTGAGTATAAACAAAATCACAATTTTTTTTGGGTCATCTGAAGAACCGAGATTTTTATTTTTACCCATAAAAAAATTATTTTAATAATAATAATCACCTTTTGGGTGGATTTATAAAAATACTCCACTCATGAATAAATTCCATGGACCGAACTTTTAATCCCCCGGGATAAATTCCACGGGCTGACCTTTTAATTTAAACGATCCTCTCTTTCTCTCTGCTCTGTCTGCCTCTCTTTCTCTCTGCTCTGTCTCTGTGAAGACCGCACCATGGTTATTTATAAAAAAAAAGATCGGGCTGTGGATATTTTTTACGGGCCCAATTATTAATCCTGTCCGTGGAAATTATTCACGGGGCAGACTAAAAGAAATCCCACCCGTGAAATTTTTACACGGACCGGGTATTTTTATAATTCCGGGGACACCATGGTTATTATTATTAAAATATTTTTTTTGGGGGGTAAAAATAAAAATCTCGGTCTGAAGAAGGCTGCGGTTGAGTGCCTGCTAATTTCATTCGTTAATCATGAGGCCATGAAAAGGTTCAAAGGCCACCTTTAGTATCTACCCAAAATATAACCATGGTATATGTATGTTTTCTACTATATAAAGCTTAATTTATTAAGAATAAAGTGATAGTGCATGAAGTACTCTTTTGTATTAACTGGGCTAGGTCAGGGCTCAAGTTTAATTAGCTGAGTCCATTGAATTGCCAATTCTAGATGAAGTATAACCTAAAATTTTATTATACAAGTCTCAGTACATTATAAAAAATAAAAAATGTACCGTCACTATTAATTAGATTGATAACGTATCTTTAAACAAATTTTCTTAATGAGTGTAATAATTTATCTTATTAAAAAGAACGTACTTCTTTCTTATTTTTTGTTGAAAAGAATTAATTGTAGTCTTTGTAAACGGGTTTGAAAAGAAGAAGGAAAATGTAAATTTTGTAATTTTTGTGAAGCAGTGGTGTAAAAGAGGGAATAAAGAAAAGGAAAAATTGTATGTGTACGCTTTAAATATCTTAATATTACATATTTCTCTTTCAAAAAGTTTATGATATCAAATTTATTCTTGTAAATTTCAAAAACTCACAAATTTATTCAATTTATAATTTTTTACATTAATACTAATTTAAATTTTTAACAATTTCATTTTATTATTGAAAAAATTATTCATATTGTTGTAAGAGTGGAGTTTAGTCCCTCTAATTCGTCAGTTTGTGAAGACAAATTATTTATTTCTCTATATGTGATGCATATATAGAGACTGACACTTATATAGTTATATATAAGTTACAAGTAAAAAACAAATCATTTTTGTCACAAACTAGGTCATTAGAAAACTAAATATTTCTCTCATTTGCCATTTGTTTTTTACTTATTCAAGAACTTTATACATTTAAAAGATTTTTAATAGAAAAGACAATAATCAATTGAGTAAATTTGTAAATTTCAAAAAGTTTTTGAAGGGTGTTTTTGAAATTCTCCCGAAAAGAACTCACCTATATTTTGAAATTGTTAAATGGATTGTTCATATTTCACCCAAAACGGATCTTTCGCTTAATTAAAAAAATGAATAAAAATGGAAGAAGTAAATTTTGGTGAATTGATGATGATAAAATATTTTGTTCAATTCTTCAAAATAAATATCCTATAGTGTGGCGAAGAGCTTATTATATCCATAATGAGATGCAATTGGTTTGTAGTATTTTATTATATATATTTTTTTAGTTAGATTGATCCAGAATTACAAGGGAAGTAATTCTTTTTTTATTTTATCTTTCTTGTTTTCTTTTTCATTTTTTTCTCAATGCGTTGAGCCTTTCTTATTTAAATATGAGTGGGGTTAAAATGCACCCTCCTTTTTGTGCTCCAAATGTGCACCCTCTCTTCGTTTTTTCATTTTTAAAATTTAAATAGTTGATTTGAATCTACCAACGTGTTCTACATATTAAAATGTGTTTGGAGACCAAATTTTACATTTTTTGGAAATTTTTTACTATTTTTTCAGAATTTTTGAAAATCATCACTGTGCTGAATTTTTTATTATTGTTAAGTTTAATAAAAAATTCTGAAAAAATAGTAAAAAATTTCCAAAAAATGTAAAATTTGGTCTCCAAGCACATTTTAATATGTATAACACGTTAGCAGATTCAAATCAACTATTTTAACTTTAAAAATGAAGCAACGAGGGAAGGGTGCACGTTTGGAGTACAAAAAGGAGGGTGTATTTATATATATATATATATATTGTTGTTTGTCAATTACAAGGTTCTAAATAGCGTTTATCACGTCATAGTGGGAAGCCTACAAAAAAAACTATAATAAATAGTGTCGCTATAGCGAAAGCTATGCCACATAGCATTTTTTTTATATAAAAATTATATCATATATTTGTACTAAATATCAACATTATCTAAGTATCATAGAACAATAAATTATATCAAATTAATTAAAAAATTATAATATTCAACTGAATTGTGATAACCTGACGGTAATTAGTAGGCGATGTGTCCGTGCATTCATTTCAGGAAATAAAGAAATGGGTTTTACAGTTCATTTTTCTTTGAAGAATGGGCTTAAGCGGGCTTGAGTATCAAAATTGCTTGGTAGGCTAAGAAAAGGAAAATTATCTTGAACCCAAGTAACCCAACTAATCAGGGCTGAGATCTGTTGGGATTAATTTTATAATTTTGATAATCATATACGCGGTAAAAATACAATACATATGAAAATGATGAAATTTAGTATAGTTTTCTTGTTCATCAAATAATTTTGATTTTTCAATAATCTGGTTTTAATAGCTCTTGGTGCGTCATCAAACTATTCTACTATTGCAATAATATAATGAATAGGTTATATATACAGCTATGAGTTTTTCTTTCTATTCCTTTAAATTTTATCGATTAATTGAAGAAATCCTGTCATAATCACCAAATAATTTCATTATTATTTTTTTGTCAAATCCGTTATCAGTATCCAAATGAACATGGGCTTATTATTTGACTAAATTTTGGGCCCATAATGGTGTTGGCCCGTTTATAAATACTTTTCTAGCTACCAAATCCTTCCCAAATCTGTGGCTGTCATATCTGATCTCTCTAAAAGTTGAATTTCAACAAACTGAAACACTGTTTAGAAGGCTATTGTGTTCTCATAATAGCCTCACAATGGAAAGATCCAATCAAACAATCAGGTTACCTCTCGACATCCAATGCGTGCATACTAGAATCCTTTTAAATTTATTATTATTATTTTTCTTTTCTTTGTTCTTTTCTTTTTTTTGTTTTCGTATGGCATATGTTCCCTCTCGAACTCCAGCCATTGAACTTACAAAATAATATTCAGTCTGTTCAAAGAAAAAAAGAAATTGATTCAAAAATCAGGGGAAACTAGAAAGTAACATTACTGCTTTCAAAGGTGCATAAACCTCCACTTGTACCCCGAAAAACCTATAATCTTCCCAATGGCAATGGTGAAACTATCTTGCCTCCCTACCTCTTGCATCCCCGCAAAAAGACACGGCAACGGGCGACATTATCGCATCACAGTTAAATGTGCCGGCATAGCGGATCCATCAGGCATACCGGCACCGATGGGACAGAAAACAGAGTACAATGATGGGTGGTTCGCAAAGGGGTTCATGTCGCTCTTTGCACGAAAAATGGAGAAGTTTGCGAATGGTGGAGAGAGCAAAAGGGGGTTTTGGGATTGGGATTATGAGGGCTTTGTGGATGTCTCGAAACGAGTGATGATGGGAAGAAACAGGCAGCAGCAGCAGGAGGTAGTCAGAGAGGTGTTGCTTTCCATGCTTCCTCCCGGTGCTCCCGCTCAGGTTCGTCAAACCATTTGTGTGATTTTTTTTATTAATTTTGATGCTTGTGGAATTCATGAAAAGTAAGGAGAGCATTTTAGTGTCTCCCTGTTTGTTCGACTAGTCCGAGCAATTCCCTCTGTAACAGACCAGCACCCCTTGGCAGTGATGTATAATTTACCTATGATATTATCTCTTCAATAGTTTAATGCTCAATATCTGACTAGGCAATAATCTGGATTAATCTGAAATCTGACTAACTCACTTTGAAATCAGAAAAAAAAAAGAAAAAATCAACGAACAAGAACTCACATCACCCAAGACATAATTGAAGACAAAATTTGCAATCTCGCTAACCCAATGTGTGAACTTCTTTAATAAACCCGACTCAAAATTTAGGTAAGCTAATATAACCTGAAAAAAAATTAACGGAAGCCTAAAGTATGCTTTATTTTTTATTTTATTTTTGTACAGTAAACTAGACTGACACTAAACCTGAAACTGACCCAACAGAAATCAAGCCTGCTCAAGACATGACCTAACCAGAAACCCTACATATCAGGAGTCCGACATGACCTATGTATGATCTGAAACAACCAAATCCCAACCAACCCGAAATAAATCCAGCCTGAATCCTGTGACCCAGAAAAATGTGCTTGAGTTCAAACTCCTTACCATTGTGCTGTCTTCCCCTGATTCAAACTTAATCCTGGTCCGTCAGGTGATCGAATCATTGTAGTTTACATATGTGGTTGGACACTTGGCTGTGACTAGAGTTTGTAAATAGACTACATTATTATGCACTCATAAATCTCAAAATGGCTGCAATTCCATCTAACATTGTAATATGTTCTAATTTTGTTTGATGACATTACCTATAAAGAGATGCACTATAATTTCTTTTTTCATCATTAGTTGATTCCTTTCAGGTCAAACCCCACATCCAACTTGTTGGTAATTCAATATTCATTTTCAAATTGAGTTTGGTGTTTTATAATTCCATAGAAGTATATAGGAATGAGCAATTAATGCTGTTACTTGTTACAGTTCAGGAAATTGTTTCCTCCAACAAAATGGGCAGCAGAGTTCAATGCTACCTTGACAGTACCTTTCTTCCATTGGCTAGTGGGACCATCTGAGGTACTTGTAGTCTAGTCTATAATTTCTTATTGCAAAAGCGGAAGGAAAAATATATATTTCTTTCTAAAAAGAAGTTAAATTTTAGATTTAATGGAAACAATAGGGTATTATAGCATGCATATTAAAATTCTGCAGCAGTAGTAACAGGGATGCAAATAATTTACAATACAATTAACCCAAATGATTTACGGCACCAATTGATCGTCTTTTTAGGTTATAGAGGTAGAAGTGAATGGCGTAAAGCAAAGAAGCGGAGTCCGCATTACCAAATGCCGGTATGAATATATTTCTAAATAGAGCTATTTTTCGGTGCATCATGTTTTATGTGAAAAAATTTAGTAGTTAATATTCATTAAAAAAGAAAGACAAAGAGAGAATATTTAAAAAACATAACATAATCTCATGATCAAATAAATATGATCCGTCTAATTACAAAAGCTTTTGAAGCAATTTTCTTTTAAATTATTCTTATTGCAATATTTAACCCAACTGGGTTTTCTAAAATCTCCTGATTAATTTGTGGCTAGTTCAATCTGGTACTGAATGCAACAAGATTAAAGTATTATACAGAACTATTATGTATTAATTATTCTATCTTTTTATTGTTCATATGGAATAGGTACTTGGAGAACAGCGGTTGTGTGGGAATGTGTGTGAATATGTGTAAAATTCCAACTCAAGATTTCTTCACTAATGAGTTTGGGCTTCCCTTAACCATGAATCCTAGTAAGGAGCAAATTGATCCATATTTGCAATTTTCTCTTAATAGAATGAATTAAATTTTTTATCTTAAAACATTGGAAATTTTCTACTTCAGTAAAATAAAATATTGACAATTTTGACCCTTTGTTGTAGATTTTGAAGATATGAGTTGTGAAATGATATATGGACAACCGCCACCTCCTTTTAAGGAAGATCCAGTGTCAAAACAATCATGCTATGCCAACTTTTGTAAGGATGTGATATTTATTTGAATCAACATACTTGGTAAATTTTATCATGCTTACCATTCTAAACTTGTTATTTCAGGTTCTATGGCCAACCCCAGCTCCGACATATGTCATAAATTAAAGAATTAATGGATATTTGGCAGTTTTAATGAAATTATTCCTGGTAAATTACTAGGAGGGTTGAGCTCAATTGGATTCCATTTTTGTGACATTAGAGTAATTTAAGTACAGAAGTTTGTTAAATCCTTACAATGTGTATAGTAAAAAAGAGAACATGTAAATAGTGATTTTGGCACTTATGATTATACAATTTTTGTAGATAATTGTAAACAAAAAATATTCAATGCCACTTATACTGTTTGCACTTGTGCATGAGATATCAAAACAACGCTGCCACTAGAAGCATCCGTTTGATAGGACTTCGATGCTACCATTTGATTGCTGTGAAAAATTGTCAATATTTATTTGTCAGTAGAAACATGTTGTCAATTGGAGCACACAAAACAAAAAATATATATTCAGTTTTTACCGCATGAACCGCTCTCTCAAAGTACCAAAATCTAAAAAGGTCCGACAAAAACCATCCATTTGCAACCTCGAGACCCGATCTTACTTGAATATTATAAAAATATATATAAATAACGGACATGGCTTTATAAGCACACATGATGCATATGTCGGAGGCGCCTCGGCGGAACAATGATTCCATGTCCGTGACTCGGTGGCAAGTGGGTATGCAATGCACGAGACGGAAAAAACGAAAAAGGATGGTTTCGTAAATGACGACAAGATAAAGGTCCTCTCTGGAAATTTGTGCCCCCATTTTTATCTGTTTATCTTCTCCAATTACGGGCCTCAATTCGTGGCTACAAGTCAGTCTCTCCGTCTCTCTTCTACGGCTGCTGAAATAAATTAAAATTAGTCGTTCGTTTACGATGTGCGCATGACTTATTAGTCATGCACAGTACCATATTGTGTGTGTGTTTTCTTTACAAAAATAATTGATATTAATATAACTTTACATAGAAATTAATCTTGTATAACCTTATTCTCCAACTAAATTAACTATCAAGTAAAAGTGGTCTTTAAAATTAAGGCAAAGGCTTCTATGGACCAAAGGATCTATTTGTAAAATGAACATATTTTTATTTTCAAAGTTCAAACAGTCGTTCATCTTGTTCTCCATATTAATATGTGCTTGGAGATCAAATTTTTCATTTTTCTGAATTTTTTTACTATTTATTAAGATGGGTACAAAAAATATCAAATTCAGACCATTGAATTTTGTACTCATCTTAATAAATAGTAAAACAATTCAGAAAAATGTAAAATTTGGTCTCCAAGTACATATTAATATGGAGAACAAGATGGACAGTTTGAATCGACTGTTTGAACTTTGAAAATAAAAATATGTTCATTTTACAAATAGGTCCTTTGGTCCATAGAAGCATCACTCTTAAATTAATAGTTCCCAAGGGACCTTTAGACAAAATTCTCCACAAAAGAAAGAGCACCAAAATAGTTTCATTGCGTTAAACGGTTACAAATGTCATTATATCCATGCGACAGAAAGGAATTAAGTTACTGAAAATTAGCCATGAAGTTAGCCCCATCCTCTAATTTGGGTTTAAAAGTTATGAGACAGAAATCGGATGAAATATTTTTTTAGTTGCTTCTAAACTAAATTTCTTTGAACAAACAAGCTAAGAACCTGACCCATGTCATCTGGGAATTCCCACCTCAGTGCTGTGCAAAAGTTTTACAACTTAAAGAACTAGCAAAAAGGAGACGAAGTTTATTTTAATGCAAAAAAAAAAAAAAAATACTCTTTGGATTATCATACTTTATACGCAATTAAAACACTATTAATATGTTCTTAAGTCTTCTGCTCACTGTTTCGTAATATCTTAGTACAATGTGACATGTAAATTGTGTATGTACCCAATTATGTAAATCCTACGAAAGTATAGTCGTCATTTTTTTCATTCCTTGGATTTATCAAAAATTAAAATCTTAGAATATGCACAGATTGGTGTTGCACGAGTCGAGGTAACATTTTCAAATTTCAGAAATAAATGTTAATGTCAGAATTTCGAAATATTGAAGTGGTAACTAAAATAATTTGATTTTTTTAAGGATAAATTATAGACTACAACTAAAATAAATGTTATTTATTCTGTGAAGTATGGGGATTATATTGGTCTCCTTTTGCATCTTGTTTTCTTCAATAAAATTTAGAGAATATTAAATTTAATATTATCATCTCTATTAATAAACTATATATTAAGAATTTATAGTAGGAGTGAGACTATAGTAATATGTATATTATGATTTGACCAGCGTTATGGAACCATATTTTTATTTCAAAGTTCAAACAATCCGAAAATTAAACATGATCTTCAATTAAATATGCACTTTAAGACCAATTTTTTTTTCATTTTTTTTAAGCCTTTATTATTATTTTAGATAAGTAGAACATCATCACTTTCGGATAATTCAAATAATTTAGATCAAGTAATTTTCTACATATCTAAAAAATAGTAAAAAGTTCTTAAAATATATAAAAAAAATTCAAATATATTTTTATATAGAAATCATATTTAATGGTTTAAATTGACTATTTAAATTATAAATTATAAAATATAAATTCATAATATATTCCCACAGCCACACTCTTTAACGATAGCTAATTTATTTCCGCCGGTGAGTTCTTTGACATTTTGAGTACCATAGAATCCGTATCCTCTCCGGTATTGCAGACGATCACCCTCATTTTACAGTTTGAGATTAAATTTCAACTGATTTGGTACTCGGGCCGCAATAGGGGGGCAGTATTTTTGAGCTTTTAGATTCGTGCCAAGTTAAAAAGAAGAGATCTAGTAATTGTAAAAGATTTCCTTATCAGGTATTGGAGAGGATGTGAATTCAGTATCCTAGGCATGGTCTTGTAACTTAGTAATATATAGGCCAAACTTCCACTTTTATCCCTCTGTTATGGGCAAATTTTTTTCTTTCTCTATTTGTTTTTATTGCCAAACTTCTTTATTTATTCGCCTAATTTGTCCCATGCCACATCCATTTTCCCGCAACTGATCCCGCCCAAAAACGGTTACTTAGTTCAAACTAACACCTCTCTTATAAATAGCTCTAATACACCTCTCCTTCACAAACAGCACTACAAATTAAGGTATTAAAAATGGAGGCTAAGCTCATATTATACTTGGCCCCTTGCCTCTTGTTCCTCCTCCACCCTTCCATGGCAAATGCAATTAATTATGCAGAAGCCCTTGAAAAATCCATTCTCTTTTTTGAAGGTCAGCGATCTGGCAAGCTGCCATCAGGACAGCGCATGACATGGAGAGGCAACTCCGGTCTCTCTGACGGTTCTACTGACAATGTACCTTCAAAATTTATCTATACTTCCTCATGTAATAACTATGGAATCGCATAATTCTTATTTTAAAATATTGCATATATGTGTTGTTGATCATATAGGTGGATTTAGTTGGGGGATACTATGATGCCGGTGACAATGTGAAGTTTGGCCTCCCGATGGCTTTCACTACTACAATGCTTGCATGGAGCGTGCTTGAGTTCGGCCGCTTGATGCGAGGAGAGCTCAACAATGCAAAGGTGGCTGTTCGCTGGGGCTCTGACTATCTCCTCAAAGCAGCCACTGCAACCCCGAACACTCTCTATGTTCAGGTGTGTAAACCGACCAGAAACTCGTTTAAAGACCAGCATCAGATTCTGACCTGGATTCAATAAGATTCATACCTGACAACGCTGTATAGTTAAAAAAAAGATGTAGTTCATATAAGAGAACCGCATTCTGGCATAGCCCTGCCTTTTCTTAGAGGGATGCAGATTCAAAACCAGCCAGTTGGTTTCAGCTGAGTGTTAGATATGGGGCATGAACCTTTGATTAATTATTCCAAAAAATTATGTAATTGAGAGACCAGTATGATATGGTACATTTTTCTTTTTTGTCCTTAGGTGGCAGACCCAAATCAGGATCACAGCTGCTGGGAGCGGCCTGAGGACATGGACACATCACGAAATGTGTACAAAATCACAAGCCAAAAACCAGGATCAGATGTGGCAGCAGAAACTGCCGCGGCCCTCGCTGCATCTTCTCTCGTGTTCAAGCATTCTGACCCTGCCTATTCTTCCAAGCTGTTGCATGCCGCTATGCGTGTAAGTCATTTTACTTCACCACATGACAGACATCCACACTTCACCGCCACAAAATGATAATTGCAGTTTTTTTTCCTTACACTTGTTGAGTTGTTTTAATTGAGGTGATATTACTTGAGAATTGTAGGTATTTGACTTTGCCGACCAGTATCGTGGATCATACAGTGACTCGCTTAGCTCAGCTGTCTGCCCATTTTACTGCTCCTACTCAGGCTACCATGTACAATTCTTTAACCTTACGCTTGCATATTTTGGGAAACTTGAAAATTGGGAAGGATAACTAATACTAATGTGTAAATTAACAGGACGAGCTTTTATGGGGTGCATCATGGCTGCACCGTGCGACAAACAATGTCACATACATGTCATACATCCAGTCAAATGGTGCCTTATTGGGAGCAGGAGATGATGATTATTCATTTAGTTGGGATGACAAAAGAATTGCTACCAAAATTCTCCTCTCTAAGGTATTCGCCTAATGATTCCAAGATCATTTTTTTTTATCATTTTACTGAGTGGTCTAGACGCCAGTAAACATTTTAATTTTGACAACTAATAACTGGTATTGATTGTGTGTGTATATATATATATATATATATTTTAATAAAGGGCTTCTTGAAGAATAAGGTTCAAGGACTGCAGGAGTTCAAAGCCCATTCGGATAATTACATTTGCTCTTTAGTCCCTGGAACAAACAGTTTCCAGGCCCAATATACTCCAGGTTAGCAATCGGTTAAAATAATATGATTCGACTCAAATCAATCCAATCTATAAAAGAACCCAATAAATATTTTAATAAACTTACTAAACAAAAAATTCCCGACAGGTGGGTTGTTCTACAAACAAAGTGAGAGCAATTTACAGTATGTGACAGCCACATCGTTTCTTTTAGTCACATATGCCAAGTACCTCAGATCAACCGGTGCCACCGTTTCCTGTGGTTCCTCAGTTGTAACCCCAAATCGTCTCTTTTCCCTTGCCAAAAAACAGGTACTTTTTTCTGCAACTTTCATACCATATTACCCCATCAATATGTGAACCTTGTAGTGTTTCAAACCATAATTAAACAAAAATAAATTCGTTCCGTTCTAGGTTGATTACATTCTGGGCAAAAATCCAGCTGGCATGTCCTACATGGTTGGGTTCGGGTCCCAGTATCCTTTGCGGGTCCACCACCGCGGATCTTCTCTCCCATCGGTTCACACCCATCCGGGACGCATATCATGCAACGATGGCTTCCAGTACCTACACACAAACTCACCAAACCCTAATTTGCTTGTTGGTGCTGTGGTAGGCGGTCCTGACAACAAAGACAGTTTCTCTGACAACCGGGACAATTACCAACAGGCTGAACCGGCAACCTATATCAATGCACCTTTTGTAGGTGCTCTTGCTTTCTTCGCCCGGTAAACAGAACCGGTTAAATGAATTTAGATTTGATGTAATTCATACGTGATGGTAGAGTGGGAGTAAAAGAATCAATATGAAATTAGCTCCCCCTCCACACATTTTATGTTAAAATTTGTCATGTTTCTATATTAATATTATGGCGGAGATTGGCTTTCATTTCTCGTGATTTTTTATTTCTCTTCCATACAAACAGGAACAAAAAAAATTTACACCGAAACTAAATACTTCTTATTACGAACAGCGATAATTAAGACTCCACAATTAATAAAATTATTTGGAAAATAACCAACAGGCAAAAATGTATATGAATTCAAGTCGTTGACGATTTTCGTTCTCCGCATGTAGGGCTGGCAACAAGTCGGCTCGGTCCGAACTAGACCAAGCTCATGGTTTGCTCGTTTTAGCAACGAGCGAGTCATGAGCGAGCCAACATTTGAATCCGAGTTGAAAAAGTGGCTCATGTCTCGTTTGTTTTGACAACGAGCGAGCCAAGCTAGCTCGTGGACCAAAAGCCCAAATGTTTTAGATAATATATTATAAAATCATCAGTCATAAATTAAGTTCGTAACTAAATTCATACATATTAAATTACTAAATCTTCAAATTCATACAAACACAGTTTACAAAATAAATTCATGCATACTAAATTCACACAAATTTATACCAATACACATTCATATTGGACTGAGCTGACTCGCTAGTGAGCTAGGTCCTAACTCAAACTCATTAATTTTGAGTCGAGTTAGTGATAAACTGACTCGTTAATAGCTCGATCCACTAACAAACGAGTTGTTAGCAAACAAGTCAGATGTGAGTCACAATGTGGACCACATGACAACAATATAACTATGGGACCTCGTGCAAATACGATTTCATGTTGAGTTGCAAATTAACCACACTACGATAGTTGTAGTCTGCTCTGAAAATAACTTTAGATCCAAAGCACGCAAGAAATAAAAATAAAAAGAAGAAAACATTTAAAAGTAGAGTGAACAAAAAATGAAAACCCAGTGTGGCATGTGCATATCGCGCGTGCATTAACATTAGCAACAAATCCATAACCTCAAATGCAAACCAGAAAGAAATCAATCCTAACCAACAGCCTCTCATTGTCTCGATGAGTCAAAGCCATGTACCCTTTTCATAGCACACTTACCAAGAGGCAAAAACAAGATCACTCTCATTGTTTCAACAAGTCAAAGCCATCTATCCTTTTCATAGCATAACTTATGGTGTCCATCGGTTTGGTTCGGTTCAAACCGTAAGACACCTAGAACATAAGCCAATAGCTCCATACTATTACTAGCACATACAACAATTAATACCTAGAACTACTTGACTATTTCTTTCTTAATAAGGCCGGTAACGTCGGCCACCGCCTCTACCGCCACCATCACCACCACCTCTTCCCCCTCTTCTTGGTGGGGGGCCAGCAGGCCCACCTGGCTGCTGCCTGTACAATTTAAGAAATTTGAGCTGTCAAAGGATCTTTCTTCGATATTTTAATTCTGTCTATTATCATTAAGAATCACCAATGATTTTCTCCTAGTTCTGCTCAAGCTATGGATGCATGAGATGAAAGAATTGAGACTGGTATTTTAGTTTTCTGTCCAGTATCCTCCCTTCAAAGAAATACAACAGGAGGTGAAGGATAGATTTAGGTAAACCTTGTTATGAACCACTCTCAAGTATTTTGAGAACATCAAACTGGAATATTATTAAGGCCAAAAATAAGAAGGGGAGAGCAAGGTACATACAGAACATAGCCAAGTCGACCATCAGGTAGAACCATCGGCACCATTCGCATCCCTGACGGCATGGGTCCCCTTCCATAGATCATTGGCTGTACGATCAGAAATAGGAAATACCACAACATCAACCAACTGATGAAGTCAACTGTCCACTAAAAGGCTAGCTTAAATCTGGAGAAAATTATAAAAATAGAAGAATGCTGACCTGACTGTACCCTCCTGATCCTCCTCGACTGCCACCATAGGCCCCATACGGATCAGAATACCCACCAAAGGAAGGCTGAGAAAAACTGGAGCTACCTCTGTGCGAACTCTTGTCTGTCTGAGGTTTTGCCATGCATACTTCTAGTACTTGACCTGTTTAAACAGTGCATGAGCGTTTCATTTTGAAAATCGTGCCCACTTCCTAATTTATTTGCACAAAACTAAAACAATATAAATTCTCATATTTTTATAATTGTCCATAAATCACAAAAATAATATAATTGAAAGTTGTCCGCATTGTATAACATGGAAAATTCAGGTTCTAGTCCCTTTGAGCTTTCTCGAGAAAACCAATCCAGTCTTGAGAACTTCATTTACACCAAATTGGTCCTTGAACTTTCAGAAAAGAACTATGTTGGTCCTTACACTTCTCTCAAAATAACCAAATTAGTCATTCCGAGGACAAACAGGATTAACTTGGTTATATGGAACGAGGTTCAAAGAATTTTTAAGTTTTTCTATCAAAAGTGAAAGGACCAATTTGGAGTGATGGAAATTGAAGGGCAGTTTTTCTATCAAAAGAAAGAGTTTCTTCAAAGAGAGGAACAAAGTTGACACCTGACATGTCATAACAGAACCACCCTTGTCCATCACACTAATCTATCACATTAAAATCTGAAATGGTCTCAGTTTTTGTGATGGAGACGTGTTTGCCTTCAATTCAAAACATCCCAAAATAAGTGAGGGATGTCAGAGTAAATTACCATCAACTTCGTATTTCTCAGATCCTTTACAAGCCTTGAGAGCACTGGACCTCTCAGCAAAATGTACAAAACCAAAATCCCGCTTCTGCCCTGGCTTGCCAGGTGGTAGGACCACCTTTGTCACCTCACCATGTTTTTCGAATATCTCCTTCAATTTTTCTTTTGCAACATTCTCGGGAAGATTCTTTATATAAAGCGTCTTCACCTGTGATTAATACAAGAGTTTCCACTCGTCATAGCGCTTCAAGAAAAGTTTACCATAATTAAAAGAAAACGAGAACATTACTTTCCTTTCTAGCGTAAGAAGTGCATACCGAAACAAGGATAGCTCATTAACCAAGAGTTATACATGTATAAGATATAGTGGCTACCATGGTACATGACTAGTGACAATCGAATTTTCTTACCTGGGAAGCAGCTGAATCAGAGGAGCTCTTTGGGTCAGCCCAGGTGATTGTAAGATTGCTTCCTTCAACCTTAAAACTTGAATTAGATAGCTTCTGACGGGAGTGCTCAGCACAGGCATGGTTGTAGAACTCTATGAAAAGAAAACCTCGGTTGCGGGTTGGGTCTTGTTGATCCTACAATAAAACCCAAATGATAATCCATTAATCCTCTAAAACTTGTTGAAATGTTTCCTCCGAATAAACCAAGCAGAAAAAGAAAATACCTTAAAAAATTCAATGTTATCAACCCCAGGACAGTTGGTATTAAAAATATTTCGAAGTTCCTCTTCGGACAAGCCCTTCGGTACATTTCCAACAAAGAGCCGATGCTTCACTTGGGACACAGAGCATCTCAATGTTCTTCCCTGATAACAAGAAAGAGAAAATACCATAAAAAAACAACTCAGGTTGGGCCAAAACACAGAAAATGTTACTCTATTATACCCAAACAAAGAAACTTAGGTACCTTGAACTCCTTTTCATGAATATCTTCAATGGCACTTTGTGCAGCCTCTTTCGTTTTATAAGTCACAAATGCAAAACCCTTGCTCTCCTTTGTCTCTTTGTCTTTCACAAGACGAACCTGCCAACATTTTTTATTTGCATTAGAATGGTTCTCCTACTTGAAATCAGACAGAGAAAAAGGACCCAATTTTTTTTGTTATCTACCAGGGTAAGATTTTTTCTTCTTGTTGGTGAGGAAAAAATAACTAAAACTTCAATTAACTATTGCCAAAAAGGAGTTCAATGCGGAAAGGGGGACTGGATAAGTTGCAAAATGCAAACCCTCAGGAAAAAAAGTATTTCAGATTGAAGATTAAACCATTAATTGACCTCAACTGTACTAAATGTCAAATTAGCTGTACCGCACCTCAAATATTTCCCCAAAAGGATCACAAAGCTCACGCAAATCCTCTTCTGCGGTATCCCTTGGCAAGCCACCAATGAAAACCTCAGCACCATGTGGTGGCAGTGCCATCAGATCCTCCCATTTTTTCCTCTCCTCTTCATCCTCAGGGCCCACCCATGTGTCACCCTGTTTATCCTCTCCCATCTCATCACCCCCTGCATCTCCATCCTGACCTGACTCTGGGCCCTGCTCATCATCCTCATCAGGATCTACATCCTCCTGTGGATCGTAGTCATTGAACTGGTCCCGCTCATCATCCTCTATCATATCTTCTTCATTGTCTCCCTCTAGGTCGATCTGCTCCTCTGGCTCGTCAGAGTGGTGGTTGCTGTCTGACATTCCCTCTAGAGACTTCTAACTCTACAAATTTGTCTTGGGTTTTAGAATTTCACCTCATTGCATTGCAATTTTGGCCAAAGATATTTAGTTCAGAGGCTTTTGGGATGTGGAGGCAGAATCAGAATTGGAACTAGCAAGTGAGACGATTGGATTATGGCTTCCTTGGGACCAAATCAAACTGAGCCACCATTTGTGAGAAGATCTCTCATTTTTTTAAGATGAAGGATCTTACAGCAGTTAACATTACAGTTTTTTTTTGGAGGGGGAGATAAAAGTAAACCTATTCAAAATTTGGTAGCAAGAAATTTTACCCGAAATCTAGGTTTGAAGCTTTGCTAGTATTTGGCTTGGCGCTTAATCATGCCAGTTCGAAACAAAGGTTCAGTTCCAATTCCAATTCTGCTTCCATTATCAGTAATCGAATATACAACTGAGATACCCAAACGTCCCTCCTAATTTATGAATTAAACTATGGAATAACAGATCTAAGAATACCTCAAATGGATAATGGTATAAAAACCCTAATCTCCGAATTGGGGATTTAGGTATGAGAAGGGGGACGAGAATATATAAAGAGGGGAGGAGAATATAGCACGAATTAAGCGTGCCATGGAGGGTAAAGAGAGAGAACATAAAAGAGTGAGCAATAGTAGTCTAGTGTAGTGAGAATTTCACAGATTTTATTTTTTTTGTGTGAAAAGGTAGATAAGAACTGAGCTTACAGGTTTCGTTTTAATTTGGGGGCTCGGCGAGAGATCGCGGGGTGAGAGAGAAAAAATAGAAAATGTGCGTGATTGTGCTATTTATAGAGGCGAGAAGTGAGGTGACAATTAGGGTGAAAGCTTGATGGTCAGATTATGATCCTACGGTGGGAGTTAGATGACTTAGATCTGTTCTTATGCTCTCCATTTATTCAGAAATGGTATCATCAAAAATAATTTGAAAGCTGAATTTCAAAAATGGATTTCGGAATTTATGTAATATTCCAAAAATTGAAAAAACGGACACATATTTTTCTTTATTTAAAATAAGTAGCAATATCTTGCCGTTTTGGGAGTTGTTTAATAATACGATATTTCAAATGAAATGTGTTTGCAGACGTGACATGGTCCGGTTAAATAGTACTATTATTAAATCCAGATCGGACCGGACAGAATAAATCGAACCGGACTGATTTTCGGTTTCATTCATTTTTTTTTCTTTTCTTTTTTAAAACTTAGTAGCGACTACTAAGAAGGTTTCATTCATTCTTATAGTAATAGGATATTTGTATCAACTAAAAATATCTAATCAATTAGATCGGGTTTATCTAATAAATTACATTCGGCTGACCAAAAATCTTCAGTTCATTATTGTTCCATTACTAACTAGTATTGTGTCTGTCTGTTATAATATAAATATATTATAAGAAAACAAACAAATTCTCATATAAAATAGAGGGTTCAAATGCCTTCATTTTTTGTACCTCCATCATGCCTCCAAATTTAAAAACTTTAATAATTCAAAATTTAAAACTTAAAAGTTAAAATAAAAATCATTGGATATAATCTACATCATTTTATTTATGCACGTGCAAAAAATTATGACATTTCAATTTTATTTTGATTGCCATCAAGAGCTTGTAAAAAACGCACTAATGTGGATGATTTCTAGACGTCGATTTTTGAACTTATTGATTCACATAAAAACAAAATTGAAATGTGATAATTTTTATGAGCACATAGAGAAAATAATATAGATCACATCAAACGGTTTTATTTTGACTTTTAAGTTTTAAATTTTGAGTTATTAAAGTTTTAAAAAATGGAGGCATGGTGGAGGCACAAAAAATAGAGTCATTTGAACCCTCCTCTAGAAAAATAACATATTTTCATAAAAAAAAAATAGAACGGTGAATAGATTAATTATTCAACAATATACACGAATGAAATTAACAAATATTATTTGTAAATTCAAATTATAAATAAAAGGTCAATTAATATAATAAAGTCTAACGAAAAATAATATCAACGTAGTGCAAATTGAAGATATCATAATAGTATTTATATTATACACATTGTATATGTCGAAGAAAAAAAACAAATATTCAATTGCTATAATTGAATACATATAATAAAATTTTAAATTTTAAATTTATAAGGTTTGTATCTTATTTGTTGGTCAAGATTTTCCAATAAACTATATTTTCGGCATACACTTCTGAGGCATCATATTTTTTTCCACTAATAAAACAAAAATACTCCTTTGAATTTCAAATTTATGTTTTAGTTGGGAAAGGTTAATTTAAGACACAACACTTAAATTTTGATAGCAATTTGCTAATATTAATTATTACCGTATTTTAGTCTGATAAGATTCAACTTATTTAAATAAATAGTGATAATAACAGAATTGGTGTATTATATATATTAATTTGAAATAGCACAGATCAACATAGTATAATTATATTTACTTTAATGAAATCTTCAAATGACAAATAACATTTTTTAAGTGATATAAAAGATGAAAATAAATGAAGACATGACCAATTAATTCAAAATTTTCTTAAATGACATTCAAAAAAATAAATAAAAAAGACCAATATGAAAATCGAGAGTATCTGACAATAAAACAAGTATGGCGAGTATAAATAAATGTAAACTTGTACACATAAAAACATATACAAAATAGAAAAGGACAAAATATTTTGATTGGATAGTTTATATTCAATCCGAAGTTTCATCTTTTAGTCACAATCATTAGTGGATCAAGACATTTATATGATTAATAAGAGAGAAGAGATTATGTATAATTAATGACATTTCCTTTATAGAAGCTTATTTATTTGAAACAAATAAGTACACAAAATCTGAGAATATGATATAATTTATATATTTTTCCATCATGTTCCATAATTTTGAAATTTGTTACGTATGATACATTTCATAAGGAAAAATTATTCATTCCATCCCATACATGTAAATGTCATTCAGCAAACCTTAATTTTGTTTATTTCTTATATGTTGTCTATTTGAGGTTTTCATATCAAAATGTATATAGTGGAATAAAATTTTACTGAATTATGCCATAGTAAAAAAAATTTAAATAACAGCATTCTATAATTTATGACAGAAAAGATAAAAATTATATTTTTATGTGGTTCTTAGTTTAATTTCGTATGAAATATGAGAGTTAAAATCTTGCCCTTTAGGTTATAATTTAGTTTTTCGGATTCTGATAAACTAATAATTTTTTTTTTTTACAGATTATAACTATAACATATAAATATAGGTGATAAAGTTTTTTTTTTATTTATTTAAAAAATGATCCATCGATCTAACTAGTAAACTAGTGACTCAAAACCGGATCCTTTTTATCCTGGTCCTTCATTTTTTATTACTTTTTGAAGGAATGTCAAATTATAGATTTCTGTTCTTATATTATAATTTAGGTTTTTGTCTGATATTATGTTATTAGATGAAAGTTTGGATTAGCTTTCAAGTTCAATAAATTTCGGGTAATGTTCAATATGGCATTCAGCATATTAAATTAAATTGAACTGAAATTGTTTTCTATATGATGTTAACTGTGTATGGTACTATAGAGATAGTGCCGATATTTTTATTAATATTCAACTTAAAATACAAATTATCAAATCTAATTAGGTTTTCTGATTTTTATTAAAAATATTCAAACCACGATCTAAATTCACAGTTTGGAATAAATATTTCAAACTGTAAATTTAGATTATAGTTTGGGTTTTTTTTTTCTTTTTTTTCTTTTTAGACCAATGGTTGGAATTCAAATTTGTAAATATATATTATATTATATTATTTTATGGTTATTTTTTACTGAAAACACTAAAAGTTTAATCACCGATAGTCATAAATTATTTTTTATTATAAAGAAGTCCAATTAGATATATTTTATTTTATTTTGTTGTTATTTTTTACTGAAGACCCTAAAAGTTTAGTCACTGATAGTCTTAAATTAATTTTTATTACAAAGAAGTCCAATTAGATATATCTTATTTTATTTTGTGGTTATTTTTCACTGAAGACCCTACAAGTTTAATCGTTGATGGTTCTAAATTAATTTTTATTACAAAGAAATTCAATTAAATATATATTATTTTATTTTTAGTTATTTTTCACCGAAGATCATAGAAGTTTAAACATAATAAAAACACATATTACTTATAAAAGATATTTTTAATCTTTTAAATCCCTCAAATATATTAATAATATTTGTCAAACAACATGTTCAATAATATTATCTCCACCATTCTGCTTTTAATATTAAAATAACACTATTACAAAACTATTTCTTAATTTGTGCAACGAGCCCTTAAACGAAAAGACACTGAAATCAGTCTCTCAATATAACGAAACAAAAGCCAAAAAGCAATGAACTCAAGCCATGGAGGTTCTCGGAAGCCTATCATCTGGTCCGTTCATTTCGGATCAGACAGATCAAATCAAATCTTATTTGAATTGAAAAAAAAATTCTTAAAACTTGCGAAACTTTTAATCTGATCTGTCCGATTCAAAACAAACGGATCAGATTAAAAGCTCTGCACGAAAAAACTCTGTAGAGAATACGTAGGATCTCCGTCTCAACAAAGGATGGAAAAAAATTAGAAACACAGGCATCGTTGCTTTTTTTCTTGCCCACGGATAAATCACGCCTTTTTAATGAACAAGCGGTACTAGTAAAAACTGATATCAGATTAACCGATCCCAAATCAGTACCGCTTTTGGTACCAGACTATAATTAAAGCATGCAAACCGAGTTGGCCATCCACATACTATACAGCCTCAAGCCCTCAACATAAAAAAAAATTCAGTATACTTCTGAGTAATTTTGCAATCAGGCCCCTACATGAAAGATGCGACTAATAATAGCTTAAATGCCCTAAATAAGTTAGAAATTGCTAACTGTGGTTGGTTGTTCTCCCAGTTAGCTGCCTAAAGGTTGATTCGCGTATAACTAAACCTTTTATGCTTAATAAAATAAAACATATAAAATCAAGATGTAAAAAATGAATATATTAAAATAATTAATTGTAGTTAACTGAGTTCGTTTTCGACCACTTGATTTAGTATAAATGAACTAAAAAATTATAAAATTTGACATACATACATCTCGAATGAATATGAACAAGATTAATGATTTGAATTTAACATCTAAATTTCAAATTTTTTATTTGCTAAAAAATGAACTAGATAGATCAAATTTGACTCATAATTATTTTAGAATGCATTGCGTGTGTCATTGGTAGTCTCACTTAATTCAGATCATATTTCTAAGACAATTATAAAATAAAAAAAATCTGAAAGCAATTAATAAATTGTAAAATCTTTTTGGATGCATTTAAATTTTAAGTTCTGAAATATTAATGAAAAAGTTGTGACAATCTTGCGTGACATCCAAACCCAAAGGTTTTGTGCTCTCAAAGAAAAAAAGGTTAATTTTCTACATACCCTTCAAGTCTTCTTTAATTTTCTATTTACCCCTACACTCTTTGTTATCTTTAATATATCCCTTAACTCTTTCTATTTTTTTCTATTTACCCATAGAATTATTTACTCACAATTAAAAATATTATCAAGATCTATCTTTCCCATTATACCCTTGCTTTTGCTTATAAATTTTTGTATGTTATTACCAGCACCTTGAATAAATTTGATAATACCGTTCAGTTAGCAATTATTAGTTGCTGGAATATTTGTAAGTGTTTATCATTGAATAAATTTGTTGGTGCAAGTACCTTAGTTGAATTTGGCCGATAGCGCATCCTTGGATTTGCCAAATTCAATCTAAACTCCATCTCCCTTGGAGCTTAGCAATGGAGGACGCGGATAAACCATATATGGTCGACTGTTGCATCTCACCCAAGTCAGAAATTAGAATCTTTCCTCGGGGTGGACGATGGGATATTTTTAATAAATTGTTCTTCCACATGGGCCTTTTGCTAAACCAAAATAGAACATATATCAAGTGAGGCTATTTTATTGCATTGAACAATGAGATTTGAACTGAGATATGGAGCACAGTTTAGAGAAGATTCATTCACCTAAATCAAGATTTCATAAATTAGCGGGGACTGCTGGGCGAAAGTTCGCAAGATTTATTATGCTAAAACAAGAAGTAATAAAATAGAAGAAAAAGATATGGATGCTTCATAGCGACACCGACAAAGGAGATTCTCTATGCAAATATAGCTGTATCGGTCAAATTTATTCAACAATAATGTGCCTACAAGATTATTGAAACTACTAATAATTATCAACCAAACGACATTATCAAATTTATCACGTACAACAAATTTATTCAAGTTGTTGGTAAAAGCAAACAAAACTTTGTAAAACCAAACGACATTATCAAATAATGCAGTGGCGATTGTCTCATCATATTCAAACGTATATATAATTGCTTACAAAAGAGTTGTAAACCCACAAAAACACATAATTGTTCACAGTTAATATTCAAGATGGTATTTCCTCCCCTCAAAAGAGGAGGGGGGGTGTTCGATGCTCATCGGACCAACTACGGTTGATGAGTAGTCTACACCATATGATTTTAATTTTCAAAGAGTAAATTAATTAACGAGCTCGCTATTTAAATTGGATCTATATCTGTATCTATAATTAATCAGCTAACTCTCAATCTTCTCTAATTTTCTTTCATGCTGAAATAAAAGAGAATGCAAAAGTATTTTCACCGTCGTTCTCCTCGATCCCACCAGTTACATGGATCACACAAAATCATATAGACAAATATTCTAGGATTTTGGCTTGAATTTAATTTAAAAATCTCATTTTATTTCTATTTCTATGAAAAAAAAGGTCATTGCTATACTTTTTGAGTCTTACTGTAGGAATTGATTAAAATTGAGGGTATGGGGCAAGAATATGAACAAATAGAACATCGACAGAGATTTTAAACTCTTTGTTACGGACTGCATTAGAACCCTAGCTCTTAATGCGGTCCGCATCAGGACCCTTCAAAAATTTAAATTGTGTGGTGTAAACTGCCCAACTGTAGTTAGTCGGAAGGGCATCAAACACCCCCCTTTCCCCTCAAAAGAAAGAATTAATGGGCCTCCTCGGTCCACAATCATAGGAAAAAAGAACCGATTTTGAGTTGGTTCACTAGTTTTGAAAAAAACCAGCTGGTTTCTTATATGCTTGTTTGGTCTTCTATTTAAACCGAACCGGATTTGCAATCGGATCTGGTTTTTACCAGTCTACCAGTCCGGTCCTATCCGGTTTTAATAAAAATAGCTCAAACCACTATAGTTCCGTGTGAGCAACCTTCTATTTACGTCTAGTTCTTTCAAAAGAAAACACAATTGAATTGCTATGACTGATTTTTCTGAATTTTATTATAATATTATTTAGATTTAGATTTATACCATGTTATCTCATTACCTCGATATGATAGTTATATTTATATAAAGACTTGTTTGTGATTGATGTAGTGCTTTCTATAAGTCACACTTTTGCGGTTGGGTTAGATGTTCAAGTATAACTCCTCTCTTAATTAGCTTAATTAGTAAGTTTCTAAAGAAACAAGTAGTGTTTTTCATAATTCTTTTGCTGATTTAAGGACAAAATAGTCACATTTTGATAATAATAAAAGTTTAAACTAAACGTTACACCACAATCTTCTTAAAGTATTTACAAAACCAAAAAGGAATTTATCGTAAGATTTCCAAAATTCCAAACGAGCTACTAACCCAGAATCTATTAACAAAGGTCCAATCAATATTTAAACAAACTCCTATGCTATGCATACACATATATAATACATAAGGTACAATGCACAACTAATAGTGAAAGCAAAGTTTCAAACTTACTTTCGTGACACTACATGAGCCCGAAGAGGATTTTTCATAATGACAGTAAACTCAAGCTTTTCGGTCAGATCGACCTTCTCTTCATCCATCTCTTTCCATTCAAATTCCTTCACTAAATTTGCAACAAAATATTCTAGATGCATTAAGGCAAGCGCCATTCCGGGACAAATCCTTCGACCAGCTCCGAATGGCATCATTTTTATCTCCTTGGTACCCGTTAAGTCAACCCCTTCACCTTCGCCTCCTTCAGTGAACCTCTCAGGTTTGAATTCAAAGGGATCAGACCATATTGATCCATCACAACCTATTTCGGCCACTGTGACATTAATCGCGGCATTCTTTGGGATGTGATACCTACAATAATGATAACTAGCTTAGTAACATGCTAGGTTTTGATATATCTTTTGGTAGATTAACATTCCACTACTATTAAAGTGCAAATAGAACTATCGATGCTCAACTACAAAATTGTACCAGTGCCATACTAATCGTCACTTCTTCTTTTGTTTAAAGACTGTCTGGTTTTACCTTACTATTGGTTTCTGCATTCTGTTTTCTTTTTCTTTCTTTTTGCAACCAAAGAGATACAACACTAATTTTTCCAATGCCAAGAATTTTCACCGCAGATGGCACCTCTGTAAAAGCTGCTTAATTTTATCCAATCTTTATTGTTTTTGCCTGATTTAAGTTCAATTTACCAGGTACCATACCAGGTAGAATACAGTATGAGTGCCAGCCAGCCTTGGTAATACAAGTAAAAGTCCTAGAGAGATTACAAATTGCATTATATTATAACTGCAGTAAGGTAATAAATTGGTTTGCGCGAGTGTACACTACCCATTCAGCTTCGAATCCTCGGAAACTGTGTGAGGCAACACGAAATGCCCCGGGGGGTGCCGCCTCAGACCTTCTAATACAACTGCCTTCAGAAAAACCATCTTTTGCAGATCCTCCTCTTTCACCTATGGTTTATAAACACCTAAACTTAACCCGGCACGATATATAAAGAAACACTCAGTTTGGAAAAAAAAACTCTTCTTTTCCAAGAATCATATCGGTACTGATTGGACTTTGCAATGTATGGTTTGCTGCAGCTTGAAACAGATGACCAGGTTTTATTTTGGCTGATCATCAATATAATACAGTTAGTGTGCAAATGTGCTAAATTTTAAAATTAAGCTACAGAAGAAATGATGTTATCCTAACCTCATCACTATCTTTGCCCGCCACCTGTTGAATCTCGGTCCAGAGCTTCTGTTGTATCTCTGGCTGTTTTACAAGGTTTGCCATGATCCATTGGAGAGTAGTTGCTGTAGTGTCGGTCCCACCATTCAGAAACTCTGAGGATAGACTCACAATCTCACCTGTCAAGACAAAATGTCAGTCTGTAACAAGAAGCTGCTCACCTGAGTTACTGCCATGTAGCTAAATAAACGAAATTTCATCCCGTGGTTCTATCCCAGAAAATTTTAACTGATTAAAGAAAAAACAAAAAACAAAATATCTACCAATGAAACAATGGAAATCGCATATTACTCTGAAATAATACCATGCCTAGCCCCAACAAAGTACAGGAAATATTCCAAGTCCCGCATACCCTATATACATTTTTAAATTTGTCCAAACTACCCCTTCCTAAGATTTCAATATATTTGGCAATTTTCAGAGATGCAAGCAAATAAAAAAAACCTTCAGTTAATTTTCTGCCACCATCCTCGGGTATTTTCAGATCAAGTAGTGAATCGACGTATGAAAAAACGACATCTTTGCTCTCCTTTCTCTCCTTGCGGGCTCTGATAAGTGGCAAGAATATATCCTCTTGCCTCTTACGTAAAGATAAAATTGCATCCCACCTCTTCCTGAATATTATCTTGGTTATTGTCGGGTAAACAGAGAAGACCTGAACATTAGTTCACAGAATTAAACAAATTCTTAGAACCTAATCAGAAGTTAACTTATTTTATAGAAAAAGCAGAACAATAAAGGATAGCAGAGAACAGCAATGAAATCACTCAGATAGAAATGGGCTTGGTTGACCATTTAAAGGATCCAAAATAACTTCGCCATTATTGAAGTTTGTCTTTTTTCAATGACATCATTATGGACCTTACCGAATAACACAATTGAACTAACCAAAATCATCTCTCTCATTGCTACGGGCAAAGTACAAGTGATATTTTAGTGGCATTTACCAAGTACTTATGCTATGATACATACCAACTTAGTGACATCCACCGAGACCCTTTTTTTATCAAAAGTAAATGGTTTCGCACTATCACCCTTAGACCTTAATTGAATTTTGTTTGTAGACAGCTTACCAACTTTTGTGTGTTGGTTGCAAAATTAGTATATTGAGCATTATTGCAAATAAGGAATACATGTTGGGTCTTACTCACAACAACAAAACATTCCAAAATTGTTCCTTTACCAACTTCCATTCTCTTGCCATAGTTGCAAATCTAAACCATCCGATTTTAATCGCACAGATAAAAAAAAAATTCTCCTAAAAAGCCACGGTATGCTCTGTACATTCAATTCAAATCAGGCAATGCCAACAGACATGTCATATTTGTGACGCAGTGGCAACTGGCAACTATAGCAGCATATGCAGACCGGTTATGTACCTATATCTAATAGCATACTTCATACTTGGGAATTGGGATAAGTTATTACCCCCATCCCCATGGCCCCATGTTACAAAACATACCTGTAATTTAAGGAAATAACTCATCAATTCCTTCTGAACCTTCTTGATTTCTTTAATCCGCGACTCATCCAGTCTCTCCCCAAAGCACATGAGCACCAGCAAGCAAAACATGGCAAACTGGAAGCTTTCCATGGCCACGACACTTCCATCCCTCTCACTCTGCGCCTTCACCCGGTCGATCAAGATGGAAAGCATCCATTTCCTGGCCGGAGCATACGTGCAAACACGTGATGGGTGCAAAATCTCGGCTGTTAGATTACGACGCAGCGCACGCCAGATGGGGCCATACTTTGCTGAGCTGATGTTCCTCTGTCCTGAGGAGATAATTTGAGAAGCAGCGTTGTTGGTGGGACGGTCGGCAAACGTGGCGCCTTGCTGAATTAACGCTTGATGGGCCCAAGTGCGATCACAAATGAAGACTGCTGGGCGTGTTATGAGCTTGACCGAGATAATAGGTCCATGTTTTTTGACAAGGCGTCTAAGGAAGGGCTCGATTTTGAAAGAGGAGCCCTGCAGATATACCAGAAAGGCGCTTGGGCCTGGGGGCAGAGGAGGCTTGCGGCTGTGAAAGATACGGGAGGAGAGCAAGATGGTAAGAAAGAGAGAGACCGCGAGGGTCAAGAGGTAGAAAACCCAATCCTCCATTGATTGATGCTTTTTCTTTTTCTTTTTGTTCTTCTTCTTTACTGCTCGTTTCCTCCTTTTTGTGGAAACGGATGGTGAGTTGAGACTCAGAGAGACGACACCAAGCAAGGGAGAGTATCTCTGCGGAGTATTCTCTGCGGAGCTGTGCGGAGTCCGCATCAGATTAGAGGGAGCCTAAATTTTGAGATCTGATCTGGCCGTCCGATCAAAACGAACGAATTAGATTAAAAGCCTCCGCAGAGAATAGCGTTCCACACCAAACAAGGGAGCTTGGAGGAGTGTGAATGGAAGCGTGGAAAGTTCATATTTGGTTGCCGAGTCAACAAAGGGTTCGTGCATTTTATTTCGATCTGAATTGATTCAAAATTTCAGATTCTGATTAGATGGTCTGAATCTTAATTCAAAATTTGAGTTATTTCAGAGGATTCAGACTCGTATAGAAAAATGCTCAAGGAGATTAAATTGTTTATTAGGTGAAGAAAAATTAAGTTATTTTTGTTTGGTTCAAACACGCTATATTTAAATTATTTTTTGTTTAGTTAAAATATGTTACTTAAATTATCATTTAAATTTAATATTTTATTTTAATTTTTAATAAGTTAAAAAAAATTAATTCAACCATCTTTTGTAAAAGTTTATACAAAATAAAAAAAAAACTATTTATTTATTATGGATATTTTAGCAATATTAAACCGATATTTTTATTTTTACCCAATTAAAAAAATATTTTAATAATAATAACCAAGGTTTAGAAAAAAAATTTAAAAATATCCCAACCGTGAAATTTTTCTGCCGCCTGAAATTTTAATTCCAAACCGTGAAATTTTTCCATGGCCTGGAATTTTAATTCCAAACCGTGGAAAAATTCCACGGTTCCAACTTTTTTTTTTTACAAAACAGAAATTTGTATTCATTTTTTTTATTTTTTTATTGAAATATTAGAAATGTTGGATATATTTCTTTGAAAATAGATGGAATACAATACAATTTGATTATTATAAAGACTGTAACAAATAACCCGGATCAACATTTTTCAGGCAGGATTTTTCGCGGCTATAAAAAAAATTAATATATTTCATTATGTGTCATTGTAAAAAAATAAAAATGCTTGGATTCTGAGTTATTGATCCCGGTTCAAAAGTTACTTCTGGGTAATACAGAAAATATTGTCATCCTTCTAGTAAATTTAATTTATAAAAAAGTTGTATTTATTTTGAGAATTATTTTTGAATACCAATCATTAAATAACTTAAAGTTTTTATTTTTTTAAAAATAGATACAACTTTTTATAAATTAAATGTACTAGAAGGATGACAATATTTTCTGCATTACTTAAAAGTGACTTTTGAACCGGGATCAATAACTCAGAATCCAAACATTTTTATTTTTTTACAATGACACATAATGAAATATATTAATTTTTCTTACAGCCAAGAAAAATCCAATCTGAAAAATGTTGATCGGGTTATTTGTTACAGTCTTTCTAATAAATCAAATTGTATTGTATTCCATCTATTTTCAAAGAAATATATTCAATATTTCTAATATTTCAATACAAAAAAAAATAATTCTGTTTTGTTTAAAAAAAAAGTCAAAACCGGTTACTGGTTTCAATGAATTCAACAACCGATTTTTTTTTTAACAAAAGAAATTTTTTTATTTTTTATCTTTTGTAAAAGTTTATACAAAATAAAAAAAACTATTTATTTATTATGGATATTTTAGAAATATTAAATGATTGGTACTTTATAGTTAACAATGCTTCAAATTAAATTAATAAAAAATTCAAATTACTCTTGTAGTCGCATGATGCCACGAGGGGACAATTTCCTGACACCCGTGTCGACCATGAAAAAAAAAGAGAGCATATATTGCAAGAAGTCCAAATTTGCTTCGCAATCTAATGATCTTATGTAAAGTTGAAAATATAAAAGATTTAATATAACCTATTTCAAAACCTCCATTATTCTACCATGGTCAAGGTGGCAAATCGAGTAATTCACTATACAATTATTCCAAACGAGCTCCTAATTAACCAAGAATACCTAAATAATGATCCAATAAAAATTTAAAGGTACTTCTTTGCCATGCATACACAAACTATACATAAGGTTAATGGCACCAGTAATAAGAAAAAGTTACACATTTACTTGCGTGGCACTATACGAGCCCTAAGCGGCTTTTTCATTACAGTGGTGAACTCAAGCTTTTCAGTGAAATCAACCTTCTCTTCATCTATCTCTTCCCATTTGAACTCCTTCACCAAATTTGCAACAAAATATTCTAGATGCATTAACGCAAGTGCCATTCCGGGACAAACTCTTCGACCAGCTCCGAATGGCATCATTTTTATCTCCTTGGTACCTGTTAAGTCAATCGCTTCACCTTCGCCTCCTTCAGTGAACCTCTCAGGTTTGAATTCAAAGGGGTCAGACCATGTTGAGTCATTGCAACCTATTTCAGCCACTGCAAAATTAATCGAGGCACCCTTCGGAATGCGATACCTACAAATATGATAACTTCCTTAGCAACGTGCTAGGTCTTGATATCTCGTATTGGCAGGTTAACATTACACTGATATAAAATTACAAATTTAATTGTTCATGCTCAAGTACAAACATGTACCTCATCTCTTCTTTAATGAGGTTAAAGGTTGATTGGCCTTTCTATTGTTTTCTGAACGCTGTTTCCTTTTCTTTTCTTTTCTTTTCAAAACCAAAGTGAGGTAAAACAATAATTTTTCAATGCCGAGAAAAGCATAATAGTTGGCACCTCTGTAATAGTTGTTTAATATTATCAGTCTTTTTTGATTTTGCCTAAATTTGTTCAATTTACTGGGTACCATAGCAGGTGGGTGCACTAGCTAAAGAGTGCCAGCTAGTCTTGATAATAAACATAAAAATTCTTGTATAGAGATTACAATTTCAGTAGATCATCTGTATAGTGAACTAATTAAATATATTCGCACAAGTATACACTATGTACCCATTCAGATCGAAGTCCTCAGAAACAGCGTGAGGCAACACGAAATGACCCGGAGGGTGCCGCCTCAGACCTTCTAATACAACTGCCTTCAAATACACCATCTTTTCGAGATCTTCTTCTTTCACCTTTGGTTTATAAACACCCAAATTTAGCACAGCACAATATTTAACGAGACACTCAGTTTGGAAATAAAAAATTCTTCTTTTCCCATAAGGCCATAACATATTGGTTGTAATTGGATTTTTCAATATATGGTTCGGTGCAGTTTAAAAGTTAAACAGTTCAGCAGGTTTCATTCTGGCTGGCTCATGATTATACTCCTTGCATTTTTTTTAGCTCTGCATTGTAAATTTTACAAATTAAACTACAATGCATAATAAGTTATATTGGCTAAAGAGTAAAGACATCACCTCATCACTATCTTTGCCCACCGTCTCTTCAATCTCGGTCAAGAGCTTTTGTTGTATCTCTGGCTGTTTTACAAGGTTTGCCATGATCCATTGAAGAGCTGTCGCTGTAGTGTCAGTCCCGCCTGTCAGAAACTCTGAGCATAGGGACACAATCTCACCTGCCAAGACAAAAATATCAGTTTGTAGCAAGCAACCTTTTACCTGAATTACTCTTAAATGTTAAATGAATGAAATTTCATCCTATGGTTCTACCCAAGAAAATGTTAACTAGTTAACTAAAAAACGAATTAAGGAAAAGCAAAATATCTACAAATGAAAAAAATGGCATGATCACATATGACCTTGTAGGTTGTAGTAATACCATGCTTGCCCTGCCCTTATTAAGATAGATCCTGCTGACTCTATAAACATTTTCAAAAAAAATGTCCATACTACCCTTACTAAGATTTCACATACTTGGCAATTTTTAGAGATGCGAGCAAAAATAAAATAAAAAAACCTTCAGTTAATTTTCTGCCTCCATCCTCTGGTATTTTCAAATCAAGTAGGGAATTGACATATGAATAAATAACATCTTTGCCTTCCTTTTTCTCCTTGCAGGCTCTGATAAGTGGCAAGAACACATCCTCTTGCCTCTTACGCAAAGCTAAAATTGCGTTCCACCTCTTCCTGAATATTATCTTGGTTATTGCCGGGTAAACACTGAAGACCTAATATTAGTTCAAATGATTCAACAAATTCTTAGAATTTTACAGCATTTTACAGGCTTTTCAGAAAATTAGAACAAAATAGGATTGCAGAAGCAGCACTGGATATACAAAATAGCTTTGCCATTATTGAAGTTTATTGACCTTTTTATTGTTATCCTTATGGACCTTATAAATAAGACAAGAGCAATTGAGTACACTGTGATCATCCTCTCTTATCGCTACAGGCAAAGAGGCATTCTTTCAAGTACAAACTGATATTTTACTGATCAGAGAATTCTAGTATTAATATGTACTTATGTGATATTAGGGGTTCTTAATTGAATATTGTTTGTCAATAGCCAACCAACTTTTGTCTGTCAGTTGCAAAGTTGGCCAATACTGAGCGTTATTTGCAAAATATTTGCTGGGTGAAATTCACATCAACAAAAAATTGCAAAGATGGCTGGTCAGTACTAAGTACTGTTTTTTTTGTAACAAGTTGGTACCTGTACCTACTCCTACTCTTCTGCCATAGTTTTTGAGCAACTATGGATGTGATCTTAGCTATCTGATTTGAATTTGCATGGATTTCAGAAAATCCCCCCTAAAAAGCCACGGCAAAATCTGGCGTGTCCAATTCAAATCAGGCGGTTCAAATGGACACGCATAGTTGTGCAATATTGGCAATTGGAGACTATATGGCAGGAGTTCAGGATCCATTCAGTACCTATACCTACTAGCACACTTGTATTTTAATGATACCTCTGCTTTAAGGAAATAAATCATTAATTGCTTCTGAATCTCCTCAATTTCTCTAATTTTTGCCTCATCCAACTTCTCCCCAAAGCACATGAGCACCAGCAAGCAAAACATGGCGAACTGGAAACTCTCCATGGCCACAACACTTCCATCCCTCTCCATCTGCACCTTCAGCCCGTCGATCATAATTGAAAGCATCCATTTCCTGGCTGGGGCAAACATTTGAACACGAGACTGTTGCAAAATCTCGGCCATTAGATTTCGCCTCAGTGCACGCCAGATGGGACCGTGCTTGGCTGAGCTGATACTCCTCTGGCCGGAGTTGAGAATACGACCTACTGCATTGGTGGTGGGACGTTCGGCAAAGGTGGCGCCGTGCTGAATCAATGCTTGGTGGGCCAAAGTTCTATCAGAAATGAAGATCGCCCGACGAGATGCTATATTGACAGAGACAATAGGTCCATATTTCTTGAAAAGGCCGCGAAGAAAGGACTCAATTTCGAAGGTGGAACGCCGCAGAGGAAGGAGAGGGGCGAGTGGTCCTGGGGGGAGAGGAAGCCCTTTGCGGTGGTGAGAGATTTGGGAGAAGAGAAGAATAGTAAGAGAGAGACAAATGGCAAGGGTGAAGAGGTAGAAGAGCAAATTCTCCATCGATACTTCTCCTTTTCTTTTTCCTTTTAAATTTTGTCCTTAATTTCTCTTATCCTCCTCCTTATAAACAGATGGTGAACTGAGAGAACGGTAAGCGAGCAGGCCTGGAGAACTGGAGAAGGTGTAACTGGGGAAGTAACAGTGTGAGATCGAGTGTGGAAAGGGAAGAGCCAAGTAGCAGTAGGCTGAAATCAAACAAATAAAACACAGAAGGGAAGAAGATAGAAGTCCGTTGCTTTCGGGGCATTTGAATGCTATGGGTACTGCTCGGAGTACCCCCAAAAGTAGCTTGATAGTACGCAGACTTGGAATATTTTTTTTTTAGAAAAAAAAATAGTTTTTTTTTTAGTGAAATAGGATGATGTGAGTATACTGAATCAAATTTTCAATACCCCAGTCATGTACCGAAAATTTGATTTGTTACTTGCTAAATTTGTAAAAAGAAAATATATATCAACCATTTTTCTTAAGAATTAATTTTTTATTTACTAAAAATAGTTTCACATATTTGCATGTGAAATTATCAATTGAATAGAGTAGACCATCTTAATTTGAACTAAAAATTAGTTTAAGAATAATAGAATAAGATAGAGGTGTAAAAACAAGTTTATATTTTGTCTCTTAAATTATCACATTCGATGCAAATAGTCTTTTTAATTATTATTTTTTATTTTATAAATAATCAATTTTTGATCTAGTAACAAAGTATAATATTTTTATATAGATATTGTAGGTTTGAAATTCATATAAAATCTTTTATGAATATTGAAATTTAGAAAGTTATCCCTCTTATCTTTTTCTAAATATATAATTTCCATTTCATTTGATTAAACCATGAATTATTACATTTGATTTCAATCAAAATATTTCTTCCATCTTAATTCTTAACAAATGACGAGGTATCATTTTATCAAAAACAAAAACAAAAACAAAAACAAAAACAAAAAAGCAACATGACCTTCATGTCATCAAATTCATTACCAAGTAGGAAAATGAAATATCATCTCATGTGCCTATCAAAATGATTAATTATTAATGGTAGTAAAAAGTTAATTAAATACACTACATAATCGTATAGGAAAATAACCAATCAAATAATAAAATATAGAGACACAATTGGATGAAGTCAAATAATTTGAGAGATATAAGTAAACTTTTTTCAAAAATAAAAATTAGTTCATAAACTTTTTTTTGCAATTACATCTCCCATGAAAAAAACAAACATATTATTACATTTTTGTATTTTGCTGAACATTTACATAAAAGTCTTCATTTACATCCGTTAACTTGTAAACGATTTTATATTGTAACAATTCATACGATGAAATTATTATGACACCTTTTTTTCTAAAATAAAAGTAAGAGCAGCGTCATGGGTGATTTTCATTTAGTGCGTGTAGCAAAATTGTTATGGATAAAACAAAATGCAAAAATCTCCCGCCACAAGTGTCAACTGTCAAGTGGTGATGTTATTTCGTTTTGTGGACATTACTGCGGGAGGTTCATATGGATATTTACAATGGAAGGTTGAAATGTCAAATGTCCACGACTGCTATTATACGGGGAGCTGTGTGAAATTTTTAATTTGGTTTATTTGTTTTGATCCAACGAATTAGATCAGATCTTAAAATTTGATATGCTTTTGATTTAGTCAGTTTAATCAAAATGAACGGATCAAATTAAAAGTTCCGTAAAGAATACTCTCCCAAATGTCTATGTCCATCACTATTATTATTATTTTCGAGGAAAAAATGGCTCTAGGCAACCACTGACGGTTTTTCTAATAAATGCAACAAAATGATAGTTTTAACCGGAGAATTTTTTATTTATATAAAATATTAAAAATAATAGGAAAAGAAAGAGAGAGTACCTTAGCTTCATAGAAAAATCGGTAAAAAAAAATCGATCCACATTGTTTTTTTTCCATAGTTGCTTTGAAATCTCCTTAACTTTTTCGACTCCAAACTTTTTTTTTTCACAGAATAAATGCCACAGACTATCTAAAGCAACTGAAAAAAAAAATTGAATCGGAAATTTTTTTACCGAGTCCGGCTAGTATGACATCGGTGTCATATGACACTAATTTCAAAATTGATTGAATTGACTTCAAATGACTAATTCAAACTGGTTAAACCGATTTATTTTATGAGTGATACGTTTACATGTAATTTTTTATATTTTCAAATTATTTTAGTGTTAAATCAAGCGGTAAAAAATGTTGAAAAATGAATGTATTAAAATAAACTTAAAAACTCATATATTTGACCGCTTGATTTGATACTAAATAAATTCAAAAAATTATAAATTTGTATGTAAACGCACAACTAATGAAGTAGATCAGTTTGAACAGTTTGAATTCACCGTTTAAAGTCAATTTAATAAATTTTAAAATTAGTGTTATATAGATTGAAATGAAACTGATATTATACTAGCCCGATTCCTTTTTACCTATTCTTTATTTATGTATTCTTTCTGTACTCTTTATTTTGTCTCTATTATTTTATAAAAATAAACTCTTTATGTACTCTTTTATTTTGTCTCTATTATTTTATAATATTTTATAAAAATAAAAGATTCTCCTTTAACTGGATTATCTTCAAACATGTACCGCAGCAGGCTGAGCTGGTGATACAGAAACATCATTTCTTAACTGTGAAGCTTCTCAATTACCCTGATGCAGTGTACTAGTTTTTTATTGGTTGAGTATGTTATAATATGAAATATAACATACTTCATGTAGTCAAGCGTGTAAAAATTTAAATTTAATTAAAGAAGTACATATCACATGAAAAGTTACATAGTAATTTGCTTTGTTAAAATTTCCGACGCGTTTCCTTTCTTTTTCTCCACGCATTTTCTTCCCGATGCGTTTCTTTTCTCCACACGTTTTGCTTTTCTTTTCTTTTTTTCTTCCCAACTCCCTCACAATATAGGAGCAAGATATTAGAATAAGAGAAAAAGTTTCTGTCTATTGCTTTTTGTCCACCATTTGTCCATAGTCTTATCCGACTCCAGTTCAACTGTCTTCGGTCCCCACTTCTAACTGACCACTTACTCCGATTATTTAACTTTCCTTCAGTGTCTCTATTTTATTTTTTGAATCTCCTTTTCAAAACCTTCCTTCTCCGATCAATTTGTTTTCTTTCTGAAACAATTTATTTCCGATATTTTTTTGTCGCTTCACGGAGATAGCATTCATTCTTTTGAAGAATGAACCTCAGTTCTTCACCTCCGCAGCGGCATGCTGAGTTTTCCCATTGAATTTCTTCTCTCTGCAAGTGGGACCCACCGTGCTTCCAGAAGATGGAAGACTGGCTGAAATTCTTTCAACGAATCAAATGCTTTCTTGACTCAGGGACCTACTGAGCGTTGATCGTCATTCTTGATAAGGTCGAAGTGTTTCCACCTTGATATCCTTTATTTGTGGTTTGCCAGGAGTTAAGTGGGGGATGCAAATGGCGTACAGAAATTCTAGATCTACAAATTGATTCATTGTTTCTCACGAATCCTGATTCGATATGGTAATACTTTAAGTCTGATTTGATCTGATCTGACAGGTTAGTTGTCGATTTCAATATCTAATTTGAATTTTTATGACTATTTAACCTTCCTTCTGTCTCTATTTCATTTTTTGAAGAGGAGCGGCAGTGACGGCCGCAACAACAACGAGATGTTGTTTTACAGAGATTATAGTTGGTCTTGATCCGATATGGTAATACTTTGAGTCTGATCTAATTTGATCTAATATGTTAGCTATCGATCTGGTCTGGTTTTCTATTTTTGATGGATCGATTGTTCATCTTGTTATTTTACAATATTGACCTTGTTGTTTTACAGTATTCATGAACTATAATTTTACAGGATATATGAAGTAATTTTACTTTACTGGATATATGAAATAATTTGATATATGAAATAATTTTACAGGATATACGAAGTAATTATATTTTACTGGATATATGAAGTAATTTTACAGGATACATGAAGTAATTTAATATATGAAGTAATTTTACTTTACTGGATATATGAAGTAATTTTACTTTACTGAATATATGAAGTAATTTTACATAATACATGAAGTAATTTGGTATATGAAGTAATTTTACTGCATATATGAAGTAATTTTACTTTACTAGATATATGAAGTAATTTTACTTTACTAGATATATGAAGTAATTTTACATGATAAATGAAGTAATTTGATATATAAAGTAATTTTACTTTACTGGATATATGAAGTAATTTTACTTTACTGGATATATAAAGTAATTTTACTTTACTAAATATATGAATTAATTTTACATGATACATGAAGTAATTTGGTATATGAAGTAATTTTACTTTACTGGATATATGAAGTAATTTTACATGATACATGAAATAATTCGATATATGAAATAATTTTACTGCATATATATAAAGTAATTTTATAGGATATATGAAGTAATTTTACTTTACTGGATATATCAGTGATTTTGATTTGAATGTTTTTTATTGTTTATTTTTGTAGTTGGTTGAAATGGTTCTGAGTGTCATGCAATTTGAGACGCCTGTCAAGGATAAATAGTTATTCATTAATTCTTAGTTGTCTGTAAGTTTTTTTTTGTTTTTTTTTTTGTTTTTTTGTTTTATTATTTCTTTATTAAGTTAATCTTTTTATTTTTGCTGTTGAAATACTTGAGTACTCTTTAATGCGTTTTATTTTGTATGATACATGTTTGTATGCATGATTACACTGCATATGCAGCCTTGCAGGCCCTCCCTCAGTTGTTTGGGCCTTAGTTCGATACTATAAGATGTCTTTTTGTTCCCATTTGCAAGAAAAATTACTGGGTTCTTTATGCAGTGGATGTTCCTGCCATGGAAATCAACTATTACACATTTGCTGGTGAAGAAGGGACATATATGGAATACCATTGGCACACTATCAGCTAGCTTAAGACTTTTCTTTCCTGGAGGACTTGTGAGTGTTTTTTATTTTATTATACTGTCTTCTTCTATAATTTTACAGTATTGCTGTACTAGTTTTCTTTTTTGTGACAATTAACTGCAGGTTTAAGAATTAAAGTTTTTATTAATTGTTGATATCAATTAATCTTTCAGCCAAACCTGTCCGAGTAGATGTTGTTATGCATTACAAGGACTGCCCGAAATAAGGAGAGAACTCAAATGATTGCGCTATCTTTCTGTTGCGTTTCGTGTACAACATTATCACATGCACTCCTATGATTTTCAATCAGGTAAATAACTTGTAAGATTATTTTGTAATTCTTCTTTGTTATAAATCAAATTTGTTTCATTATTTATTTTATTATCATGCAGGATGATATCTCAAAAGAACGTGTTGTGCTTGTGATGAGGCTTCTTACTCATCCCAACGATGAACACAAGAGGTTTTTAACGTAAAAGTTATTTGTCCATAGTTTTTTTTATGCTATTCTTATTTGTCCATAGTTTTTTTGATGCTATTCTGTATGTTGTGGTGAATATTTGTGGTTTGTGTGGAACAGATGTTGTGTGTGGTGAATAAATTTTATGTGTGGTGAACAGATTTTGTTTGTGATGAACAAATTTTGTGTGTGGTGAATAGATTTTTGTTGAACAGATGATGGATGTATGTATAGATTTAGAAATTTTACAGTATATATGGTATTATTTTATAGTTTAGATTTAGAATTTTACTGTATACAAGATTCAATTTTACAGTATACAAGATTCAATTTTACAGTATACAAGATTTAATTTTACAGTATGCAAGATTCAACCCAGTGCGGACGCCAATAACTAACTCTAACTGACAATAACCGCTAATAACTAACTCTAACTGTCAATAACTTCCTATAACTGCAATTTCTGAAAGTACAGTTTGAAAGTACATTTTTTTTTCTCATGTTATGCAAGTTGCAATTTTTTTCTAACTATCATGGAACCATTTCAAATAGTTGCTATATGTTTTGTGATTAACTGATATATTTTATGTGATATATTGTATAATTATACAGCATGTAGAAGTAATTTTACAGTATTCGCGCAAGTCAAAGCTGTGGACAAATGATGGACAAAAAGTTATGGACAATTAGATGCTTCCTTAGAATAATGAAAACAAAGGGCCAAGCTATCAATGAATCCTTTATTATTTTTTGTGATCCGAACTTTACACAGAAATATTCTGCTACCTCAGAAAACAAAGATTGCTATAAAATTTTAGCTTGCTATGAATATTGGTTATTGAATATTCTCATAAATCAAATTCTATGTGCATCTCAGAAATAAATTCCTCACCTCAGACACATTATACTTAAAAAAAAATCAATAATTAATTTTGACAATCTCATCAGATGAAAGTAAGTTGAGAATATTACTTTTTTGGAAGATTGCAAAAATGTTAATAAAACAAAAAAAAAGTAAAGAAATTGAAAAGATATCCACAACAAAATAACTAAGAATGGAATGAGTTTACGGTACTATGCATATCACAATTTTGTTAGTGATACGGATCAATATTTTCATTTTCAAAATTCTAATAGTTAATTTGAACTGTTCAACATAACTCCATATGAAATATACATGCTAATTGAATTTCATATTTTTTTTAAAAAATTTCATTATTTTTAAAGATAGGTAAAAAATCATTGTTTTTTAATGGTTCATAATTTTCAGATCAAGTGATCTTCTACCTATCTTAAAATAGTAAAAAGTTTCTAAAAAATATAAAATCCGGCCTGCAATTACATATCCATATGAGAACTAAAATCTAAAATATTAAGTTCATATTATTTTGTCAAACTAGATGTCTTGAACTATTATCTTTAATATTTCTTGAAAGTAATAAAAACAAATTTTTATATTAATTCTATTTAAAGAAAATGATCAAAATAAATTTTTATCCCCACAGGAGCGCGTGGACACTTTAACTAGTTAAATTCAAGTCTTGATCGTCTCCCGGAAAAATATTAACTTCTAGTGGCAGCAAAGGATTTTACGCGCAAACCTTTCATAGTTTCATTGGCAATCATTACACAATTTCAAGTTGGAAACCTTCGACGCCTGGTCAAATTTAGACATCAAATATTCAATAGTTCCCCAAATTTGAACTTCATCGCTAAACCGTTTATGCCTTCCCCTGTCATTTCATGCATGCAGTGAGCGATGTATCTGGTCTTTGTAATTTTACTGAACCGTTTATACCTTCTTCTGAGGAATGAATCTGATCATTGTAATTTTGCTAAACTGTTTATCAGTGTTTTAAATAGCGCGCTATAGCGTTTTCATACCTTGAACGCTAAGTTATAGAATAAAAGTACGTTATTTTAGCTATGACCGCTATAGCGGTAATAGCGATCCGCTATCTGCGCTACATGCGATGCGCTATAGCACATGCTATGTTACATAGGTTTTTATATAAAGATCCAACTGAAAATTAATTTTAAAAATTAATTTTTTCAAGGTTCAAATTGATTTTGTTTTTAAATAAAAAAAATAGATAATTTCTTCCATGATGCTTAGGTTTTTTTAATAGAAAAAAAAATATAATTTATGCTATGATACTTAGATTATTTTGAATGGAAAAAGATATAGTTTATGATATTATTAGAAATAATTCAAATAACAATTTGAACTTTGTAATTGTCCAATATGAATATTATAATTCCTTAATCAATTTTGTGTTACTTATTGTTTTATGAGACTTTAGATGATGTTGACAATTAATATGAATATAAAATATAATATTAAAAAAATATTATGTAGGATAATTTTACTATAATTGTGTTATTTGTAATAGTTTTTTTTTTAACTTTTCCGCTGTGACACAATAATAGCTATTTAGAACCTCGCTGTTTATGCATTTTCCTGCTGTTTCATGCAGTGAGCGATGGATCTGATCCTTGTAATTTTGGTTTTGATACAATATAATAATCAAAACGGACATAGTCCGTTGTTGTCAAGCATCAATTAAAAATTAAATTATTGTTAATTTATAAATCACTATTCGTGCAATTAAGTTTTTACTACATTTAGTGATTATGTCAATAATTATTACTAAAAAATAGTCAGAGTAACAAAAACAAGAGCCAATAAAAACAATTAGAATTTTTTTAAATAATCTTTCTAAATAAAAGTTTACGCTACATCTCGAAAAGTAGAATAAGAAGTGTTACTGTGTCAGCGTGTAAATGTTTTTTTTTTTTTTTTTTTTTTCTGTACTGTTAGTTTGTTACGAATTTGATACGACATAGCTGGTTCAATACGATAAATTTGTTCTGTTCAATTTCATGATCGTATGGCCTCTTCAACATGTAATAAAATGAAAAATTATATTAAAATGAGGAGGGATCAAGTTACAACATTTTTTGAGTTACAACAAGTTACAATAAGCATTTTCTACATTTTGAAAGTTCAAATCGTCGATCCAAACCGTTAGATGTGATCTCTACAATAAAATGTGCTTGGAGACCAAATTTTACATTTTTTGAATTTTTTTTACTATTTATTAAGGTGGGTACAAAATTCAATGGTATGAAGTTGACTAGTTTTTGTACCTATCTTAATAAATAGTAAAAAAAAATTCAAAAAATATAAAATTTGGTCTCCAAGCACATTTTATTGTAGAGATCACATCTAATGATTTGGATTGACAATTTGAACTTTCAAAATGTAGAAAATATTTGTTGTAACTTGTTGTAACTCAAAAAATGTTGTAACTTGATTCCTCCTCTATTAAAATATGACTAAATTAAGATGCGATAAATTTTCAGTGGCAATGGAATTGAAAGATTATTATTGTTCCTAAGCATCTAACATATATTTTAGAAATATAATTTAATTAATTATTATTATTTTAACACGGAGGCCAAACAGACTTTTTGGAGAAAGCACAGGACTCCAGAAATATCAACCCTAAATAAGTGTTGAACAACGAATGCTTTTCAAGCAGTAGCTAGTCATGATACGTTATTTTCACATTTTCACATTTGCCGGAAATATCTTGCTTAATTGAAACCTGAGAGGTTGATATTTGTTTTCTTAACTTTGGAAAGGAAGAGTAGCTAGGATCAAGACTCACGCGTAATTTTGCAGAAAATTAAGCTTTCCCCAGATTGTAGCAAACATTCAAAGATCTAGTCTTTTCGAACTCTTTCTTTGAATTGTTTAAAGCCGATATTCACAAACTTCTATTCACAACATATAATCATTCAAGTGTGCATTTAGAGGGTTCGAAAAATAAGATTAGAAAATCAAGATAACTATTGACGACTGCCAAAATATAACTTGGCTTAGTTACAATCGCGTAACAGTTGACAGTTATATCTTAATTGAAACTAGTGTACATCGATTACATAAGCACGCATCCACAAAATAGACATGTGAACATAATAAACATGTGAAAAATTTTATGGGAGTGTTTAGTGGATGAATTCATAATAGAGATTGAATCGTCTGTTGTCCCTTTAACATTGACCGGTTCCATTCGCAGTGATTGAGAGAGCAGGTGATCTGTTTCCTTCATAATAAAAGTGATTATCGGATCTATTCCAATAATACCCTATTATTTTGTAATTATCTAGAAATTAGACTGGGCCGAATTTGGACGGAAAAAAATTATAAAAAGGTGGACTGAAAAAATAATACAAGTTGGGCATAACGGACCCAAAAATTTGAAAATACAGGCCGGATTCAGATTTTATACAAATTCGGAAACTCCGCAACCCGGTCTGTTATGTTACAGCAGATCTCCATCCAGAGCGCAGCAAATATGGTATGAATTATGTTGGCAGCTTATGTTACAGTTATTCTGGTTCAACTTCTGCGACCCGGAGATCTCCATTGGTCAAAGACTGGAGAGAGGTTAAATGCAAATCAAAGCTCATTGATTGATTATTGTCCTGCTCTGCACTAATCTCCTCATCAATTAATCAAAGGAAAGGTTCCTTTTCCTTCTCGTCTTCCTCTCCTCCTCCTTTACGCCTCTTTCTTTCTTACTCTTCTGTTCTGTTGTTGGATCTCCAGGGTTCATAAGAGCACCAATTCGAGGCGCTAAAGTCATCTATCTCGAAGTTTGATTTTCTTATCGGTTAGTGTTTATGCGTTCCTCTCTGATTAAAAATTAATATCTTTTCTACAGAGGTACCTTAAAAATCTTCTTTGCAATAATTACTTCAATTTATAGCCATTTAGATACTTCTTTTCTTATTTGGTGATGTACGATTGGATCATTCCTCTTTTATTCGTATTTAGCTATAAATGATCAGTAGTTTGAAATTTTAGTTTGGAGAATAGCTATTTTTGGCTAGGATACAATTGGTTATGTCTCTAGGCAAAATTTGGCAAGGATCTGTTGTAATTTTAGGAATGATTACTCTTTTGTATTTCACCTATGTCCGGAGAGAGAACATTTCATGCTAAATTGCCCCTTGGCTCTATTTTGCATTCAGAGAAAGGGAATTAGGAAAAGTTGCTGTAAAAAGTAAAATAGATATGCTGTATGCATTTAGCTGGAAAGATAAAATTTCATAGATAAATGTATCCCATTTTTCCTAGTTTAGAACTAATGGATACGTGTTTCTCATAAGTCTTTACTAATTTTTTCTTACAAATTTGTAGAGGCAACTCTTAAATAAATTCACTTAATGGATTATCAAAATGAAGAAGTTGAGTTTGAAGATGCTAGTGAGTATGACTGGATGGAGAAGATAAAATCTACAGGAGCTGTCCCTTACCTTGAACTGGATGGTCCCTGTAAGAATGGGTGGAGTACCCCGACCAGTGATAGATTCATGGTCAGAGGGCCCACCTACTTCTCTGACAAGGTGAAGATACCAGCCGGCGAATTTCTATTAAAACCTCTAGGGTTTGATTGGATAAAGGGCCCGACAAAAATTTCTGAGGTGTTAAACAACCCTAATCACCGGATACGAAAAACCCTTGATGAACTAGCTATAAATGATACTGATACTAGTACCAGACCCTTTGTCTGGGCATTTAATTTTCAGCTACCAAATAAGGATAACTATTGTGCGATCATGTACTTTGTATCTCTCGAACCTGTTGAAGAAGGGTCCTTAATGGATCGGTTTTTGAAGGGAGATGATTCATTCAAGAATTCAAGGCTTAAACTAATTGCAAATATGGCCAAGGCACCGTGGATTGTAAGAACAGCTGTTGGCGAACAGGCCATATGCATACTAGGAAAAGCTCTCAAGTGCAAGTACATGACCGGATCGGATTTTATCGAAGTGGATGTGGATATTGGATCATCTATTGTGGCAAACGCTATTGTGCACATAGCATTTGGTTATGTAACATGTGTGACAGTTGACCTGGCATTTCTATTAGAGGGACAGAGTGAGGAGGAGTTACCGGAACAGGTATTATGTGCGATCCGGTTTGCAGAGCTGGACCCAGCATCAGCTGAGGTGTATGAGATGCCATCAGGGGAAGAGATTGGCAAGGCACAAAATTTACTAGGTACAAGGTTGTGGAATTCATTTGGAATTTCTCAGCTACTGCATCAGAATAATTCGGATGAGTTGGGTTCTGGACGGGTTCCAAGTTCTGGTCAGGGTTCAGGTTTGCAAATTGTTGCGAATGGCAATTTGAATGAAGGGGATATGAATGGAGGCGAGGAAAGCCATAAAAGTTCCGGATGGTAAGTGCATTAAAATTTAGTAACTGTTTTTATTATTTGTTACTTAATGTCGGCTGGTACCAATTTATGCCTTCTTTTAATACAATACAAAGCCATACTGGTACCGTATTGGGTCACTTGGATACTTTTTCCTAGAATGAGTTTATATGGTTCTGTCCTGAGCCTTGTTCGTTTTAGCCTTTGTTATGTTTCAACCCTGCATAAGATCTAAATGAGTGATTTTACCAGTTTAGTGTCAGTAAATGACCTTACTATTATACTGTAAAGATAAAATAAATGCATCATTTTTGTTTTCATGTGCAGAAATGTGGACATTGGGATCTTGAAATTGTTATTCTGGCAAGAAGAAAAGCCATATTTTTAGGTCATTGCCAGTATTTGCAACAACCACCATTTAATTAACCTTTCATTCTATTGAATCTCTTTTGTATTTTTATTCTTTTCTTCCTTGAAGATTAGTTTACACTTTACTGCCTTCATTGGTCATTACTATCGGTTCACTATTGTGTATTATATAAGAGTTACAAACTTTGTTATGTACAGAAACATACAGGAAGATAGGCTTGCGTCTCTCATTTTCTCAAATATTGTGTTATGTCAAATATTGTTTCTAGTTCAGATTATTCTCAAGAAAGGATACCAGTGAACTATTTTTTGTTCTTTTTTCATGGTGAAGTAGATAAATGGAGGAACTTGTTTTTAGTTTTGGACAATATTGCCGGCAATCGAAAGATAAGGTTCTACCAATTCTCTAATGGCGCATCATACCAGTGAGGAAACTTGCGTGTTCAAACCAAGTTTTCACAACGAGTTTTCCAGGTTATTTGCACCATTTTGATCTCAGATGCAAACGGACCTCAATTTTTGATATTTCAGATTAGTGAAGTCTTGATTGATTTAGGCCATTGGATCAAGAAAAATATATTAGAGATAATGATTGGAGGATCAACATTTGGATCCTATTTTTTGAGATAAAATGAAATAGTCTTGTAACTTCAATAATATCTACAATTTCTCTTTTTGTAAGAAAAAGAAATGGAAAATTCACAGGCGGATCTGGGCCATCTGATTTACATCGCCAACATTTTAGATCAACCTAGAATTTTTATTTTCGTATTGCTTTCGAGTTTGGTTTGCTCAATCATCTAGCTCCTTGTTCTTGATCCTTTTGGATTGTTCTCAGCTCTCTCAAGTAGTTTCCTGAATCGCATGGTCCTATCTAGTCCTTGAGTGGGTGAAGTGAACCATTAAATAAAAGAACGTGGCAACTGGCACGTGTTTAGTGTACCATAAGGTGATGTGGTACTATTATGATACTAATTGGTGTGCTGATGGTGTGGGTCGTATGGCACGTACTTACCCTATGTTTTTTTTTTTTTTTTGGTTGATATGGTATCACATTTATCCCCTTCGGTGAAAAGATGACTAGATTCGAACCAGAGATTCTCGAGAATCTCTGTTTTCTTTTTCTCCATTGAAACAACGGTATACTCCTAATTGGCTTAATACCAGGGTGCAAACGGAAATTAAAAAATTTTAAGGTCAAAATAAAAAACTTAGTACCAAAGACTCTTTACGTAATTTGTTCAAAAAAGGAAACAAATAAAAAGAAAAAAGAAATCAAGGATTTCCTGATTAAGCGCGGTGGGTCGGAATTCGCATCCTTTGAGATATCTCATATTTTGCGAGACATTTTGGAAAATGTCAACCGTTCAAATACGTTATGCACGAATCTCAATGCTCAAATAATACTCCCCCTGCGCTATCCCCGAATAGTCACCGGACACGTCGGTCACGCAAAATATGAGATATCTCAGAGGATACGCACTCAGTAGGTCGGAGGCTCGGCGACTCAAACATGCTTTCCTCTAAAAAAGAGGAGATTGTTTTACATCTAACCAAACAATATATATTTTTGTTCTCCTCTCGCTCTTCACCCGTCATTCAAACACCAACCAGTCCGCCGTCTCCGTCGTACAATCTTCCAAAAATTGATCTTATCCCTTTCCCCAATTTAATTTTGTCCCAAATCTATCTATTATATCTAACCTAACCTAATAAAGAACAGTTATGAGCTCCCGCCATTCTTCCGTCCTTCGCGATGTACGCTCTCTCCCCTGCTGATGGCTTCATAGCTGGTGCCTAATTAGTTGATTAATCCACATTTATTTTCTATCTTGGTTTTTTTTTTTCTTCAAATCGCTGAGGTACATACTGCTTTGGTTCTCTTCTAATGTTGCTATTTTTCTTTGGATTGTTCGAACAGTGAAGGAAGGAGTCGATGAGATGATAAAGTGTTTGGCGAACGAGCCCTCTGTGGGGCTTTACTTCGTGCAACAGCATGCTCAAGCCTCCATGCCCAATCTCCTCTCAGTTAAGGTCATTTTGTTTTCTCAATTTTCAGTAATTTTACGATTGATCTTTTTCCTTCGATATCAACAAGAGGAAACAAAGAAATACAATTAGCACATATAAAGGTAATTAATTGAGAATTATTTCCATATACAGGAAAAAATAGCTGAGGAGGTGCATGAGGTAACATTTCATACAGAGGATATAGAGGATTCAATATGTATGGTGAGGTCAATGGCAGAATTTGGCCTCCCAATTGCTGATGACATGATTAAAGATATAAATCAATCTCTTCGTATCATGTCTTCTTCCCAACCTAAGAGAGGGTATTCATTTTACAATGTGTACATACATTTTTTTTTTGTGCTCGGCCCCTTTTGGTGTTTAGTGGAAATAATTGAGGGTATTTTGAAACTGATTTTGGTTAAATTAAGGACAGTCGAAGCTTAATTAGACAAATCAATGTCCAGTGCTTGCTGATTTTAGTAAAGCTGTTAACAATAGAGCTTAGTTGCACAAAGTCACAGACAGCTGGGTTAAATTGAGGGCAATGAGAGGTCGCAAGTTCGAAACCCAGCAGGGGCAATCCTTTGTGGATATTAAATAGTTGGGTGGCTTGATCTCCAACTTTACTAAAAAAAAATTGAGGGCAATTATGGTCTAAATTAAAAGGTCAATTGTGGCTAAGTGATGCACAACAAAGAATAAATTTGGGCGTTTGGGTAAACTTGTAAGCTTAGGATCATAATTCAGGATGATAATTAGTAGATGCTGATCTGGTTCTAATTATGCAATTATGGTTGATTGCATAACTAAGGAAATAGCACCCAATTTTGAATTCATCTAATTCTTCTATGGTTGAACTCTCAATCCGTTTTTCTCTTGTCTAGAGTATTATTTCTTGCTAACTAAACACAACAGTAATTCCACTATATTAAAAATCCAGGTTGATTCAAAACCCTAGTTGGGGTTTTCAATTCTCTCGGGCCAGTTTGTCTGCTTCAGAACCTTCTAGTTCGACTGGACCATCAAATGGCAGTTATTTATCTGCCATGTTCAAATCAGCAAAACAAAAGGCATCCAGTTTCAAATGGACCTCTCAGCAAGACATTGATGTACCAATGGAGGAGCAGGTTACCAGCTCGCTGATGTCACCAGTGGGTTTAGAAGGGGTCATCCAATCAGAGGAATTGGCTGAGAGTTCACGTTCCAGTGACACATCTTCAGTAATAGAAGACTACGACAAGTTCAAATCGGAACAAGAATTGAAATTGCAAGAGTGGCTTCAAGCATCTGGAGGTGATAATAGCAAGTGAGCTAAAACCTTTGAAAATGACAATTTTCTTTGGTTTAAATGAGATTATTTTTAACTTAATTTTTCGAGATAAACCTATTTTATATGTAATTTGGGTTATTTACGTAATTTGCAATGAGGGACTAAGGGGATTGGAGGGAAATGGTAGTTAGCTCTACATCTGTTCCCATTGGGTCTGGGTCTGGTTTAGTTAGTAACATTGGGTTTGGTTTAGTTGGCTTTACATCATAAGTTAGTATGTGAAAATAATATGGTGATTTTAGGTGTGCATGAAACTTCTTATCGACTAACATTTGTGGAAACAGGGGGTTAATAGTTAATACTAATTATAACATTTGGGTGCATAAAGCTCCAATCTACGTACATATTCATGTATTTGGAACAATGTATAGAATTATTAAAGATATAGTACAAAGCAATAATTTATATATTTTGAGGGATTTTTTTTCCATTTTCTGGATGAGTGCTTATAGTTAAGTAATGCTCGTATCTTCACATAATGAGTATGATAAACATGTTAATAAATTGAGCTGGTCATTAGAAAATTTTGTGCACCATATTTCTTGAGACATTCTATTTATAACAATTATTTTGGAGAATTCCTGTATAATTCTATAGAGATTGTAATCATTACATCTGAAATACGTGGTTAGTATTTATTGCATATTTTTTCTAAAACAATTTTTAATTACCAAGGTTCTAAATAGCAATTATAGCACTATAGGGCAACCATAGCTAGCTATTTAGAATCATTATAAGATAAAAGTGGTTAATAGTTTTATAGCTTTTGAGGTTCGAAAAAGCTATAGCGCAACTGCTTTCAAAAAAAAAAACTATGCGTAGCTATAGCTAGTAGTGGCAAAGTTAGAATTTGAGTCGGGGTAGGCAGAAATCAAGTTTGAGTTCTAATAAATTGATGGGTTCGGATTTGAATAACATACAATTTACATAATAGGTAAAAGTTTTGGCTTGTTATTGTTACAAAATTAATACTATATGAGTAGGAAGATAAGTAGAGAGAATTGTGCAAATATGAAATTATTCCATTAAAGAAAGAAACAAGATGGCCATCAGCCTAAACTAGCAAAAATCTACTTGCTAATTAATACACCAGATCGGACAATTGTACAATTGTTCTTTTGTATGTTGGGAATATACATTAATATTTATGCATTCGGCCAGACATGGTTCATTATGAATCAATTCATATTTTCATAACAACATACTACACTATACATACACTAGATCCATTTAATATTTATAATGATTAAAGCCTTTTCTTTTCTAAGCCATACTATCTTCTTTCTCAAGTTCTTTCAGCTCACTATTTTCACACTTATATTTCCTCCCAAATTCAATTGGCTCACCATGAAAAAAATAGTAGAATCTGCCCAGCCAGAAGAAAATTGCCACAAATCGTTAGAACTGCCTACCCCCGTAAAATAGTGGCTTCGCCACTGATAACTAGCTATTTAGAACCCTGTTAATTACTATTGTTAACTTTTCTTTTACACAAATTAGAAAAATGGGAGACTGCGCCATGGGGTTTACAATTTCCCCATGAGAGATTTGCTTCTATATATTGAAAGGCTATATTTGTACCTTACTCATATTTTATGATGTTTAGATGAGAAAAATTATCGCTTAACAACAAATTTACTTTTACAAATTTAATAATATTTCAAATCAATCTTAACAAAGATTAGGATATTATAAGAACTTCTCTATTTCAGCTAAAATAAAAATGATATAAAATTTATTGATTCTTATCCAAATGATTGAGAAGCCGTTCAATCTGATCTGCATGTCAAATTTTATATAAAAAAAAAAATCAAAATTTGTTATATTTCGAACTCTTTACTATTTTTTCGGGTGTTGGATGGGTCCGGATTCTCTATAAGTAACTTAATTTTTGGGTTTTGAATTGAGACCGTTTGATTCGAATTCGTCACCGCTTGAGATTGTTTTGCAATTTGAATTCATCTCTTGAGATGTGTGCGCTCCACTTCGGATAGATTATTGTAGATTTCAATCAGACAGTTCTGATTTAAAATTCAAAGATTGAGTTAATTCACTGAATCTGAATTCGTGTTGGATGGGGTGGTCGGCTAATTTGTATGTCATCGTCCAAATTCTAGCAAGGACAAACCATAAAACATCTCAAACATATGTTTATTACAAGTCTAAAATATCACTAACGTTCATAAATTTACAGCCATCCGAATAGGACCTAGTTAACTCACACGGCTGAATTCTGATCACATGGTAGATAAAATTAAGAATGATAAGTGTTTCCACATTTCTATTTCCTTCATTTATCTCTGCATTTAACTTCCATAACTGTATTAAGAATCATAGAAGTTCCAGTATATAATTTTTTTTAAAGTATTAATTTCCATACATTAAAGTATTTATACCTATAAAATGAATAATTTTTACATAAATAATTATCTCCCTAACCAAATCTCAAATTATATGGAGGGTCATACATGTTTTAGAGGTGGATTTTTTTTTTTTTATTCAATCTCGTCCACATTTTTAACGATCGGCTAAGTACTGCGTGCATTTGCATCAGGATTGGGTTTTTCTTTTGGATGCTGCAGCCTTCCAATTTCGTCTAAGTGTTGAGAACAACTGCACCGGTGGCCAGTGCGTCTACACTGAGGTCATTTTCCTTCATTTTCTTCATTTTTTGCAAATTAAAATCAAACAAATGCAGGAACTTGTTTCTAAGTGTATTATATTATTTTGTATGAAAATACAAGATATTTGGTGTCTTTTTTATGATAAAAATCAGATTGAATATGTGTACAATTTAGGTCTATCAGTTTGTGACAAATAATCCGGATCAACATTTTTCAGGCCGGATTTTTCGTGGCTGTAAGAAAAGTTAATATATTTCTTTAGTGTTATTGAAAAAAAAAATTGGATTTTGAGTTATTAATCTCAGTTCAAAAGTTACTTCTAAATAAATATATAAAATATTGTCATCCTTCTAGTACATTTAATTTCTAAAATGTTGTATCTATATTTGAAAAAATAAAAACTTTAATTTATTTAATGATTGTTATTCAAAAAAAATTCTCAAAATTTTTTATGTATTACCTAAATTTTTTTAGAAATTAAATGTATTAGAAGGATTACGATATTTTCTATATTACTTAGAAGTCACTTTTGAATTGCGATTAATAACTCACATTCAAAGCATTTTTTTTTTCCAATAACATATAAAGAAATATATTAATTTTTCTTACAGTTGTGAAAATTCGATCTAAAAAATATTGATTTGGGTTATTTGTCGCAGTCTTTCTAATAAATCAAATTATATTGTATTTCATATATTTTCAAAGAAATATATTCAACATTTTTAATATTTCAACAAAAAAAAATCTGTTTTGTAAAAAAAAAAAAAAAACCCTGGTTATTTAGTAACTGGATGATGTTCTGAAACCGGTTATTTAGTCACCAATCTCAATTTCTGGATCCAATGACTAAATAATCGGAAAGAGGAGCTTTGTCCGGTTATTTAGTTACCGAAAATGGCAAATTTTGAAATCCCACGACAACGTGGGTAGATTGCGTAATTTTATAAAAAAATTGGGTATTATAAAAATTTCAACGAATTGACTGACTCATGTAATAAATGAGTTGTGTTTGAGCACACCCCAATTCGTCACAATAAATCACATATTATTTTAAATGACTCCTAAATTGTTGTTAGGATTATGTTTCAACAACTCCTAAGTTTTTGTTAATTATCTTGTTAATTATATTTGAATTGTTTGTATTTAGATAAATTTTTACTAAGTTATTTGAATTATTTGTGTTTAAATAATTTTTTTCTAGTATATAATTATAACTAATAGGCTAAATTTGAGTTAACTTTATAGTTCGTTATTGCTATTCTAACTCAAGTTAACTCTCATTAATTAAAGGATTCGAATTTGCTGAAATTTGAGATCATTACTGTTCATCCTGAAATTCCTGCAATCCGAATCCAGCCATCAAACTGTTCCGAGAGACGTGCAAGAAAAAACTAGCTATTTTGAGATGCGTTTTCCAAAAAATTTGATGACTAGATTTTGAATTGCAAAAATTTTAGGATAAACAGTACCCGATCTCGAAATTTGAGCTGATTTATTTCCTTAATTAAATGATATTCTAACTCAGACTCAACTGAACTGAGCAAGAATTGGGAGTAACTTGCTCAAACTCGCCTCGGCTCATTTACAGCATTAGGTGGGGCCACTTTGTCAGCCGAGTCCTTTTATTTTTGTGCCTCCTCTTTCTTCTTTCCTCTTACCTCTGAGATATCTCAAATTTTGCGTGACGGACGTGTCCGGTGCCTATTCGGGGGTGATGTAGGGGGTCAGTATTTGTGTGCTTTGAGATTCGTGCGGAACGTATTTAAACAGTTGAGATTTTCCGTAAAGTCACTCAAAGTTTGAGATATCTCAGATGATACGAATTCCTTTCCTCTTTCCTCTTTCCTCTTTCCCCTTTCTCCCTTCTTCCCTTTCACATACCTGGCGAAAACATTGTTAAAGTAAATTATGCATCCCTAGTCTCGAACAAGTTACAAATCTCCATGGCTTTCTTAAGCGCAAGTGATCTGGTACTGTACTCCCCAGCTTTTCTTAATTTCATTTCAGGCTCCTCGTTTCTTTGTATTAGCATTAATTAGTGTCCGTCCTGTGCGCCTTTGATTGTGTTGGGTTGATCTTTTAATTTAGATCTCAAATTTGTTAGAATTTCCAACTGATTTTGATATTGCAAATGCATGGTATAATAAGATAATTCAAATCATGGGTATTTTTATTTATAGTTTTATACTGCTACATTTGTAAATCTAGAGGAACTTTAAGCCTTTGTTTAGATGCAATAGGTACAGCTTCAAATTTGAGTATTATACCTATGAAAAATATGTTCCAGTTGGCCGAAATAAGATATGTATTTAATTGTTGTTACAATTTTGGAAGTATAAACTTTGTACAAATCTTAGGTTATCTCAAGCGGATCGAGGCAATCAGGTAATCTGGTTGCTGCTTCTAATTAAAATTAATTCTGTCATCTCTTACAGGTATACACAAATACCCTTCTAAGGCGCCAAACTTTCGGTTTTGCTCCCTTTATAAAGCCTTTTCGGATTAATTACAATCCCAAAAGATCCCAAATTGAGCAACTCGTTATACAATCAAATAGCAAATCATTGAATCCATTAATTTATAATTCAAGAGAGAGAAAACACTGCTTCAAAAATGTAGAGTCTGAATTTGTGTCTAGCAATTACTTGAATGATGATTCCTCTACCAATTGGAGAATCCCACGGAAGGTTCTTGTGGTATTAAACCCTAATTCGGGTCGTGGTCGTTCTTCACATATTTTTCGATCAAAAGTGCAACCCATACTTCAGGTGTGTGTATTTTTTGACAATGGAACTTTTGGATTATGTTATTATATGAAATGGATCAAAAGGGTCCATATCTGCTGCCATTGGACCCCATGGATTGACACAACTGATATCTCATAGGCGAGGTTTAATTCTTGGCCGATCATGAAAATCTGATCTGAACTGTAGGATACAAAGCAGGTGGTCCAAAGTTTCTGTCTGCTAGTCATGGGGTGAAAAGCAGCGGAAAAGAATCCCAGTTTATCTAGGTACTGTACCAGACTATTACTCCACAGGGTCTCAGGGATTTTAGACAAAAGTTTTAGCCAGAACCTTATAATTATGACCCACGGAAACAAAAGTGCAATCAATCAACAAAAGAAAAAATATATATGTTTGCTGTTATTGCAATAGCACCTGAGATGTTATCTTTTTGCCATAATACTAAAATCTCTAGGTTCAGGTAAAAACAAAATGTCACTATTTGCTTTGTTTAATTCATCTAAACCTTTCAATATTTTTGTACAATTACAAATCATAAATATATTTTAACTGGGCTTGATTTTAATTCTTTTAGCTCAGGAGCCTATCCCAACTTGTTTGGGACTAAAGGCTTTGTTGTTGTTTAGCTCAGGAGCCAAAATTTTACCACAGATGGGGTCAGAATTGTCAATAAGTAATTGAAATATGCATCCTCCATTGAGCTAACAAGCAGTTGTGTGCTCAGAAATTTTGAATAGTGTTAGGTGTTTCCATCAAGTACGATAGAAGTATGGGCTCTTGTTTGCAAAAGTACTTCCTAGTTCAGATTATTTGTTTTTTCATTTCATAGCAGGTCTCTTTAGTCATATTTTTAAAATAATTCAGCATGCAGGTTTTGAGATGGAAGTTATTCAAACAGCTGAAGCCGGCCATGCACTCACACTTTCTTCTACAATCGACCTTAGGACATGTCCCAATGGTATAATATGTGTAGGAGGTGATGGCATCATAAATGAAGTGCTTAACGGGTTGCTTAGGAGGAGTGATATTGATAGAGCTATTTCGGTGCCAATCGGCATTATCCCGACTGGCTCAGACAATTCTCTTGCATGGAGTGTTCTTGGATATAAGGATCCTGTCTCAGCCACAACAGCTATAGTAGAGGTACTAACAATTTTGTTGATTGTTGATTGTTAATTGTGTGTATTGGTAAAGCTCCTATCAGGTCAGGTACTAATCCAACTCCGCCACACCCCAAAATTCTCCATATTTTCTTTGCCTTTATTTGGTACTGACATACTGTCCAATTACGATCCGGGCCAATCTGGCTTGAGGTGGAATGCACAGGGTCCCTTTAATATTCATGCTAAATCAGATCGGTTGGTTAGGATCTAAACTCAAAATTTGAGTTTCTCAGGTGATATGAATTTTTTGTATCTGGGGTTGAGCAGCTAATTATGGATGTCAGGAATTACTGTGCATGCGAGTGCTGTACTGGTCCAATCTGGTACAGGTGCACACTGGTTCTCCTTTTTGATTGACTTAAAATAGAACCTGCTGAAGTGTTTCTCTTATTACTTATGAATTAATTTCCATAAACTTGTTTGTCAGGGAGGTCTGACGAGTGTTGATGTTTTTGCGGTAAGATGGGTTGATGCTGGTTTGGTGCAATTCGGTGTAACAGCTGCCTGCTTTGGTTTTGTTAGTGATGTTCTTGAACTATCAGACAAATACAGGCAGTACTTTGGGCCTATTAGATATGTGATTGCCGGCCTTATGAAATTTGTTTCCTTGCCTAAATATCGCTTTGAGCTGGAGTATTTCCCTTTGACTGGAGAAAAAACAAAACAGAATGATACTTTGCTACCTAGCAGGTTCATTTCCAAATTCCTATTAAAATCAATTTATTCTTCTGTTTTATATTTTTATGTTTAAGCCTAACTGGTGCATAATAAGGACTAGACAGTGTCAGCATAGCTAAGAGAAAAGATAGGGTATATACTTGGTATAAAAGGGGTATATAGGGTTTAGATTAGGGATCTAAATACATGCCGTGACGTGCAATGACTAGTCACGTGACGGTCACGTGCTGTGCCATGACCAAGTCATATTTTTACTTTCTGTGCCGTGGTCAAATTGAGATGGATGGTAACGCACGTTGGTCTTGCTGTGACAACACGTGATATGTCCAAACGTGACCAATCACGTGTGTCACGTTTGGTCACTTTTAACTATTTTGTTTTTCGTAATGTTAGTTAGTTTATTCAAAATTCACTATTAGATCAAGATCTAACAGTGCTGATCACACGTGGCCACGTGCTGTGTTGTAACAACCAATTCGCGTGCCGCACCATGCCAATTTTTTGAAGGATGGCCATGTCACACGAATGGTCAGGGCACAGGACACATGAATGACAGCATGTGACCGGCACACGTGCTATGTCGTGCCGGATTCGGTCACTGCATGACTTTTTTACATCTCTACATAGTAGGACAAAATTGATTATAATCACAAGGTTTTTTGATAAAAGTTTTAGGTTTTTCAATACTAGTAAAAGCTAGGGTTTAGATATTAGGACAAAATTGATTGTAATCACAAGGGTTTTCAGTAACTTCTTTCGAAAAAAAAAAATGTTTTCAGCCCTATGAACTTGAATCTTTGTGGAAAATGCAGGTCAGAAGAGAACTGGGTGAAAAGAAAAGGAGAATTGGTTGGCATTTTGGTATGCAATCATGCTTGCAAAACAGTTCAGGGATTGAATTCTCAGATAACTGCTCCGAGATCTGCGCACAATGATGGAAGCCTGGATCTGCTGTTAGTGCATGGGAGTGGACGGTGGAGATTGCTCGTGTTTTACATTGCATTATTGATTCGCCAGCATCTGTTACTGCCTTTTGTTGAATACGTTAAGGTACTTTTTGCCATGTTAGGTTAATAGGTTATTGATTGGCCATATATAATCAAGACTGTTTATAGAAAATAATTAAAATATGCTGTTCGGTTAACATATGGGAACAGGCAAATTAAGTTTGAATTCTAGAGCGATTGGTTTGTGATAGGATGTCAATAATAAGGAGTGAGACTATGGTACTATGCATAACGCACTTTGGTCCGTACTACGAATTCATATCTTCATTTTCAAAGTCTAAATAGTTGATCCGAACCGTTCATAATGATCTCTATATGAAAATGTACTTGGAGATCAAATTTTACATTTTTTAGATTTTTTTTGCTATTTTTTTAGATAGGTAGAAAATCACTACTTTTGAATGGTCTAGAATCTTTAGATCAAGTGATTTTGTATGTATTTAAAAAAAATAGTATTAAAATTCTGAAAAATGTAAAATTTGGCATCCAAGCATGTTTTCATAAGGAGATCCTGTTGAGAGGAACGGATCAACCGTTTAGATTTTGAAAATGGAGATATGCATCTATAGTATGAACCAAAGTGCGCTATGCATAGTACCATAGCCTCACTCTAGAATGAGTGCAGAGTTTCAGTCGGAAAATCTTGTGTGTTTGGATGATTTGTCTGTTTATACAAATTGGTGCTATGTAAAAGCTTGATTTGAGTTAAATTGTGTATCAAATTTGTAGGTTAAGTCAGTGAAGATTACTTCAACTGGCACAACTCAGAAGGGATGTGGTATTGATGGAGAGCTTATTTATGCAAATGGGCAGGCAACATGTTCACTGGTTCAGCATAAATTAAAATTGCTTGGTTACCATCATAGGAAACAAAAATGAGCAATACAATGAACATTTCAAAGTTTGCAGTCTTCTTACGAAATTGGTGCACTATTGCCACAACCATAATAACCATAAGGGTCTTTTCATATTATTTTTCATAAAGAAACACGAATCAGCTGGCAAAAACTTGGAATTCATTCTTTAATGCAAATCTTTATTGGATTACCATAAATGCAATCTGTTCGTTGGTTATTCAGCTGGATATGGTCAAAGGCTCTGTTGCGATACTGTTTTTTTGGTGCTATGTCTAATATTAATAATTAAAGAGTTAGTTACTAGAAAAATAGGAAAGGCAAGTCAATTTCTTAAGTATTATTTCTTGGACCATGATTAATTTGTTTGCTCCAACTAAATTTTTTTGCGATTGGAGACCTCGGGCTGCCTCACTTTTTTCTTAGTATTGAGGTTAAACCAAAAAATGAAGTCCTCTCCCAATCCAATTACATGAAAGGATGTTCTCGGTCGAGTCAACATGGAAAATTCAAATCGTTATTCCTCTCCAATTGTACCCAATACTTCTCTTTCTCGATTTGATGGAGATCCTATCGACAATCCTCATCTATACCATTAGTTCTGACTTATTTTATATGAGATTTTTTAATGTCAAAGAGTTTGACATTCACAAAGTTTTGATTGAAAAAATAAACAACACTGATGCAAATTAAATGTCAACAGCTCGTGATTTTCTATTATATTTTTCTTATTTTAAAGAGATGTAAACTAGATTTAAAATGACAATAATTCGGGAATTAGGGTGTAATGCTAAATTATGCTCTAATTTCATAATTATTGACTCTTAAAGAAAAAATATAAAACGAGTCATTATGCATACGCTATATTATACTCTTATTTCATTATTATTAGTTCTCAGATAATACTAATACCAATATAAATTTTGAATTTTTGATAATTCTTTAATATCTTATCATCAACTTGTATAAAACTGCTACGAGAGTATTACCAGACCTAATTATCATATTCTTTCATATTTTATATGGCCTTGATATCATGATTTATAAAACTATCTAAAGTTAGTGCTTGAGCTAATCAGGCAATTTGTATTTTTAGGTCATCTCTGCCTCATATCACACAACTTCCATTTTCTAGTTATTTTCGTCAAACCTTTCAGAACATGCAAAAAATATTGCTCCAATATTCATGGAAATCCTACGGTTGGTGCAGAGATTTGGGTCGCAAAATTGAAGGGAAGAAAAAGGAACAGAGACCTGATTCGCAATTAGCGAGCACTTACTTCGGCCATTTAAATGACGGGTTAAATTTAGCCCAAAGTTTATGATAAAATAATGTTCATAGTATCTGGTAAGTGCCTAAAGATGCTCCCATCCATTCATACATGTACGAAGAAAAACAAAATGAACTACATCGATGTTTTCTCAAATTAATTTTCAAAGTGAAATAATTAAAATAAACGAACAAAAAAAATAATATTTATGTTATTTACTTCTTTCTTGAAAAAAAGTGATGATGTACTTATCCTCTTAATACCTAAATTTATACCACTCGAGCAACTCTACTTTTGCTCTTAGTGTTCAGAAGATATAATTTCATGTTAAAAGTTGTTAGAGAAGATATATTATATATACTTTCAAATTCTCCCTCTCTTCATTACCTTCTAACTGTTTTTGTAAATAATAAAGTTTTAATAAACAGGTATGTTTTGACGTAAAAATTAAGTATTTATTAGTATAAGTGCATTAAGTAATAATCAAATATTAAGAGCTTCAGAAAACGAATATGGAAGGTAAAAATTGTCATTGCAATTGACAGTTGTCAAATATATTTTAAGTTGATTACTTAATTAAGTATTTATAGTGTAAGTGCGTTAAGTAATAATCTAAGGGATTCAGAAAATGTATTGAAGATCACAACTGTCATTGACAGTTATCAAATATATTTTGACTTGGATTATAAAGATACTGATACTTAAATTTTATTTTCTAATCTTCATTTAACCTTTTGCATTTCACGTGGTCCTAGACAATGAAGACAACAATATATTGAATTATTATTGAGTTCCTCTTTCATGGTTTTCATGCCATTTTGTTAATGAGGTTAGTACTTAGTAACGGTGCAAAGGTGTTGGTGTTATTGGATCAGTTAAGAGTTTAGATGCTCTAAATTAGAATTCTTATATGACAAGTGTTCGGGTCGAATATGACATGTGGTATTAAGCTTTCTTTGCCATGTTTCCGAGGAAAAACTTTTGAGGTCCAAATGTTTGCAATTATGGTATTAACAAGCAACATCTGAACTTGCACTTTGATCAAAATTTGAAAAGCATTATTAACTAAAATGTTTGTACTATATAAGTCGAGATGACTTTAAATCAGATTGGAGATCATGCTTGGCTTTTTAGTTTCTTCGCCTTTGCCTTGAACCTAAATTTAGAAATTAGTGTTTGGACTGTGTTGACAAAGTTGCCCACTGCCATCACTACAAGCAGTAACCCACACACTATTACCTGCCAAAGATACAATTTTGAAAGAAACAAGTTGTCAGTATCCCAGTCCATGGATATACATGGGACAATATGCTTTGCATCGAATAATTAAAGAAAATAAAGTGGACGAAGCAATGAAATTTTACTTGCCTGCCATTGAGGAATAACACCAACCAAAGCCGTCTTAAGGAGTAACATCCCAACATATGCCTCAAAACCCTAATAATTAAGATTAAAATTTTAAAAATACCTTTATCAATCATCTTAAGCTCTTATCTGAGGAGAATGATTATTTTAAAAGATTTTGGTACCTGTAAAGTGAAAAGGATGGGATAAAGGAGCCATAGCTGACCCTCTACACCAGCTGCTTCACCCCACACCACATCCATCCTTTTTGCCTGAAAAAAATTTAACTTCATAGGTCAGTTAAAGACTTAACATATATAGCAGCATCTAAAAATTGCTGGAATTTTATTTGCTAACGAACAGTCCCATTTTGTTTCTTGTTTTATTCCCTTTTCTTTTCTTTTATTCCCCTATCTACAAGAGACTAATGGCAAGCTGAATTTAAACTCAAAAATGCTAACCATATGCCAGTAAACAAGTAACAGCACTATGAAATGCCTAAAAATTACAAAAATGCTTAAATTAAGATCACCTTTCCTAGAGCAATGCGAGTGTAGAGCCTCTGGCGCTGATACCTATTTTGTAACAGCATTGCAATGCCTTGCAGAATAGCCCATGCCAAAAACAGCTGAACACCCCTCTGTGGAAGTGTTACAATAAATTGAAATATAAAATTTTAAATTCATATATTAGCTGTAGACAAATGGGAAATTGGGAAGCAAAAATACCTGCTTTTTTGCACAATCAGGTTCTCCCTTTATTTCCCATGTAAGACTGACAAGAGCCATCAACATGGTACAGTAGTGATGATATATCCACCTAACAAAAATACAAGTGTATCTTTTATGTATACTTAAATCACAACATAGTATTATAATTAGAAGATCAAGATAAAAATTTCCCTACCAGGGACGAATGTCACTTCCGTTAGCTCTCAAAATGTTTTCTCTCAATGCTAAGTTTGTATACAAAAATAGCAGCCATGCCTAAGTAAATAACCATTTCTCCATGAAAAAATGTTGTGAATATAAGAACTGGAAAGATAACATATGCTTGTATAATTTCTTTTATGGTACTTTTACTTGGTACAATTGAACTGGTAAAGCTGGGAAGCATCCATTCCAAATCCAAGACCTCAAAACAAGCAAAGTCGATGGGAAGAGAAGAAACAAGAAAGCAGTTCTATCCTGCACAGAAAGATGATTACTTCTTAAAATTACAAAAACCATTCAAAAAGGAAAAAGTGAACAATTGATGATGAAAATCGTCAGTTATAATCATATGAATATGAGATAGCATGGTACCCTGTATCTGTAGTACTCTTCTTTAATTTTAAGCTTCTCCTCTTTCCTTGCGACATGTACATCTACTGGTCCAAGGAACATCTTTAAAAACCAACCTAATAATTTAAAACAAGTTTCACATAAATATTGTGATAATTATTTAATGAACAACAGACCAAAGAAGCAGAGTTTAGCTTTACTCTTTCAAAGTTGCAACACATCGATACCTTCCCTGTAGAAATCTCAACAGAGTCAAGGATATAAATGTTGTATTGTTCAACCAAAATTAACTATTAAAGTAACTCTTGACATCTTGCATGGGCCTCAAGTTACAATTAATTATATTTCTTCCAAAAAATGAATTGAGTTATGGATTTCCTTCTATAGTCAATATAAAGAATATCAAATGCAAACCATGAGCTTTGCTAGGGAGGATAGCAGCCACATCTCCCTCAGTGAGGACACACCGTACCTTGTTTAACTCTTCATCAATCTGCAAAATATAATGTAAAATTAAATACAATCCTTATGCATGAAGATAGGCCAATTAGTATTTTTTTCTCTCTCCATTTTTTAAGTAAGGAGAACAAGTTCGTTCCTTCCAACTGTTCGATTCTCTTCCCAATCACATAAAAGAAGGGAGTTTGCAAGCAATTCACCTTCTCTAAAATTTTAGGATCAAGCTCCGCATGCCTAGCCTTAAGAGACGAGACATGGCGGAGGATGGAGTCAAGCGCGGAGACGCGTTGTCGGAGAGATTGCTCCTCGCCTGACCTCCGCCCCGCAGCCGCTGCCACCTCCTCTTGAAGCTCTCGCACTCTGTCAGTCACACGCGAAGCTTCTTCAAGAAGCTCTTCTCCCTTCAAACCCCCCATGGTTCTCTCCGATTGAGCTCTTCTATCTCACAGCCAACAATTGAAAGGCGAGAGATGCATATCTATCCTCTACAATCTACACTGAGTTCGGTGCACGAGGTACGATGCACGGCGCATTCTGTTTCTTTTCTAACGTTGATCTCTAATTAGTTTTTAGTAATCGGATCCCAGTTAGGGGTGTTCATCGGTACCGAAAATGGCAAACCAAAGTTAATTCGGTTTTAAAAATAGAACCGAACCGAATTGAATTAGCATTGCAATCGAACCGAACCAAACCAGAGTTTTATTTCGGTTTGTTCGGTTTGTTCGATTCAAACAGAAATATATTATTATTATTTATTTAAAATAATTGATTTATAATAAACCGAAGTATATTAAAAAATAAACCGGAGTATTAAGAAATAAACTAAGATATTTAGAAATAAGTCAAGTATTTAAAGCTATTGATTAAGAAATAAACTGGAGGATTAAAAAATAAACCGGGTGGTTCCGATCAAATTCATATTATATGAAAGTTCGGTCGATTCGGTTATTTCGGTTTTGAAAATTCTCAAACCAAACTGAACCGAAATTATAATTCGGTTTTGAAAAGCCAACCGAAGCGAACCAAAGTTATAATTCGGTTTTGAAAAGCCAACCGAACCGATCCAATAAACCAAAATAACCGAACCGTTTAAATCGAACTAATCCGATTCAGTCCAAAACCAATTAAACTGAACCGTTTGAACCCCCCTAATCCCAGTCCCAGACGAGATATAATGAGCGGGCAGCCGGGCACCAACAAGGCGCTAATCAATCCGTGCAAATTTATTATAGGGACAAATGGACCATAATTCTCTCTTTATAGTAGAGTCATATGCGTATTATTTCGATATTTTGCGATTCAAACCGTTTGATTTTGCACAAATATCCTACGAAGTCCCTCGAGAAAAAAAAAATATTATGCACATATGTAAGTTTTTGAGAAGCGGATATTTCTGAAATTTGTAACGAACAGATCACATGACGTTTGTTATAGTGAAGTTAAGGTGTAAAGGTATTAGAATCTTCTCCGCTGTTGATTTAAAAAGTGCTTCTTGAAGATTTACTGCTTCTTGGAGATTTACTTTGTACAAATCTCCGAGGAAGCGTCTTGGAGATTTACTAGGCACAAATCTCCGAGGAAACGTTTTGTCACTATTTGATACTCGGGGATACATTGCGTAGTTTAGTAACAAGATGCAGATCTGGTACCAGGTATGTTTAGTTCCTTTTTCCTATGTGGGATATAGTTGAGGGTACAGTCATACAGCTTTTACAACTATTTCCTGGAGACATTTGTAACCGGTACTTGTGTTTAATGTAAATTGGGCAATTGGCGCTTAGAAATTTTATTAAAAATAAAAGCTATTTCTTCTCTGCCAAGAACTATTATCATTCCTCTTATTCTTATTTTCATTGTTCGACCTTTTCCCATTACTAGTGAAGAGATGATAAATTCACTTGCAATCTTCAACACATCACACATCATAATGACAATAATTAATCACTAATCTTAATCTATGCGATGAACAATGCTTGTGCACTAAAAAGTATAAAATTTGTAGATTTAGTATGAATTCAATACTTCGGACTCAGCTGCTAGTTGCACTTGTGATTTTCGGTGTACAAATACTCATGATATAGAACAATACCATTCAGATTTTAGAACCTAAAATATTAATGCACCAAAAGGTGCCATGATGCGTTACAAAATAGAATCTTACATATGTGTTGATCATTCTCATCCTAAAATAAAACTTGCTCATTTAATATTTTTACTTTAACTTAGACCTAAGTCCATTTCACTACAGATATTTGTCCATTGCAACATAAAACAAAAATATATTTACATAATACATTTCCAAAGCAGCAACTTATTGAATTAAATGGGACATGAATGAAATGCTAAAAGAAAAGAAAAGATAAAAAAAATCAAAATTATACAATGTACACGAGTCCCCATTAATGCAAACCGGTAACCAACTTGTCAAACCTGTTTGCAACAATTTGATGCCTTGAGCTCTCATACAGATCGTACAGTGCCTCCAGAGCTTTTAATAATATATTTTTGTTTGCAACGTGCAAAGGTGCCCCCTCATCTTTCTCCTCAAAACTGTTGTCGTTGCTTGAAGAAGGCTGATTTATATCATTTTTGAAGGATGAGCATAAAGGCTTTAACCAATCTTCTAGAAAAGTTGCTTTCTGAGAAGAAAATGAAACAAAAGAAAGCATATTTAATCAAATTGTTCTCAAACCATAACTTCATCATTGTTCCATAGGCATCTTGCCGAGGAATTATAAAATAATCTGTAGAAAACTATGCTTTGTACACACCTTGACCAGAAAATCTTTGAGAGATTGTTCTTCTTCACATGATATAAGTGCAATCAAGTGTAAGGCAGTAAATGCAATCTATAGGCACAAAGAATTTCAAAATTCTGATTATTATAATTAGAAAGAGAATAAGAACAAGAAAAAAAATAGTAATTATCGTAATTGGTATAATAGATAATAAAAATGGACCTGCTTTTCAAGGTTGTCCTTGTATTTGTAACTAGATGGATTAGATAAATGGTCAGAACTCAATGACTCCAAAACTTGCACTATTCCTTGTATCACATCAGAAAACGAGCTCCCGTAATCTATCATTGCAAAAACAAAACATAAGCACTGTCAACCTTCAAAAGTTTTATGTCTTGAATGTTGGTTAAGGATGCAGTGTCTATATGATAAAGATTGTATAGAAACATGTACACAGTTCAAAAAACTAACCAATCCTGGAAGTAGGAACAGCTAGAGCAACAGCTGAGTGTATCCTAATCTTATAATTAGTAGAGTCACGGATCAGTAACAGAAGAATACGAAAGACGGTTGGTGCCCTGCCAGAAATAATTAATTGTCTTAGCTATTAAAAGTTATCATTTCTTATAACCTTTCTATAAAAGAATACAATATAGATAGAAAAGTTTACCAAGACATAGATTGCAAGTTTAATGTGTCATTCATAAACAAATTGCTCAATGCATGACATACATTCCACTGGACCTAGATAGACAAAGAGGTTAATAATAATATACAAAATTTATAGATAAAAAAACATTTCTCATCACAGCTTGACAAGTATTTTGGCGATGTCAAGAAAATCCAAACATCCCAAAACATCTTCTGCCATAGAGTGTAACAAACATGCATCACAATAAAACAAAAAGAGAAGCAAGATGGAATCACCTCAAAAGTTCCCCGATAGCATGTTTAATAAAAACATCATTTAAATTTGCATTTTCTGTTTTTTAGAAAATATGAACTTCGCAGTTATAAAGAATATTACAAACTATAGCAAATAAATAATACAAAAAGTAACCATATGTGTAATCATAAGCTCATAACCTACCCGATCTATCAGTAAGCCATCTTAGCAAGACCTATTACTAGCATTTTTCCTTCCCCCAAGAAACCAGATTGATTTCTAAGAAAATTCAATTTAATTCATGTATTTAAATGTGAAATAGGAACTACAAACAAAATGTATATTTTCACTGCCCACAAAATGTATATTTTCACTGCCTGGCTGGACAGCACCCATGTCCTCCCAATACCTTCTTGCAACTGGATATTTATGATTTTGCACTTTCACTGGTCCTTGCCAAAGCATATACCTAAACCAGGCTTGCCATTCTATAACCAAGGGAGCTGCTAACTTTTACTAGAAATAGAAGATACACTAGTCCACAATTACCAGTCTCAATCATGTATGAGCAAAGCTAATTTTATTTAGCTGTTAGAAACTAGAAATACTCTCAAAACACTTATAAATCTCTTATTGCTCAATTATGATTGTCCCATTCATACAATACCAAGGACTGCCCAAGGATTTAAGATAAAGACCAAGCAATATTTTTGCCTGAAATGGCTTCGAGAGATACTGAAAATTCTATACGCACAATTGTTGTTGCTTTCACTGATAGCTATCATGCCATACTGAATATTCTATACGCACAATTGTTGTTGTTTTTCACTGATAGCTAAAATGCAAAATACAGATGCTGGATTTTTTACATGCATCGGAGAAACTGCATATAGAATTAATAGTTACTGAGCTTTTAGCAGTATTTTGTTTTTCCATTGTGTTTCCGTTTTGCAAAATCTTCATGCAGTGCACGGATAAATCCAAAAGGTTACAAGGTGACAAGGTCTTACAAAGATAAAAAAAAAATAGAGGTATTTCACAAGCCTCAAAAAGAATACCTTTACATTTCCAGTTGTGACACACGAGAGAAAGGTTTGCACCATTTTTTCCAGCCAGTTAGTATCTCCATTACTAGAAAAACTGCTTTAGAAAAGTAAAATAAATAGAAGTACAATAAAAGAAGACGGTCCCTCAGACCTGACTGCAATGTGTCTTTGATTTTTTATTTTCATATATTGTTGGTGGAATTTAGGTTTCCAACATTCATTTATGCCTCAGCTAAAAGGATATTAAACACCACCAATCGGGGTAAGAATTAAAAACTATTACATATAAGGATGATAGAAAGGTACCTCAGTTCATTATGTGCGTGAGAGGGATCATCAAATCTGATAAACCTGGAGAGATAACCAAGAGCTCGTACAGCATTTGATTTTATCTGATAAAAGATGAAATTCAAAACTATATCAGATTTTTCAAATTCCTAAAAACATGTGCTAACAACTGTAGTATGTCATATCTTTACATTTCGAGTTGCATTTAATTCAGTTCATTAATTTTCTCTCTTCTTTTGAATTTTTAACAAAAATACCATGGCAATCATTGTTCACAAGTAAAGCATACCTTGTCACCATCCTTGGCCAATCTCAATGCACTTTCCACTAACAAGATGGTAGGCTTAACTATTTCACCTAAAAATTAAAATAGGTATGGAGTAAAATATTCAGCTATGTTTACTAGTATAATTATGCAAAAGATGATTACTCTTACAAGGCAAATCTTCTCTAGGGAACTCAGCTGCTCTTAAGCGAATAGAATCACAAATATTTGCCAGGGCCCAGGAAGCAGTAATGCGAACCTGAATAAAATTTTAAACTGAATAAATAAATAAATACCTACAGAAACAATATATCAAATTTGTTAAAACTCTTCAGAAGAGCCATATTGGGTTGCATTCAAATTATACCGGGGCCATTGGAAAACTTTTAACAGTCTATGGTACCGAAATATTGCATTAAGTGTCAAACTATCAATGTATCCCTGTTTTGGGTAGATTTTATTTTTCTTTTTCCCTGCCAATTTTTCTATACTTCCATGTATACATTTTTTTTTATCTATGAGAGCCTTACCAGCTACTGCAATTGAAAAGTACAGATATAAGGGACTATAGATAATACCGAGGCTAACTGACTCCGCGTGTTCAATTCAACTGCATGAATAAAATCACAGAGCACACTTGAACTGCTAAAAAAATTAAATGGTTAATCATAGGATAAAGGTATTAACAATTTGTAGTCGCTATAAAAATAACTAGTGCATAACCCTTTAATATCAAAAACTAAGCTCTAGATGCGAAACTATCCATTTTTTTAACTAATTTTGTACAATCTAATATTTTTTTCCCGTCTTCCTAATCCCACGACTGCGTAGCACCTATGGATAAATAGCTATTGAAAATTATGAAGGTCATCTCATTCCTTTTGGTTTTGCAATGGCAGAATTTCATGGAAAACACCAGACAAAAAATATACTTGGAAATCACTGGCGGAAAAGATGATATAGTTCCCATAGCACGGCAAGCAGCCGATCTGAGGGGAGGTATTGCTTCTTTTGTTGCAGCTCCAATCTACCAGTGGACAGAAAGTTAACAAGTATATTAAAATGTGCCACTGATACAGTTCAATTAATAAAAAGTTCTGGAAAATAGTGACATATGCCAGCAGTGAAAGAAACCAAAAAATAATTACAGATGAAGAAATCACAAACTCCTGCTTCTGTCTTGACAATGAAAAGAAAACAGCTGAAGTCATGCCAGCAAAACATGTAACAGCTGCAGCCTTGACCTAAAACAAATTAATTATGTTCACTTAATTGATACCATTTGAACATAACCATAAAAAAAATAATCCAGGATAAAAAAAATTCAGAAGTAATTACTGCTGGAGAAGAATGAGACAAAGCAACTGACAGATGCCTTTCAATAGCCTCATTCCACAATGCAGCACCAAAGGAATTGTCAACATCAGATTGACTATTTGAGGTATCGAAGCCTTGTTGGAGTTCAAAACATGGAGCAGATGAGACCCGTTTCGTACGGGTCTTATCTGAAACTTGTTGGATGTCCATTAGCCTGAACTCCAAGCGGTCATCTGCCCCTTGAAACCCAGATGCTGCTCTGAGGCACTCATCCATAACCTGCGTTAAAAGTCATATTCAAAATTACAAAGAAAAGAAAAGTCCAAGGAAATTCATGATATTAACTTTGAAGACTTGATTAAATTGAACATAGCTTCCCCAGACACAATCAAGGTAATCTCTCTTTACCCGCCATCAGTAAGCAAGTGTGCATTTTTTATTTTCTTTTGCAATACAACCAAGCATTCTATCTCAATTACATGTAATTTTTGGGATATTTTCTGATCATTAAAAATATGTTCAAAAAGAACAACTAAATTGCCTTAATTTTCAACTTGACTTGAACCAAAGTGCTTTATAAGCTGCTGCTTACAAAAAAAGGAACTTATTAGTAGGGCCAAAATTGTCAACATTTAACAGCATTTGCCCATAATATCATATTGTAAAAGTTAAATGCAATTTGCAAAATATCTCAAAAATTTGGGTGTCATACAAATATTACAAATATTGGTGCTATCTGTGTAATGGCAAACATTAGGTCCAATTAAAAAGTGATAAAAAAAAGGTAACAGTTTTATTTGGAATTAATTTTGTCTTTGAAAAGGATGTATTTTTCCTCCACAAACAGAAGTTAGTTATTTTCTTTGTCATTGTTTTCTTCACCAAATTACCACAAACAGAACCAGTATAATTTTAGCTTCCCAACAAAAAAAGGAAAATATATTACCTTAATGACAGATGAAACGCATCTCTCAAAAGAAGGAAGTGCATTTTTGTCAGCATCTCCTTTAGAGCGATAAGACATAGATTCATCAAAATTTCTCATCTGTAACGACTCATGAACGACATTTGAGACTCGTTCCCATGCTGCACGAACTGTGCTCGGATAATTGTGATATATTGCCTTCAATACCTAGTCAACCAAAAAATTACAACAAAAGAGAATAAATAAATTAGACTATTAGTTCAACTTTTCTGCCAAAATAGCCTACCTAACAAAAGACATTTTCATCTGAACCCTGGTAAAAAAAATCAAAACATCATGCACGGCCCTGAATATGACCAATATCATGCATCTTGTTAGTGAATCTTATTTACCTTCACTTTCTCATTTTTAATATACAAATTGTTCCTCCCTAAATAGAACTACCTTCACTTTCTCATTTTTCTTCAGTTTTTTCTCGATGAAACACTTATAGTATAATTACCAGTTTGTTGCATAAAAGTCCTATAGTTTTTTCTTCAATTTTTTTCTCAATGAAACTCTTATATTGTTCAGTAGTTATTCTTATCTTATTTTATTGCTATTGCTATTAATTATTATCATTGTTACTGTTTGCTTTGATATGTGATCAATCAGAGAGAGAGAGAGAGAGATAACCTGGAGAGCTTCACACTTTATACTTAGATGCATATCTTTCTCTAAGCAAGTAAATAGCATAGTAAATATACTTAATTCCCCTTCAGCTTGTACAAGGCCTGATAAAAATCATGTGATTGTGTCATCGCAAATAGTACAAACAAAGAGTATACTTACATCAAAAATGCTTTCTAATGAAAGAATGAGAGAACAAAGCCTTACCTTGTAAACTGCCTTCTAGTAACTTCAATGCATCAACTGAAGGTGGTGACTTCGAAAATGCCATCTCCAAGCAACTAAGCACATTCACCTAATCAATTGGGTACAACCAATAAGCTGATTAATATCAATTCATAATAAGTTATAATGTTAAGGAGACTAAAAAAGATGCTAACCACAAGACCATAATGTTCATTCTTAAGCACATCATTCCTTGAAATACGATCACAAAGAGAGGAAACGACTGTTGGCAACAACTCACCAGGCATTCTACCATATCTGTTAGTTTATACATATAAAATAGAGAAAATAATCAGTTTGCACTGTCAAACATGAAAACTCGGTAACACAGAAGCTGAAAAATATAAAGGAACATACGGTGTGACTGATATTAAAATAACCAGAAGCTTGTACAATGAGGCTAACAATGTAGTATGGGTTTCCCTCTGTATCAAGTATAACACACCTGTCAGACAAGACAACTATAATCATGAGACTGCCCTTCAGCCGGGCATATGACATAAACTGGCAAATTCTCCATGTCCCCTTTGTTGCTCTTCTTTTCAATAGTTTTTTTGATAGAAATTATTTTCATAAGTTGCTGAGCAAGAGCCAGATGATTCAAGTAATGATAGCATACCAGTGTGCAATTGCATAAGAATTCTGCCAAGGGAGCTAGAAAGAGTTGTGAAAGAGCCAGGTTTGGATGATTCCTTGTACTCTGCAACTTGTGAGAGCACTAGAGCCTGTCCCTCTAACATAGTAACAATAGCTGATATTGCTTCAACCCGTACCTAAATAGAAATGGAAGGAAATATTACAGAAATATGCTTACAGTGTATTCTGGTACACTCAATAGTTCCCTAAGATACCTGATTCCAATTTTCTTTTATTCTGTTTTTTTTTTTTCTTTTGTCAAGATTTGTTGATTCCAAAAAACTAATTTCGCATGTATTCAAAGGACAACAGTGATTTTCAGCAAAGCTCAGATAAAGAGTAAGCAAGTGGTACAGATTGAATTATGGCTAGTCTTACCCAAGAATATATATGAATATATAAACCATACTGACTTTAAGGATTGAATTTGTTGGCTAAAATACAAATAAGTAACAGAGCAATGTGATTAAAAGGACAATAACTGAATGTACCTTAACTATAGGATCAAAAATTAGTGATGTCATTAGAGTTGCTTGATTCTTCCTGTAAAGAGGAAACAAATTGTTGAATGCAAAGAGAGAAGAATTCTCAGAATTTAAAACAAATCTTTTAAATACCTAGGTTGAAGTACATCAATCTCAGGCAACAGCAAGGGCCAAAATGAAGTGAGAGACTTCGCATCAGCGCGGCAGAGATCCTTAAGATCAAGGAAAAGAAAAAGAATTAGCAAAACCTCGGCTACTATCCCAATGAATGTCATTTAGCATTCTGAACATATCAGAGATACGTTATAAACTTCTATCCCAAGCACAAACCTGTATGCAATAAATGGCGTTTAACCTAGTTTTCGAGCTCCTGTAACGGTCACTGCCTTTTGCATATCCATCCGTATCACTATGATCTGAGTCTGATGAAGAAAAATCATATCTTGAACTAGACTCCGAATCTGACGAATTGTTATTCCTAAATGCCTCTTTTCTCCTCAAGTGAGGTGGCTTATAGGAAGTACTAGTGGTTTTACTAGTCGGCCCCGACTTCACTGGCAAGGATGAAGACCGACTCTCCTTTGACTTGGTGGTAGTTGTACTAACGGCTGAGAAACCATACATGAAGAATAGTGGGAGTGCTGGCACAAAACCTGCCATCTTAAAATTTAATAGGACAATATTAACTGCCTGAATGAAGAAAGTACACCCTGTGGTTGACAAGTACAGAATAAAAATTCTCTGTGGTTGACAAATTAGGAAATCAACTTGGCACTCACATGACTAGCTAGAGGGCCCTTAGGATCTGATAGAACCAAGTGCAGACAATAAAGAAATGCGCTTAAGAATCTACAAAACATGTTAATAGCAACAAGTACATAAACATCAGCACTTGGCATTTTGAGTGCAAAAAATAACATATCTTTTTAGTAATTAATTAATAGATCAAATCATTGGAGTTACCTTGACATGATATTATCCTCTAGCAAAAGGTTATTCGATGCAAGAAAGTCTATCACCTTTCTCAAAAGCTAAATTAAAAGGAAGAACATTAAGCAGCATAGAGCTAACAACATAGGAATCATTTCAGTTTTATTCCCTTTATAGGACTGCAATATGCAAGATCAGAAAAGCACCAGCAAATCAACTATCAGGTACCAAAAATTGGTAATAATTTGAAGGTGATAAAAATATAATTACTACCTAGCTTGCCTCTTACAATAACTGTGCGATGCTTTTTACTGAGATAGTTGATATTGGGAAGATCATTTCACAAAGAAGGCATGACTGAGAAATATTATGTTATAGTTGGAGGAGGGGCTTGAGGATAGGTCTCCGGATGAGAAATTGTGAAGAGTTCTTTTTAAATTTCCTATGTCAATGCAAAAAGTCCTTTTCGTGTTCCTCTGTGGTGGATATAGGGTTAGAAAAAAAGCTTGAGTCGATGATGGTTGTTTTACTGAGACTGGTAGCAACTTCCCTTCTTCTCATGTCAATTCAATTATGAAAGGTTTAAATAGGGCAGTCAGAGGCCAAGCAAGTGAATTTATACTAGCAGAGCATGGCAGGGGTATGTAAGTGTTTTCATTAGGGTTTCTTCTTTGACAGTGTTGTTGCTTTGAGATACAGGTTACTATTTTGTTATTGTAAATGTGGTTTTTCAATAGTGAAACTGGTTGTACCAGTGCATACACTTCATTTTAAAAACTATATATACAATTAACACCACATAAGACAAAACAAACCTCAATTATAGATTGCCACAAATCAGCTGACATGGTCGATCCAATTAGTGCTAGCACCTTTCCCAAATTAAAAAATGCAGTAGTTTGCATATCCCACAAGCCAGAATGCTTTAAATTTACAAACCCGGGATCACCAGATCGATTTATATTGAGTAGCTCAACATGCAAGAATGATATAATGGACAGGAGAACTCCAATTAACTGCAAATTCTCTGATAAAGAGGCATTTCTCTCATAGGCCTTGACGATGGCACTGAAGAAACAAAGGAAAAAAAATAATGTTCATATCTAAATTCTAATATTCTTTCCTAATACTTGACTAAAGGAAGCAACTGTGTTCAGTCAATTTTTTTCAACAAAACCATAGTACATCCTGAAATTAAATGAAATAATCACCTCACAGTGAATCTGAGCTAACCTTATAATGACTAAGGAGTCAGTTGCTGTACCAAATGTACCGGATCCAACAATGGAACTACCCTTCCATGAAGAATTTTTATTTAGACATGCAAAGCTTGCTTCTAGAAAGTTCAGTAGGGTACTCCGAGAAGGTGTATTGATGTCTGGGCAAACTTTGGACATGGTGCTTTGAATCTGCACAATAATTGCCCAAAAGACAAACATTTAAGAAAGGGAAACAGATAAAACTAAAATAGTGAAGATAAGAAGCTTAAGCTCACCAAGAGGGCTTATGAGCTTAACCTCAAAAAACATCAGATTGGCTTCAAATGACAAGTTCAAACTATTTATCTTCAAACCAGGGAGCCAAGCAATTATGCTTCAAACTTTTCACTATTTGAGTTTGTTTTACTTTAATATAGATCAAAAGGTCAAAATGAAGGCACCAAACCACCAACTCACAATGCCTCAATCTTACAAAATGAACTCAAAATTAATAAATTTGAAATGTAAACTCTTGGCTTATGAAGTAGATCAAAATCTATGGTTTAAAATTGTTGTTTGAGCCCAAATTGACAGTTTTTGAAGTTAAAGCTCATAAACCCATTGGTGATCTTAAGCTCATACTAGCTTTACTCAAACTATCATAAAGAAATTCAAATATAAAATATTTATTTTTACCAAATGCAAGATGAAAAGTAATGCACTCTCAGAATCTTCGCACTTTGAGACTGAAATTCCCAACTCGGTGAGAAACACCACATCTGACATCACCTGGAACAATGTTGAAGCACCATTTTTCAATCTGTACCAGCTATGTTAGTGAAGCAAATACCAGTATTCCAGTGATATAGTGATCAAGTAAATCATTACATTTGTTCTTTCGTGTTTGAGAAAGGTGCTCGGTTGAGCTTATTTGCATAATGCAACTGAAGTAGCGCATGTGCACTCCCTAATGCTCTGAATGATCAGTCTAAACAGTCATCTGAGTCTTAATTAAGGTTTAAACCAACCTGACACGCTAGAAACAGAGAGATCTAATTTTAAGAGAGTTGTAGTAAGGATGACCTCGTGAGGGGGGAGGAGAGCGGCGGCGGAGATGAGAGAGTTGGACGGAGCGGAGAGGAGGAGGCGGCAGAGGAGGGATAGGAGCGCCGATGGCTCCGGCGAAGCTAGGGTTTCGTCACGCAATGTCAGAAACGTTGTCCGCCATAGCCTCGTACCAGATGAGGCCGACGACATCTCAGCTAATGGCGCAGCTAAAACGCAAAATCCTCGAATCCCGATTTCTCGAGGGAATAACGAGATGGGAGTTCGCGGGGAAGCAGAAAATAAGCCTGACGTGCCTGCTCGATTGATCCTCCTTCCTCCTTAAGATTCCTTAAGATTTTAATCCATCTTACTCCAGCCGAACGTCTCTTTTAGTCGGAAGTATCCCTCCTTAGACTCGCTCTTAATCCTGCCTATTTTTTTGGACGATTTTACCCCCTTCCAGCTGATCTTCTTGAGACCCTTTTAATAGATTTTTTTTATAAAACATAATTAGAAAAAAAAAATTTACCAAAACAGCATGCTTATTTTATTTTATTTACAAAAACAACAAACATCAAACAACCAATTCAGTCCCGCAAATTTTTTTTTAATCAAATTATCAATTTGATCCCCACTTGTTTCACACATTTTCATACTAAACGATGTGGCCATTGGTATAAATGCCAATTTTATTTTGGGACTGAAATGTCAATTCGGTTCCCAGTGTTTTTTCAGCTGGGGCTGAATTGGCATTTCAATCCCATATTTATTTTTTCTTTTATAAATAATAATCATAGATAATTTCAATGATAATTTCAATAATTGTATAAATGAAGTTGTAATCCATTAAAAAATAAGCAAACTCACAAATAAATAGTAAATGTATTTTAAAATAATTATATGGATGATTCTTGAATAATATCTTAGGCTTTTGAAAAATACTAATACTGGTCATTGTATGTCTACCGTTGATAGAAAACCTAAATTGAATTTTTGAAGCACTAAACGATATTTTTTTTTTTTGCAATTCTAATTCTGTCGGGTGCCCGGGGGAATTGGAGTCATATGTGCAAATCCAACTTTCCTAGTTAAAGTTATGAATGTTTAAAGTTTTTTTCAAAAAAAAAGAAATGATGGTTCCATGCAAAGAAACACTGATAATGTACCGATGTTTTATGCTTGACTTAACGACGACAGAAGTGCATTGAGGTTTTATTGCAAAACATCGATGATGTGTCCATACTCTCTAAATGGCCATAATTTTAAAATTCATTTAGTGTGTTTGCTTATTTTTTTAATAGATTACAGTTTTATTTATTATTCAAAAATCATTGAAATTATTTATGATTGTTCTATGTGTATTTTAAATTTGATAATTTGTATTTTAAGTTAGATATTAATAAAAATGTCAGTAAATTACTCCACATGCAAACTAAAAAATTGTACAATTAATAATTACATTACAAAAAATTAAATTACACTAAACAAAACCTAAATCACAGGTTTTTTCAACACGCGGCCACAGAAAATCCGAAACCACAGGGGATCGATTTTCCAATTCGGTCCAGGGTGTTTTCAGATTTTCTGTGGCCGCGTGTTGGAAAAACTATGAAATATGTATGGACCGAATTGGCATTTTGGTCTCCAAAAAGGAAAAAAAATTCAAGACCAAATTGGCTGTTCAGTCTTTGTGGTTTTTTGTAAAAAAAAAAAAATTAATCATATTGATTTGATAAAAATGAATTTTCTAATTATGGTTTATAAAAAAAATTCTTTTAAATACATTTTCATTTTATATTTCCACTTCTCATACATGTAGAGGCAAAACAGAGGAGAAAGACGGAAGCAGAAGAGTGACATTTATTTGCTTTCATAATCGAAAATTTTAAGAGAAAAGAGAGGAGAGACAAGATAAACTTTATGTATAAAATTATAGATTCTATCATCTTTGAATGAACGTAGAAGCTAACTTTGTGATGATGCTCCCTCCTCTCCCTTCCCTTTACACAACGAATTCTGGAGAATGGCGTAAGGAACTCTTTTCTAGATGCAGGAATAGATGGTTCTAATCGCTCCTGCATACATACACTTTGACAACTCTTCGGCGATAAACTCTCCAATCTGACACCACAAGTTGGTCCCTATCGACATACTCTAGTTCCATTGATACCCTTTTCCGGCATGCAGGTGCCCCTCTCCTTACTTCCATTGATACCTCTCGTGCTAGCACAATGCTGGAACTTAATTTTGTGAAATTCATACAATCATTGCATCTTTTCTGCTTTTCTTTAAATTGTAAATCATTGTATGCTGAACTATTTTGTTGATTTAAGCTAAATCTCAGGCTGGTACTAGATAGATATTTTAAAAACAATGCAAGCATGCAATTCACAACAAGAACGAGACACTTTTTGCAAGAATAAAAAAATGACTTTTCACAATAGAGTACCGTCATTGTTCTATTTTTTTCTATTCGCAACGATACTTTTCGTAATGGAGTACTGTTATAAATACGTTTTTTTCCCTCATGAAAAGTGTCTACCATTTCGGAGTTTAATTAAATTGATAGATGAATACAGTGTTTCTTTTTTCTCCTTTTGGGAAGAAATGTTATAGATTAATAAGTGAAATAATAATCGGAAACATTAACTATTCTAATCAAAATAATCACAATAACTGAGTCACACATATATATAGCGTAGTAAATTAATAGTGGCCTCATATATATGTGGAAACCAAAAGCCGGGATAGCATGATTGATGGTGACCAACTCGGCGCAACTAAATATATATATAATAAGCACATGCATAAAATGGCATGAGCAACTAATTTATTTATTTTTTAATTGGGGGGGGGGGGGGGGGGGACTCTTGGTAATTAAGAACTATTCACATTTAAGGACTATGCGTTCTAATTAGATGGCAATTAACGATATATAAAATGATTTAAGAGAGTACTGTGATACTACATGTTTATTTTTTTCAAAAACAAAATACATATAAAAGCGAGAAAAAAAGAATTAATAAGAAAAACAAACATAATCTCTTTAATTCTCTTGAAAATATATTATGACATGCTTTAGGAAACTACGAATTAAAGTGTATTTTTACCTAAATATGACTTGGAAGTTTTAAATCAATATATATACCTGATCATTCCGCACAAATTAACTAGACAATTAATATGACATGCTTTAGGAATTAATCCTCCACCGACATGTTTTAATTTACACTTCTGCTTTCTGCTTTCCCTGAATTCTTGTCTTAATTTTAAATTTAAAAGAAATATACCCTTAAAATATCAATCATTATAACTTCCTTCAAAAGAAAAAGAAAAGAAAAGAAAAAACCTAGCTGTCGACTTTATTATGACATACCCATAGAATATATAAATCATATATATTGTGACATGATTTATATATGAACCTAACATTATATGTTGGACTTTTAAATTATAGAAGAGCTCGACTCATGCAAAGCTAAGGCAAACAATCTTAGCACTCCAAATGATATGGCCATGGCTGCCCAACCCCCCAGCAAAACCCTAGCTGCCGACTTTTTCGCATTGGCACCTCCCAAAATTGCCCCAGCCGCCCCAAAACCAGCCAATGCTAGAGTCGTCACGACACAAACAACCGCCAACCTGATCTCCCATGGCCAAATAAAGGCTCCAGACAGTAGAGGCAACAGTGCACCTGTTGCGAATGCCAGTGCTGAGGCTCCAGCTGCTTGTGCCGGGTTTGGCAAACTATCTTTCTCCTCCTTGGTCAACCCAGCCTCCTTGTCCTCCTTTTCTCTCTTAATCTGTGCCAGTTCGATGTCGTGCTGTGCGTAAACTGAGACAAACTCGCCAATTGCCATGGAACATGCTCCTGCCACAAGGCCAGCCAGGCCCGAGACTATCATCGGTCTTGAAGAGCGGCTCACTGCTCCTACACCGAGCATAAGTGATGCAATGGAGACTAGGCCATCGTTGGCTCCTAGCACGGCTGCTCGTAGCCACTGTGCCCGTTCTGAGTAATTGATTTCCTTGGGGTTTTGTGATTCTTGGATTTGAGATTGTTGATGCTGTAGGGATGGAGGTGGGGAGTTTGAGTTATGGATTTGTGAAGCATTCATTGTGGATTATATACTTAAGAGGGGGAATGAAAAGATATGGGAAAATTAAAGGAGTGTGTTGAGCACGCGTTGCGGGAAGGATTTGAGGAGAGAATCAGAGAGATGAGAAATATTTGGTGAATGATAATTGGGGTAAGGGTTGGGTATATATACATGCGACTGAGGTTTACTTCTTATTCTTGAGAAAGACTTCCTTTTGGGGCCTTTTTTATTGTTGTAACAGCTCACAAAATTGGATCACAAAAGCTGGAACCGTTTCCCACAACTTTTATTAATGAAAAAGAAGAAGATGGTGGTCTTGAATTTTATATGGGCAAATACAACTCCCAAATATATGCATAGTATCACATGATCTGTCATCTGTGCTTAATTCTCTCGAGTATTTGTTACTTCACTTGTGTAAACACGGAAAACAGTGCTTGTATATATTATTAATTGATGGTATTATATTCTTCTTCTTCTTTTACTGTTGTTTAGATTTGAGAGACTATATATGATGTTGTAAACATATTTACTAAGTAATTTAAAAAAAAAATCGTATTGGAGGTCGTCCATAATTAATATCAATATATAGGATAAGTTCAAACAGTTAAACTCGTTACAAAATTAAATTTGAATAAGTACAAATTTCGGATAAGTATAATATTGTATTAAAATTTATACATAATTATTATTAAAAAATAATAATACTGTGAACTTAAAAAATAAAGAGGGAGGAAATATTAAGGATCGACCTGTATTATGGATTCATTTTTTTATTTTTGAAATTTAAATAGTCAATTCAAATGTTAAACATGATATCTCTATGAAAATGTATTTTCACACTAAATTTTATATTTTTTTGAATTATTTTACTAATTTTTAAGTAGGTAGAAAATCATTGTTTTTGGATAATTTTGAATTATCTAATCAAGTGATTTTATATACCAATCTAAAATCTAGTATATAAGTATATTTTTATGTGAAGATCACGGTGAACATTATATGTAAACATCTAGATAGGCATGATATCATGAATTAAATAATAAAATAAAATAATTTTATAAGCATCTCATGTTATCCCGGGCAAATTGTAAAACAGTTCCTTAGGTACAATCAATTCATACTTCTCAAACGCCTCACATCATGCCACCACAACATCAATCTTTAACTGCCTGAATGTGCCACTCTCTATTCCTTTCTTTTTACTTCTTTATTTATATTTTTCTTTTCTTGGTGGTAGTTATTTTATCTCTCTTATCTCCAACCCACAGATGGAGTTCCCAAATTAAAAGACCAAAAGATTCACCGTGTTTCCAGGTGCAAACGCACCAAGTCTAACATCGGAAAGCTCATAGTTTTATAATGTGTTATTTTTTCTTTAATTATTCCATTAATTCTATAATGCTTCCCAGTGTTCTCATTCTTTTTGGTGTTCTTTTCTTTTTCAACATATTCTGTTGACTACAAATGCAAATCTTTCAGCGCGTTGTGCTACTTTTTTTGAGCAAATTATTGGGCCAGTTGTTTTTTTGAAAATTTTCGCAAAAGTTGCGAAGTCATGAGGGGATCAAACTCTCGATATTTGAGTACAACAACTCTAGGACTTTTTCTTAGCACTACTACAGAATAAGTGATTATACACGGACATAAACAAGCGAGCTACACGGATTTCCTGCCGCGTGAGATGCCAAGGTGTAGAAATCCCTGTATATATACACACAGATATTTACCTGTGTACAATTACTGATAGCTACACGGATTATTACATAAACAGCCGTTTACAAATCCTTGACAGTGGCGCTCTCCATAACCGAGCTACATGAATTATTACATAAAAAGCCGTGTACGATTATTTTTTCTACACGGATAATTAGCTAAATGTCCGTGTAGCTCTCTTACTTTTTTTATGTATTAATTTTTTTTAATATTTTTTTAATGTTTAAAAAGCTTTCTACACGGGCATTTAGCTACATTTCCGTGTAGCTCTCTTATTTATTTAATATTTTTTTAATGTTGAAAAACCTTTCTACACAGATATTTAATTAAATATCTGTGTAGCTCTCTTATTTATTTAATATTCTTTTAATGTTGAAAAACATTTCTATACGGATATTTAATTAAATATCCGTGTAGCTCTCTTATTTATTTAATATTTTTTTAATGTTGAAAAACCTTTCTACACGGACATTTAGCTACATTTCCGTGTAGCTCTCTTATTTTTTTAATATTTTCTTAATGTTGAAAAACCTTTCTACACGGATATTTAACTAAATATCCGTGTAGCGCTCTTATTTTTTTAATATATTTTTAATGTTGAAAAACCTTTCTACATGGATATTTAATTAAATATCCGTGTATCTCTTATTTATTTAATATTTTTTAATGTTGAAAAACCTTTCTACACGGACATTTAGCTACATTTCCATGTACCTCTCTTATTTTTTTAATATTTTTTTAATGTTGAAAAACCTTTCTACAAGGATATTTAACTAAATATTTGTGTAGCGCTCTTAATTTTTAATGTTGAAAAACATTTCTACACGGATATTTAATTAAATATCCGTGTAGCTCTCTTATTTATTTAATATTTTTTTAATGTTGAAAAACCTTTCTACACGGACATTTAGCTACATTTCCGTGTAGCTCTCTTATTTTTTTAATGTTGAAAAACCTTTCTACACAGATATTTAGTGAATGGCCGTTTAGCTCTCTTATTATTTTTATTTATTAATATTTTTTTAATGCTGAAAAACCTTTCTGCACGGATATTTAGCTAAATGTCTGTGTATAATTGAACTACTTTTTGTTACATTTTTTACATTTTTTTTGGCTAGCCTCCAGTTTGCTAGCCATTTAAAATCAGATCAATTACAGAACAGAGAATTTTCAAAATAAGAATATACCAAAACCCCTAAATTTTGGAAATTCTCGTTTTCCAAATTATATAAAAAATTATACAAAATTCATGTACACTAAATTATACAAAGATCATACAAATCCATATTCTGGTTTACAAAATTGTTTTACAAACCAGTCGGCCCACGTACATCTACATAGATCTAACTGCTCCTTGGAGTAACTCTTTGACGCTGATGAATACTACAAAAATTCAAAATATGCAAGTTACAAAAATACAATCTAGCAACTACATCTCTGTTTTGCTTTATAGAAATAAATTATTGCAATTATAACAATGCAACTAATAAAACAAGTTTAGAGGAAATCAATATTAATTGTATGGACAAGTCAAGGCAAACATATGAATTACATACCGGATATGCTGGCCATTGGAATTGTATGTGCTCAACAAAGTGAAACATATAAATCATCGTGTAATAACCGCATTCCCAACCATCAATCTGTTGCGGGCACTGAAATTTACATGTAGCAGCCTATGTCAGAAATGACAATAAATTTTTGAACAAAAAAAATGAAATTATAAAATTATAGTGTGCTCACCTCCAACCACTTCCCATTCATTTTATTTCTTTGCGTGCCCGTGCTTTGCACTCCACCCTCTTTAACATATTGCAGAAAAGCTCTTACAAAATTGAGTGATTGTAATTAGCAATTCCACAATTTGTTATATAATTGAAAAAAAAATCAAACAAAGTGATATTTAGATAACTTACTTAATTAAAACATGCATGATTATTTTGGACTGGTGAGGAGTGATGGATTTGTCGGGCCCTTTTGAATCCATGATATAAACCGTATTTTCAAGTGGCACAATTACAAGCAAACACCAGTGGCCCCTATAGGAGGAGAAGAATTGTAGTACTTTAGCATAAAATTAGTGACATATATATTTCAGCATGTAATAGTGACACAAGTGTTTACTATGGTTCATGGTGTAATTCTTTAACTGAAAATATAAACAATTAATAAGGGTTACAAGTAACCTACATTTGGTTGTATGGCAGTAGAATAAATTTCTTTTGATCCTCACGAGCCTGATGCATCGCTTTACACAAGTAGTCGACACAATTAGCCGCATACAAATCCAACATCACCTCATTAATTCTGCCGGGGTCCAAAAGTGCACAGGTTCACTTGACCTTTCGATGCGGTCTCACGGCATTTTTGGACTAGGAACCTGAAAAATTATCATTTTATATTATAATATATATTTGAGTACTATACACATGATATAAATAATTGATTGGTCACTAACATGAGGAAAACAGTGATGACTCCCAAATTAACTTCAAAGATCTCAGCTCCAGTCTCAATCCTTGTGCGCAGAAATCAGACCAACATTCAATACAGAGAGAGAGAGAGTATTAATTGATCAAAATGGCATTGGAAGAAGGCCTTTTTGTAACCCTAAATCTTTCTACATGGACATTTAGCTATAAATCAGTGTAGAAAGTCGAGAGAGCTACACAGACTTTTATATAAACAACTATGTAGAATTGTTTTTTAACACTTTTAATTAAAAGAAAAAACCTTTTTTTTTATTCTACCTTTCTACACGGCTCTTTATTAAACGTTTGTGTAGCATTGTATTTTTTTTTTGTTTTTATGTTTTTCAGATAGCAAAACAAACAATTTCCAAAACAGAGGAAGACATTTAAAATCCAGGATTTCAAAACATATATAGCAATTTGAACAAAAAATTCATGTACACTAATTTATACAAAAACTACAAATTCTTATTGAGCATTAATTACAAAAGTTAAATTCATATAAACTAAAAATTTCTATTAAGGACTGGAATATGTGGATATATGAAGGACCCTCAGAATCTGATGGAGAGTCAGATGAAGTGTCGGACGAGATCGTCTGACTCTTCATCGACTCCCCATCCGGCTCTGGTCCTTCATCCGACTCTTCATCCGGCTATGAAATTATCCTCCAAAAACACTTTAGCGCACAAATCAGACCAATTAATTAGGGAAATGAAGCAATTAGCATGGGAATTCGAGATGTAGGTTATCAATTATATCGGACCGGTCATCTTATGAGCTCCAAAAATAGTAGCTCATCTTTATAGATTTGCGATCTGAAATAATTGATAAACCTAAATTTTCACCCAATTGTTAACTACGAGAAGAAGAGTACAAATTGATCAATACATGTTCTAATAAAGAAAGAGTTGAATAAAGAATTGGATGAAGGACCATAAAAAAAATGAATCAAAGAGGTGGACGACGAAGGACCGTCAGAGCCAGATAAAGAGACAAATGATCTCGTCCGACTCTTCATTCGACTCTTCATCCGGTTCTGATGGTCCTTCATCATCCACCTCTTCATCCGGTTTGAAGGTCCTTCTCCAACTCTTCATCCGACTCTTCATTCGACTGGCTCTGAAATTATCCAGTAGGGTTCTTTCCTTTTGGTGCCAGTAGGGTTTACAGAGGGTAATATGAAGATACATGTTTTAATAAAGAAAGAGTTGAATAAAAAGTTAGATGAAGGACCTTCAAAAAAAAAGGGAAGAGGTGGATATATGAAGGACCTTCAGAACCGAATGAAGAGTTGAATGAAGGATCAGACGATCTCGTTCGGCTCTTCATTCAACTCCTCGTCCAACTCTGACCCTTCATCCACCTCTTCATCCGCCTCTGAAGGTTCTTCAACCACCTCTTTATTCGGCTCTCTGAAATGATCAAAATGGCACGAAGGTCGGCCTTTTATATAACAAAAACCCTAAAAATAACATTTCTACACGGTTTTTATATCAAATGTCAGTGTAGCTCTCTAAAAGCTTTCCACACTATTAATTACACAAAAAATCGTGTATAATTTGCACCTTTCTACACAGTTCTTTATGAAACGGCCGTGTAGCTCTCACAAACTTTCTACACTGTTATTTAAACAAACATCTGTGTACAATGCCGACCTTTCTTCACGGTTCTTTAATTAAATATCCGTGTAGCTCTCTCAAGGCTTTCTACATTGTTATTTAAATAATAACCCCTGTACATTTCCTAATAAACGTCCGTGTAGCTCTCTCATGTCTTTCTACATTGATTCTTTAGTAAACATTCGTCTAGAGATCCCACACATATTTCGGGCTTCCAAAAAGTTAGAATTTCTCCACGATTTTTAGGTAAAATTATCAAATCCGTGTAGAATGTGCAGTGTACAATGACCATTTCTGTAGTAGTATAGCCAATTGTGCTACCTCCCCTTTCTCAGACCAGTTGTTAAGTGTATCTTTTGAACATGGTTGTTGTCACATTTTAGAAATTAAACAATCACATCATGTTATTCTTACTGAGGAGGTATGAAATGTCTCATTAATTTATCCTCCAATTGTATTCAAACATCTTTATTTTCAATTTCAAAGTTCTAATAAACTATCCGAACCGCTCAATATAATATCGCATTAAAACATGATAGGAGACCAAATTTTATATTTCAATATGTGGACCATCTAAAAATAATAATTTTGTTTCTATCTTAAAAAATAGTAAATAATATTAAAAAAATAAAAAATTTGATTGTAAGCACATTTTAATGTGTATATCATATTGAGTGGTTCAGATCTTTTATCTGAACTTTGAAATTGAATATAAAGATGTTGGGGTACGATTGGGACATTTGAACCCTCCTTTTATAATAAATACCAATGTTATCAGAACCGGACCAGACGTCGACCTGGTAAAGCTCTAGTTTGACAGTTCACTGGTCGGACCAATGGTTCAACCGGTTTGACTGCTAATTTTTTAAATACTTGCATATTTATTTATAAGATATAATTATTATTATCAATAATTATGTTTTTTGTAATAAAATTTCTAATATACATATTAACAATGTACTATAAAAATAAATTTATATATTACAAATAATAATTGTTTATTAAAAAAATATATTTATTGTAGCTCAAATGTAGAACTCATTCTTAAATTAATAAAATAAAATATCATGAAATATTTTTTTCATCAAAGAAATTTTATAGTTTTATACTTCATATTAAAATTGAATAACTGCATATGAATTCTTTACTTTTTATGATCAAGTGAACCTCTAATAATTCATATTAGAATTAATATTTTGCTTTTAAAAAAAATTACAGTAAATATTGAATTATTCTCAAGCACATAATTATTTACAAAAATATGTTACAAAACATAAATAACTACATAAAGTTAGCCACATAATAATACATATTATATTTCAATTTTTCTCCTAAAAAGTTGCTACATTTTTTTTTTCTCAAAAGATGCTGCTTACTTTTTAAATTTGAGAATAGATGCATGGCAGTGGACACAAATCATAACAGACCCAGTTTTTTTTTTTTTATTCCTTTTTTTTTATATATAAAACTGGCAGGTTTAATTAATTATAACCGGTTCTATTGCATATCCAGTCCAAATAGCGAACCAAATCGTAAATCTGTCCGGTTCCGGTTTATTCTGATTGAACCGGCCGATCCGGTATGATTTTGATAACAGCGATAAATACTTATTTATGGCTTGGTAAATTAAATTTTAATATTCTTTCTTTGCTTGAAAATAAGCAAAGAAGATTCAATTTCAAATTACTGCATGTGTTGAAAATGTGATCTCATAGGATAATTTTATCATTGACCAAGGGTCAAGATTAAATCAAACACAGTAGTATCCGATTTAGAAATAAAACCAACAGTACATTCATACACTAGTACTACTGCATACCAAAGTTAAAACTAGAAACTGGTACCATAAACGGCTACACAAAATTGAATCAAATACTTAATTTTATCTCCTCAGAAATTCATAAAATCAACAGAATCTTGATATCACTTTGTCTATTTCTTAATAAAAAAAAATTATCATGCACCAGGGTTATGGATTTAACACGCCAGAAAAAATTTGATCGAGATGATGTTGGAATAATGGGTAAGCGAAATTTAACTTCAACTATTTGCAATTTAAATTTATTTAACTAGGACCTAATAATGCACAAAAAATCTAGATTCAAACACGTATCTCCAAGTTAATGCACAGGAATCTATATTCAAACACGTCTCCAAGTTAACCCGATCGAGTAAATTTGTCCAAGTTTTCGCCATTCAATCTATTAGGGCCCGTTCAATAGATTATTATTCACTGTGAGAAAAACAAAATTGTTCAGAGTAAAGTTTTTATTCCTATGGTGAATAGTAAAATTCAGTTCAAAATTTTCAGAACCCATGCCCATTCTTATTCCTCACTGGACTGCCGAACTGGCCCTAATTTAATGCACGCATTAGGAAAAGGTAAGAATCAGTAGTGGATACATAGCCTAATAGGATCGAGTTCTCATCCTCTCTCGTGCACTTGACACGATCGAATAGTTGGAAATCGTGTTCAATAGAACCGGTTTATCTCGCTCGTTATAATAGGGATTCGTATCCTCTGCATTACCTCAAAAAATAAATTTTTTAGTTAATGTATATGGACCGTCTGATGCGCTTTAAGATTTGTACATATTATATCTAGACTAATATCAAAAGACTTCTGAATTATAGACTAATCGAATTGATTTCATTTAAAATCAAACGATTGATATGCATTAACTCAAAAGATACTTTTGCAGACGATGCAGACCCTTGTAATAGAGGGATCAAATCTGCTAAAGAAAAGCAGCTCCTCTTATTCTCTATCTTGACCGTTTATTAACATTGACGGTTCAGATTGAAGTGGTGAAATATACTCTTAAACTTCACGCTACCCGTATGAAAAAATAACACGTGCTCCTCACGTGCAAGCCAAATGAATCCCCCTCTTCGGCCCTTTTCCTCTTGACTGCTCCCTACCCTCTGGCTCTCTTTTCTTTCGCGACGCCTCCGTCTTCCCATTTCCTTTGAGAAGCGTCTCTTCGAGCACCTCGTGTCGCTCCTCTCCGCCTTTTCTTTCTTTCCCGCTGCATCTCGACTGAAGCAGATTGCTTCCTCCCTCTCTCGATCGGTGTTACTAACTTGCTCGTTCACCTGAGCTCTCCACCTCCTCGCACTCTGCTTCAATAGGTGTGGATCCTTTTTCAAAAGGATTTGTGTTTCACGGTTGTTGTAATTGTCGTAATTTTTTCTTAATTTTCAGAAATTACTATCTTTCAATTTTCACTCGGTGGAATTAAGCCTTAATTCGGTATGTCACGTATCTTGTGTTTTTTCAATAAATTCTTCTACGTATGCAAAATATCTCTTCTTGTTTGGTCCAAAAGTTACAATCTATGAGAAATGTCGTTTTACTTATTTATCTCTCTGGGACAGTCTGACATGCTGAGTGGAAATGATAGTTTGGGACTGGTACCAGTACAGGGATAATGATGCGATTAAGTGCTTCTGATTATAACCTGTGTAAATTTGTTATGTTAAAGGCAATTTGATGTGCTATATCTTAAGAAAATGTGACTGAATCTATACAAGTCACTTTCCTAACATTAGGGTCAATTTATTGTATCCATAGCATCTTGCTAATCTTGCTAGTGTTCAACAATGTCATTTGTTTCAATTTCAAGAAGTTACTGACAGCTATTTATTTCTTATTTGAATATGTTTGATAAGAGCACACTAGGCCCGATCATGTGCTCATAGTTCATCATCTTATGCCAAGATAAGGTAAGTTAGTATCTACAACTTAAAAATGATGAGAAGCTTGCTGAAGCTATTGACATACACAATTTATGTAGTTTAATTAAATTGATTTGATTGATTTGATGTTTAATTGTTAATTTCATTTATGGAATAGAGATGATGTGTGAAATACATGTAAAATGTAATATGAGAACAAAAAAGAGCTTTGGAGTTTTGTGTAAAAGTTGAATATAATGTTTTATGTTAAAGTGTTATGTAATCGGTGACTTGTATCATTAATCTGTAAGATGATATGTACAAGCTAATTTAATGTTTTATATAGATATTCGATGTTTTTCTTAATCCTCTTATTTCTCATCTCTCTTATCATTGATCTGTAAAAAAGCAGGTTTATTCCCATTATTTCCAATATCAATATGATCAGTTGACAAGGTTTGACCTTTTGCTTATTTTCAAAAGATGAAAAAGTTAGAAACTTCATATTGTCATATGAAGGTCATAAGAAAATCACAGAGAAGCCCCTCACATTCCTATTTATCACATTTTAACACATTTATTGTAAAAACAACATAGGTTTTATTTTTCTGTTTTGTTTATAGAAGTGCAAAACTTGTGAAATGAACTCTAGGGGGATCTATTTGGCATGATTATAAGACTTATTTCATGAACATGCTTATGCTTATAATAAGCTATATGAACTTTTCTTATACACGATATCAGTTTATGCAAAGAAGTTTATTGTTTCTAAAAATCACATAATGCATATAGAATCAGTGTTCTCAGATCTGAGACTTATAGTTGACTTTTTTTTTTCATAAGCTGAAATTGATTTGCCTATTTTAATTAACTTGTCAATTTAAAAATCATAAAGCTATTCTAAATGCAGCTGTCTAACGATTCCCTACATGTCATATCAATTTTAGAAGATTACATGAAAGAATATAAAAAATATGTGCAATATTGGTACACTAGTAAACCATTTTTATTTTCCTCTTATTTTAGTTTGGCTTGTGAACTCTAATTTCTAGCATTTCCAAAATATGTGTAGGGTACCATTTTGTAATTTGAATATAATTTTTATGGGTTTATCCGATTAAGTTTAAATTTGTTTCATTTTGTTCTCTGCTGTTTCTTCTCTAAGTTGTAGAAATATGAAGGTCTAATTCGAAATCTGCAGGGAATCATCATCATTATAAAACAACAAGACAGTTCTTGTTTTCTATTGACAATTTTCTGGTATTGTGCTGATAAATTGGTAGATGTACCTAGTACAAAGGCTTGAACTGCTGGTGCAACATATCCGAGAGCTGGTTCAAGGCTGATGCTGCATCATGATGGATAGATACAGAGGTTTTAAGACTGCTAGTCGGGTCTGGTTCTTGGTTCAAGCCATGACTTGTTAGTTCATAGCACACGAGCAACATTGCTATAGCTTCAATCATCCAGAGTTTTGGTTTTCAATTTGAGTTTTTGTCAAAAGAGAGTATGTGTGAGTCATGTAGATATCAACATATTCAATCTCATGAAGGACCTCCATTTTACAAAGAAAAAGCTTTGATTGATTAAGAGAAAGAAGATATCCGATGAACTTAATTAAAAAACACTATATTTACTCATTATATTATATTTGAATGTGACTTTTTTATACTCAGTTGAATTATTTTAATATTCTAATTTCTAACCATGGTCAAATCGAGAGAACGAACTGTTACGTAATTGGCCCCATTATTAGGTAGTAAGTGCTGACCAACTGACTTAACTCGTTTCAAAATCAACCTCATAATAGTGACATTCACAAGATTTGCGTATTATATTCGAATTATATTTGAATATATATATTTTTTTGTGATATCGAAACGAATGCCAAATTATTCGGTTGATTGAATTTTGACCGAATTGAATCCGAATAATTCGCGAATTTTATGAATTTTTCCAAATTTTACCTGAATTTTTCCCTGAATATATATATATATATATATATATATATATATATATATATTTTTTTTTTTTCTTTCTTGTAGGACTGAGATCTCTTATCCGGATGATTTCGGATTATTCTCGAATTATTTCTGAATCACGAATTTTTTACCTCGTCGAACTGCACCCGAATAATTCATTTGTCACTATGCCTCATATCAACAGAATGAACCGTTACATACTTTTTCTGGTTTCCTTGTCACAGCAAATATAGAGCACAATTGGGCCGATTATTGGCTAGTAAGTGCTAACGTAACCACATAGCTAACACACTCATTTCGGTCACAGATTCAGATACATCGAACCTAGACACATTTTCAGTTCGCAATTCCATCCGCAGCCTCCTATAAAAATATAAAATATAGTGAGAAAATAATTGGCCCATCACTAAGCAGTAAGAGCTGACGTAACCTCATCTCTCACACAGCCTCAGATCCATTCAGATACATCGAACCTAGACGCCTTTTCAATTCCCAATTCCATCCACAAGCCTCCTATAAATTTGAACCCGATCTTCCCTCAGTCCAACATCGAACTCAAAGTAATCTTACTTAATTCAAAATCTTCATCTAAAATACCGATCAAAGTTGCGAATCCGATGGGTGTAGAAGCTGAATTAGACTATCTGAGGAGGAGGAATGCCGAGTTGGAGAGGGAGGTGTGTGAGAGGAGAGAGAGGGAAGGTGCTCTAATGGTGGATTTGGAGAGAACAAGAGAGAGGCTGAGATTTACCGAGGAGGCGGAGGAGAGGCTGTGTATGCAACTAGGAGAGCTAGAAGCAGAGGCGGTAGAACAGGTGCACATGTACCAACGCCATATAAAGGCGTTGTCTGATCAGCTTGAGCTTGTGAAGAAGGTTCTGGTGCGTTCTGATTTGGCTTCCATTAATGGATCTTCTCTGGTTTTAGGCGATTGATTTTGGTGATGTTATTAAATATTATTTTAATCCGTTGGAGGTGTATTGGGTTGTTCGAATTGTGGAAGTTTTGATGTAGTATAGATGGATTTACATACTGTATTTATTTATGCATTCAATCCAATTAATAAAAGAAATTGTACACTGCTGTATTTGAGACTTGGAAGTGAATTAGTAAATAGGATAATTTTTTTGAGGTTATTCCTAATTAAAGTATCCCATTTCCCCATGTACAAATAAGGTGATATTACAATAGATGTATGGGTGCGTTCGAACTTTAAATAAAAATCATATTCTACTTAAAATAGATCCGTATTGTCCCTAGTTTAACATAATTGAGTTCGGATATAAATTGTGATTATTCTTATTATTTATGAATGGAACAACCTTTTGAAAAATTATATTTTATTTATTTGGTAACTCGAATTCAATTATCATGAGCACTTGAATAGTTTATTGAAACAAAGTCCTAAAACCAGATCTGATTATCAATTATTGAATGAAAACCAGCTTGATTGGTAATTTAATTTAGATCTACCATCCTTCCTCAGAAGAACTTAACAACAGGCCACAAGTCCACTGTAGGTTAATCCTTGATAGAGAGGTTCCTCTTCCAGTGTCAGTGTGGACCCAATCAATTTTAGACTCATTGATCAAACAAAGCTGGATTTTTGTCATGATCGAATCCATTTTAAAATAAGGCCCTCTATCATGCTTAAGGCCCAATCTTATTCGTGACCTGAAAACCTCATGAGGGCTAATTCAAATTTTGAATGTGAGAGATCCATCAGTTAGCATGTACATTTCTAAAGCCTCTTGTGATGGTCTGTTGGGCTTTTACAATACTAATTTCCTTCCGTGTCAAACATCCAAGTTAGGAATTAAGGTCATGTTTGATTACAGCTTAAAGTTCAAGAAGAATTAAATTGTTTAATTCAAGTAAAGGTGGTTTAAATTATTTCTGTTTAATTGAAACTTGATACTTAAGTTATGGCTTAAATTAGTTTTGTTTGGTTAAAATATGCTACTTAAGTTGGACTTAATTTTTTTATTTCAACATGGTATTGGAGAATGTTACTTCGTCCGCCAGTTGTAAATCCATCAAAGATAATAACACATACTTGTTCAATCCAGCCAGAAATTATACACTAATTAAGTCCAAATAAGCTAGTTGCACAAACTGGAGTATTTTTTTTTTTTTGAAATATCTTTAATAACATAATAGTTGAAAACTGGTTTGTCTAGTAAAAGTTAAGTGTTCCTTGCATTATTACCGGTACATGGGAAAAAAAAGTTCAAGAGATTGAAGAACAAATGCTATAGAACAACTTTGCTCAAGCTAACAGTTCTCGTACATAATTCAACATAATGCTAAAACTGCAAATGAAACAAGTATATATCATGAATAGTTAAGAATTTTTTTTTTTGGTTCTTACACGGCCTGTAGGCCTACAATCCATCACACAAAGCTAGATTCAATTGTGGATCTGCTGAAATACTCCTATTTAACCTACCTAGATTTGCCAAAACATGTGCAACTCCTATTTCATTGTTTTCCCTACCACAATGTCTTGTGATATAACTGCCCTCCAATTGACCCTGAATTAGCCAACTCTCCCAGACAGTGGTAAACGATCTCCAGTCATGGATCACCGGGTTTTTATGCGCCAATGAATCCACTATCTCAAGACAATCAGACAGAACAGTACCTTGTGAGCAGTTACATGCCATCATGAGCCGGTATCCTTCTAGAACCGCTATTGCCTCCGCATGAGTTGCATTTAGAGCTTGAACTTCTTTCGATAGCCAATGGATAGCAGACCCGTTAAGGGTCAGTAGTGCTCCGATACCCGCTTTTCCATCCGAAGACCAGGAACCGTCAACATAACAATAGAATCCGGCTGACTCAGCCCCCTGTTGAAAACTCAATTCATTCCTTGACTGAGATGACCCAACTCCACTTTGATATGCATTTGTCTGACATGCCAATAAAGTCTCAGTGTAGTACCTGCCCACTGTAGCAAGCTCCATTTCTTTCCCACCCATAACCTTGTCATTCCGTACCTTCCAAATTGCCCATGCAACACAAATGAATTCAGGAAACACATGAGAAGGCAATTTCATTACCTGCTCGATAATGTCTCTGAAGTTCCCTTGCAGCTGATCGGTTCTGATGTTTAGTGGCGAAGCCCACCAAGCCATTTTCGCAAATTGGCAGTGTAAGAGCGCATGCTCTACCGTTTAAGAATTGTCAATCTTTTAAACATTTTTTTAAAGTAAAGCTCATTATTATTTTAAATTCTCAATCTTTTAAACATCATTCTACAACTATTAAACCTCTAATGTCTACCATTTAAACTACTACATTTAAGCGTTTGTTGCTTTAGAAATATAGTGAAATTTAAAAACTTGATTGCAGTGTTTTAAATGTTTGAGTATACTACTTTAAACACGTGATACTGTAGGTTTAAAAGCTTGATTGCAGTGGTATTATCTTGTTAGATTTCATGTTTAAATGCTTGAATGTAGTAGTTAAAATGGTAGATATTAGAGGTTTAGATGGTTGTAGACTGAGGTTTAAAAACTTGATAATTAAAAGTGCTCATAGGCTTTACTAAAAAAAAAGGACTTGAAAATAACTAAAAAATATTTTTTTCATGAATCTTATTGAAAGAAAAAATCGAGTAGAAAATATTTGTATTTTTAGGTTTGCAAAATTAATCACAGATCGCTGTAAAAATGAACAAGAATGATCAAACAAAAGAAGAAAAAGTGGGTGAAAGTTTTTTTTTTTTTCTTGAAGACAAAAGTAGTTAGGAGTTAAAATTATTCAGATTTAGGATTTAAATACTTGTAGATAGAAGTTTAAAAGCTTACGAGTAGTATTTTAAAATATTATAAACATAACTTTAAAGTTTGAATATAAGCACTGAAAATGGAAGTTAGACAAAATTGAAATGTTTGTTCGGTTAAATTAGTTTTTTTTTGGTGTGTGTGTGTGTGGGGGGGGGGGGGGGGGGGGGGTGCATGCTTGAGTATGATAGCTTGAGAGACCAGAATATTTCCCATATAATTAATATATTTTCTAATTATTTATTTGTAAATGAACAAAATTTATGTAAAATTTCCAAGTATATTTTGTCGGATGTCACTAAACTTTGTCCTTTATTACAAATTGGTCACTCAATTTTGATTTGTCTGCCACTAAGCTTTTATTTTGTTTCAAACAAGACATCCTATAGCAGAAACCAAAAAAGAAAAGACATCCTATAAGTTTTTCATCCAAAATAATAAAAGAATATTCTCATTCCGTTCAAAATATAACAGTATATGCTCATTCCATCCAAAATTTTAGCGGAAAATGCTCATTCTATCCAAAATACTAACGAAAAATTTATATTTGATTAATTTTTTGGATGAAAAAATTATAGAATGATTTGATTGTGACAAATTAAAAAATTCAGTAACTATAAAAATATAAATTAAATTTGCGTGATGAATTTCTAACAAATGACAAATTTTAATTATCTCCAACAAAATTTACCCAATATTTCCCGTTATTTGTTAGCGCCGCCTTGGAACCATTTTCCGTTAGTGCGGTAAAGAAAAATCAAACGCATAATTGATTTCTCGTTTGGTGAACAAAAGTTAATTCCAAAATGGCAGCAACAGGATGAAAAAATCGTGACTTTTCAATTGCACCATGATTAATCCGAAGTGGATCGCATAAATGCAAAGATGAGATGAATCTCACAGATACGGTTCCAAATTTTCTTTTACAACAGCTTTTTTACGCACTTAGATAAATGGTAATAATTTCTTTTAGCGTATTCGGAGTACGAATTACAAAACGCGTTAATTATTTTGGGGGAATTTCATGTATAGTCCTCAAAATTACGTATTTAGCCTTCTAAATTTCAAAAACTCACAATTTACTCAATTTATATTAAAAATTATTTTAAATTTATAAACTATCCATTTTGTCTTTTATTAAAAATAAATTTAAGAAAAATATTATATCTTCTACTTGATTAGTTTCCGAGGACAAATGTGTCATTTCTCTACCTGTAATGCATACACAATAATATTCAGACATGAATTTGTATGTGCGTTACAAGTAAGAAAATGAATTATTGTTCAAACTGATCATTAGAAGACAAAATATTTCTTTTAAATATACTATATATTTTTTATTTTTAATAAAAGTTAAAATAAGTTTAAATAGAAAACACAATAAATCAGAATAAATTTGTGAGACAAAATGGCGCCGTATGCATCTGACAATGAATTTAATATGTGTATCATCGGATATCAGGTAATTTACTAATTATATACATATTAATTACATTCTTAACTAATATCTCAATTTTTTTGTGATACGTTTTCGTATTATTTGTGAATTTGACGAATTATGCAAACAACACGTTATTTATTTCATATGTTTTTTTAATAAAATTTATGTCATTTATTTATATTATCATTTAAATAAACAAATTACGAATTATTTCCAAATATATTAAATTTTAAACAACGTCAAATTATTATCATATTTAAAATTTATCACTAATTTCAAATGGTCGCAGAAGATCCGAATTCGTATCCTCTGAGATATCTCAAACTTTGCGTGACTTTATAGAAACTCCCAACCGTTTAAATACGTTCTGCACGAATCTGAAAGCACACATAATACCAATCCTACATCACTCCCGAATAGGTACCGGACACGTCGGTCACGCAAAAGTTGAGATATCTCAGAGGATACGCACTCAGAAGATCCCGGTGTTGCGTTTCTCCGTTCCTATTTTTAAGCCGCAAAAGTTGTACACTCTGTATTTGACATCTGTCGCTCACAAATCATAAATTCTCTCCTCCTCTCCAATGTTGCTAAGCTCCTTTTTCGTTCATCACCTCCTTCTGTCCCCATTTGTGTAAACCGAAAACCCTACTCCACCAAAAACCGCCTGCCCCAAATTTCTCAATAAAATTCAATCTTACGGGGCATATATATATATTTAGACAAAAAAAAATATTAATTGCAACCATGGAGAAACAAGACCTGGATTATGTGTTGGTTCCTATTGGTGTCTTGGCACTTTTGGGGTACCATTTGTGGCTTCTTTATCGCGTTGTGATGCATCCAAGCACTACTGTTATTGGAATCAATTCCATGAATCGTCGCCTTTGGGTTCAATTTATAATGCAGGTGAAACTCTTTTGTTGTCTTTTTAATCATTGTTGCATGTTCTCCTAAATAATAGATAGGAATTAAAGACTAATACTAGGTGCATACTGGTGCATGCAAGCTGGAAAATGATAGAAAATTGCTATTATCTTTAGCTAATACTAGAAATAGGGAACTTGTGTTTTCATATGTACTGTCAATATTGAGAATATCGTGATGACAATGAGCTATCTTAAACGATTTGGGTCCAGAGACGGAACTAGAATTTGAATATAGGGGGAGCTAAACATTATTTAAAAAAAAAATTAAACAAATTTATAGCACAAAATTTTTCACTTTTTGATTTCATAAAAAAATACAATAGCTAACTAACACCAATAAAATACCATATCTATCAAAACTAAACTAAAAACATGAAATCTGATAGTTGGAGGCATTTCTCTAAATTTCTTTCATATTTAAAAAATCTTAAAGAACTATGTGAAGGTTGCTTTCGATCAATATTCATCACAAGCAAAATTTAAAGAACTATGTAATCAATTCAGAAATCTAATTATCAAGACTTGAAATTCATGTCAGAGTTTGAGTTATTTTCCTTCGCCTTGAAATAAAAGTCTAATGTCTTTCTCTTAGATATAATTTTATCTATACAAATTATACATAAAATAAATAAATTATCATTTTATCCCAAAGTTATAATGAATAATAATTTTAAAAACTATAAACAAACACAAACCTTAATTAAAATTGAATTTTCGCTACACTTCTGATTAACTTTGCTTTCTATAATTTTTGCACATCGCAACTCTTCTGAAGAGATGATTGATTTGTTTTTTTCTAATGAACTGGAGATAAATGCTACATGAGATTTCAGATTTAATTAAGAAGTTTTCTTTCTTTCAATGACATTTATTGTTTTTATTTCAATTCTTTGTACGTTGATAACTTTTCAAATTAAAAAATTTCTTCATTTTTAAAATATTGATGGTGCAAAAGTCAAGAGTACATATGAAAGCAAAATTCACAGAAGCAAACATATTGCATAATTATTTTTCATATTTTATCTTAAGATCCTATACATTTGTCATATTACATAGAGGGGGCTACTATGTACAAAAAATATATTTTACTCAAACTTCTATATACTTGATAAAAAATAATTGAAATGACAGGGAGGCTTAGCACCCCCAAACTCTATTATGTTCCGCCACTGTTTGGGTCAAAATCAAATGGCTCATATTGCGCTTGATTTTTAGGATATATATATATAAATCTGATCCGAACCTTCTGATATTGACCCACATGTTTTTTCTTGCACATTTATGTCATTAATTTCATAGTTTCTGTATTGCTGACTGGTTGATTTTTCTCCCCTCTTTTTGCTTGGTAAGATACTCGGATCTTCCGATGATTCCCTCGTTTTATTTTTATTTCATTATTCAATCCTACTACAGTCTATAATTCAGGACCTTTTAATATTAATGTGAATCTAGTCCGCACAGATCTTAAAGCAGATCGTATGGTCCAGATACATCAACTCAAAAGATTCTTTTTGAGTTAATGCAGAGGATACGAATTCGTCATGAACCACGGATGGTAATTAAAACCTATTTTTAATGGATTTTTTGTGGTTCAAGTTATTTGAACTGTGTGTACTTGTATGTTGCGCCAGAAAATTTCTTTTTGAAAAAGCATTTATAACAAAATCGAATTTACTTAATAATTTTTTTTAAAAGGTGGAATTAATCCAGTGGTTTTATTTCTTCCTAACATACACAAGACACACTATACAAAACAACACAGTACCAGACACTGATAAGTGATACCGGTATACCACAAAACACGTTTATCTGTCCCATCCCTAACCAAAAGAAAAGCAAATATTCATATTGCATTAGAGTCTAAACGAAGTCATGAAAATTGAAACATCATAGGGATCGACCAAATTAAAACAAAAGACAATTGTAAATTAAATTTCTTGACAAGTCTTTACCAAATGGGTACCAAGTCAAATCTTGACTGGGAAATTTGTTCAGCTACAATTTTCGGAAGAGGCCTTGCTATTCCAATTCCAACCATTCATTTATTAGAATGTATGAATGTTAGAAGGAGATAGTTTTTGTGCACTAATCTCAAAATATATAAATGGTTGAGATTAGAATCGCAGGGACCCTGCAATCCTTTAGTATCGCAGCAGATTTATTCCTCAAAATTTTACTTCTAGTTACTGTGGCCATTGCCATTGTAACCCTATTTTCATGTTTTTCAGGATCCAGCCAAATATGGGGTGCTAGCGGTGCAGAGTCTTCGCAACAACATAATGGCATCGACTCTCCTTGCCTCCACGGCAATTATGCTGAGCTCCATCATAGCTGTCATCATGACAAACAGCAATAGTGCCACTATGGGTGGTGTCCGAGGCGGTGCTCTAATTTTGGGCAATGCAACCCAACTAGGCTTCTCGGTGAAGTGTCTTGCCATATTAGTGTGCTTTCTCCTGGCTTTCTTCTTGAACTTGCAATCCATCCGCTACTATAGCCACGGTACTATATGGTTAATACATTATACAAATATTCAGTGAAAAATCTTTCCTTGAATTGTGTTATCACCATTAAGTATGATACAGAGTATCAGCACCAGCTGGACTCTTCAATTAATTTAATTTGTAATATCAAGGTTGAACTTGTCATTAAGCAGGCAATGGGATTATCACATTTTTATTGTATTATTTCATAATCTTAAATACAATCTAATAAATTTGATCAATTTCACCAAGCTATTTCTGGAAATGAGAAAACAATACCCTGTAGAACACTACTGCTATTAACCTGGTGGTATCAAATTTAGCTGTAATAACTTATAACACGTGTTGTACACTTGTACATACATAGTCAATGGTAATAAGAATATTACCGTGCATATGTTAAAATTTCTGATGGAAATTTTTTGCTTTAATTAACAGGAAGCATACTCATAAATGTACCATTCAATCAGCTCCCCACATCAGCTATTCTGCTACCAGGTCCTGGAACAAAATATGTGGCGAATGTGCTTAACCGAGGAAGCTACTTCTGGTCACTAGGCCTTAGAGCTCTCTACTTCTCACTGCCGCTATTTTTATGGATCTTTGGGCCTATACCTATGTTGGCTTGCTGCTTGGTGCTGGTCTCTGTTTTGTACTTCCTGGATGTCTACTCTAAGTATGATACTGATGGTGAGAATGGTACATGCTCGGTTAATGCTTAGTATATCGATAATTGGGATCCAGAATAATGCAGAATTAATATATGGTGTAGAGGGTTAGCATGTTGTAAGGTATGAGAGCGGTTTGTTCAGTGATCGCTGAATTTCGACTCTCTTAATTGTACTTGTATTTTGATTATAGTAATATTGGATTATTAGGTAAAATGTCAATGTAGAGTATTTATACACTGTGGTATCTGGACTGGAAATGATTGTGTACTGTTCATGCTTGCACAGATGTGTTATTCTCCACGGACATCCATTCGATTAAAAATCAGATGGCTCAGATAAATGCACAACTATGCTTCGTTTGCAATCAATTAGGGCACAAAGCGATTGTATGCAAAAAAAAAAAAAAATGCATTATATCATTTTGATGCAAGCGTCAATCGAAATTGTTTGATTAAGAAACTGGCTTTTTTTATTTGCATTTCAGTACCTTTTAGTGCGTAATAGCTCTGCTGACTTTCACTGGAAAAGCATTGAATTGGATGCTTTAATGCATTTGTGGGGGTGGGGCACCCTTCATTAACATATATGTTAGTACTCTTTTCAAAAATGATATATGAACAAAAAATTAACCTAGGTATATTCATATAAGATATTAGAAAATGCTTTCAGACTCTACTGGTACTGCAACCAGCAAAATACAAAGAAGCTAAAACAACTGCTTTCTCATTCCCAATTTATTCATATAAATAAAACGTGTCCCAAATCAAATTCAATGATCATTGAATTAGATTTGAATGTGGACGTCTTTATCATCACCTTTAACAACTCATTCAGGGTTTAACGTGTCATTCGTTGATCCGCGCTTCACTGATCACGCGCCATACCCTGAGTGCAAGTCCAGATAATATAGCACAGCAACTATAACAAAAGAGCACAGAATCATCGGTAAAGGGCTGAACAACCAACAGAACAAAGGAGTGGGGAAATAAAACGAATGGATGCCTAAAACATTCGAATAATTTTAAAGGATCATGAATTCAAATTGTTAATATATTATGGATATCAATTTTGTGAGTCTTATTTATATATTTGATAGAATATAGTTGTAATAAATATACTTTATTCCCATCAAATAAGTAGACAAAATGAAGTGTTCTCTCTGTTTCAATCTCTTCATTTCTCCTCGGTTCTTCAATGAATTTCTTCAATGAATGTGGTAAAAAAACAACCCAGTGGCCCATTTGTCGCAAAATATATAATTCAACACTGACCTCTAGAAAATGTTCCATTAACTAAACATATGGAGCAGTGCTCTAATAATATACCATATTTCATGACCAAAAAATAAAGATGCAGGGAAAGTTTGTTTTACTTTTGAAATTGAGTATTTAATTTTAACCACCCAATCCAACAAAAATAAGTAGCTCTAATAAAACTTGTTTTTTATAAAATTTTAGTATGAAAATATTCACTAATAAAGGAATTCTTTTTTTTTAATCATTAGATTACCTCTACAATATAACATTAATTACCAAATAAATATGAAATATTCAATAAAAACTTGTAGATAACTAGATTTACTACAGGGAAGGATACAGTGCATCTCGGTTCAGAATTCAAAATAAGTAAAATGTAAGTTGATGAGGTCATGAGGACCACCATCAAATTATCTCGCTGCTGTTTTTCTTTTTTTTAAACCTATTTTAAGTCAAAGATGCCCGTGGGCCACATTACGTCACTGCTGATCTCCCTGCGTAATCTTCGTAACAGAGCTTTCAGCTTTTCTCTGCTAAAATTTACATATGCTTTTGTGTAGTGGCAAAGAAGAAGGGGGAACTAGAGTCGTTACATGAAAAGTTACTCAACAGGAGAATTAGTGTCCTAGAAGACGGTGTCAGTGCAACGTAAATATCGAATCTTCGGATTTCGTTTTCTACGCATGAGAGAGACGAAAACAGGTTTGACTTTGTCTCTTTCATGGCCGAATTTTTTATTGATGATAAATAGAAAAAAATAAAATAAAAAATGGGAAAGAATTTACAGAAATTTAAAAAAGAGAAAGGCAACTACTTGGTTTAGGAGACTTCTTCCTGCGTAAAAAATCTGAAAAAAAGGGATGCTATACGAGATATTTTCCTGCGTAAGAACGCCATACCGAGTGGTTCCCATCTCGTTTTACGAAATTTCAGTATTTTTTTTTTCTGTTTACCATCAATCTAAATTTTATGGCGACGCCCACTTGAATTTATGGTCTATTTTTATTTCATTCGGAATATACTTCCTATTTCTTAAGTGGAAATAAACCAAAGGTATTTAGTTCTGAGAGGTCACTTAACAATTCTTTTCGGATAATTTTGACAATCTTCAAAATTAAATATTAAATTAGAACTCAAATGTCATTGTATTCACATATTATGTCTATAAAAATAACAAGTATTATTTATCCGTTTACTGTACATCAAATGATTTAATTTTAACGCTATGAAATTAACGGTCTTTAATGCATCATCAAACAATACTATAATTGTATCAAATTTTATTGTTAAACTATCTATAATTTCAAAAACCTATCAACAAAATTACTTTTCAATTTTATAATTTATTTGAATTTTATTGAAAAATTATTTTCAAAATTATTAAAATAACTATTATCAAGTGATCCCTCTTTTAAAGACTTGCCTATTAGTAAAAACAAAGCGGTGCCGCTTAAAAGAAAAGCGGAAGGTGATTTTTATCACCATGACGAGCGAGCTGCCTTCCCATCTCCCTCTCCGTATACATTTTTTTTCTATTCATTTGAGCCAGTGCTTCTATCTGGTCGATCTGGTTACTGATTTTGGTACTTCCACCTAGTGGATTTGATCACTGCTCATTGCTCTGTCGTCGCTCGAGTCGGTGCTTTCATTTAGCAGATTCTACCTTTTAGGTGATTCTGCTTCCTGGATTTGGTCATTGCTCTTCGCATCATCCTTCTGAGGATTTTATTCTCCAATACCAGCGGTTTGCTTTACTTACCTTTTCTTGAGCTATTCTTCTTCTCTTTGGCAATGGAAGAATGGGTGGAACCATTATTACATATAGTTACGTATTTTATATATAGTACAATGTTCAGTTAGGAAATAAATATTTACTTTTTGTGATGATGATATTATGTGTTGTTTTGTGCTGCTTTCCGTCTCTTCTTCTTTTCTTTCTATTTTGAGGTGATTGTTATGAACAGATTGATTTAGTTTCTAGTTTGGTTTAATTTAGTGCCTTCTCAGCTGATGAGTGACTGTCCTGATTCGATCGATTCAGTTTCTGGTTTAGTTTGGATTCAGTGCATATAGAGGAAACCATCGCTAGACTCCTATTACTCTAATCAAGCAAGGATGAATAATTTGGATCCACATGATGCACATACCCCTGTGTTTTTTTTTTAGCTGTATGTTTTTTATAGACACTAATTGTCTCATCTTATGTAACAGCTATTTTGTAATTTTTTTCTATCAATAAAACTGTCTACAGATTTTAAGTCCAAAATTAGAAAAAAAAACAAAAAAAAAACTTGCCTATTAGTATGTCATAAGTGCATGTATTGGCAAATGCTACGACAATATCAATAAAGGACAGACATAAATAAATTTGAAGCAAGCAACTCGAACATCTATACATCCTACTTTCAGATACAAATGGACATGTCCTACTCTTTTTTTTTCTATTTTCAAGTACAAGCTCATAGGCATATCCCACTCTTTTCACCAACTGATCTTACAAAGAATCCCATGAATTTCTGGCATCTTTCTTAATTGCGCACGTAGCTAAATGGATATTGCAATTTTGGCATATTGGTTAAGATATCCTCCAAATTTCTAAACCAAAAAATTGTTCTTCAGGGACTCAATTGTAATTTTTATGACAAATCTGTTGGATTTATTTTATGCAGAACCATATTATATATATAAACCCTAAATTGTCATAATTCTCTAGTGAATCCTAATCTGAAATTTAAAGTTATCTTGATCCGTAGCCATGGCCTTCCGGGGATGCACAATCACCATTGATCACAGGAAACCTTTAGATTTCCAAATAATTCCTCTCAAGTCTGATAGAGAGGACGAGAGAGATGACAATGACAACGTTCTCTTCTTTACAAGGAAAGATACCCGATACCCGATTCAAGTTCTGAACTTAAACCCCTCTTCTTAACTACTCTATATCAATCTCTGTTCTTTTTATTTTTATGAAGAGAGAGAGTAAAGAGACAGACAGGCAAAGAAACGTGACAAAATCATCCCTGTATATTCTATTAGAGCATCTACATCCCTAAAACTCAAAAGAATTTTTAAATAACTGCTAACTACTTTTTAGAAATTATGATCTTTAAAGTTTCTAACTCTCAACCTTTAAAAAAAAAAGTTTCTAACTCTCACATCCCTAAAATTCATTTTAGAGTTTCTATTAAGCCACGTCAGCAACAAATTAAAAAGGAGAAACAATTTGAGCCAATCATTTGGCCAACATAGAGTTTATAAACAGTTTTTAATAAGAAACTTTCCTGCATGGTTTTTAAATAAGAAACTCTCCCACATCCCTGAAACTGGATTAGAAACTCTAATAGTTTCAGGGATGTAGATGCTCTTATAAGAAAAAATATATATCCATAATAGCGCCTTTTAATTAATCAAATAAATAGGTGCCTTCTCCTTTTAATTAATTAATTAATTAATTAATCTTGTTTTCTTATTGGATCCTTAGTGGGTCTGAATTCAGAACTTGTCTTATTGGATATTTCCTTATTTACGAAACATTGTCATATTTCATTGTGTTCCTCAGGGACCAATAGCATAATTGTATTATTACCAAACTTTATATAATTTAGACCATCACTAAATCATAAAGTTATTAATACACATTCTACACATCAAATGTGAAAGGCCCCACTTCTCATGACACATATTGAACCCGATAAATAATACTTAATTTGATCACTTCATAACGGGCCTAATTTTGACAGTGTATTATTCAATATATATTTATATTACATATAAGCCCACATATATTGTAATTAATTGAAATTAATTCCAACAATCTCCCACTTAGGCTATATGTATATCTGAATAATATATATTGATAAAATCGAATTGAGTACTCAAACTGTGCTACCATAGTCTTTTATGTCATCAACCAATTCTGTCCATCAATCATATTCACAAGGACTTATGCAGTATTCGTCTCATGAATTGAAACTAAACCAACATAAATCACAATGTAAACATATTCGAATGACATGAATCATGAAGGGGATGTGTAGTTTGGAAATTACATGCAATGTGATCCACATGTCTATCTCCAATTTGGTCACTTTATCTTAATTTAACTTTGAGGTCAATCATAAATTCAGAGTGCATAATAAACTGAATAACTGAAAGCTAAATAACTGAAGTCTAAATAACTACATGATACATACAGATAACATAATATCATATAAAAGTTAACTGCATGATATTTATAAAAATATATCATATAAAACATAAAACATGATACATAAATAACAAACTCCCACTAAATATGACAATCCTCTTTTAACATAGATACCTATGTGAGCGACATGCTCGTGAAACTGTTTGGGTACTAGTCCCTTAATTAGTGGATCTGTCAACACGGAATTTGTACCAATATGCTCAATACTTATAAGTCCACTATGAACTCCTTCCTTATTTGACTTCGATCCAGTAACCGATTTTTATCCTTTTTGGACTTCTTCTATGAACTTGTAGTTGCAATATCTGAATTGACCTTACATTTCTGTTTCCCTTAGCAACAAGTTGAGCTTTATATCTTTCTACATTACCTTCTGAATCCCTCTTGGTCTTAAATATTCATTTGCAACGAACAGGCTTCAGACCTTTAGGTAACGGGACGATATCCCAGACTTTGTTGTCATATATATATATGAAAGGATACATACGACTCTATATGAATCAATCTTATCTCTCTAAACGATATCCCAGACTTTGTTGTCATACATTGACTTCATTTCCTCATTCATGGCCTCGATCCATTTTTGAGAATTGACACTTTCCAAAGCCTGACGGAGACTGAGAGGGTCATCTTCCATCATGCCAATGTCGAATTCATGTTCTTGAAGAAACGCGACATAATCCTTAGATATTGCACTTCCTCTCTCTTTGGTGGATTGCCTTAAAGGCACTGTTTCTTGAAGTTCTTGAGGTGGTATAAGTTCCTCTTCAACATCAACATTGTCTTGAACCATATTATCTTTCATTTCTGGAGGTTCATACATTGCAGGTTCATTCACAGTATGATCCTAAACCAATGAGTCTCCAGATATTCTTCTTACAATTGGTACCATTATTGGCACCTCTTGTATATATAGGAGAATCACGTTTCTCTTCAAAGACAATTTGATTTGTATTCCCCCCTTGAACCATAATATCCTAAAAGAACTTAACTGTATTTGTCTCAAAAATTATTCTGTTCGTGAAATCAGAAACTGGTTCCATAAAACTTTCAGGAATGATCTTTTGCATGACCTAGAGATAAGCAATTTGACCTTCATCCACCGTGCATGTGCAATTTGTTCCTTTTTCAGAACTAGCCGCAACAGGCATAGTAGGTTTGGCCTCTTGCAATGCTGTGTCCAAGTCAAGGCACCCAAGGATAATCTCAAGATTATCTTCCAATCCTTGTAATTAGAACCCGTCAGCAACATAATGCTATTGATGCCGACTGTAAGATCAGTAATTTTTGCTTGAAAATATCCACAAAGAATGAATCAAATAATCGAATAGTAATAAAAAATCAAAATAAGGCATATTCCATCAACTAAGTATCCTCGAACAATAAGTGCTTTTTGGAGTCAGTTATTATTCTAAGATAAATAGGTGTAGTAATTGAATATAACAGTCTATTTGATGTCAATTAGTCAACCTTTCTTTGGGCCAATTAACAAATTACATCTAAAACTTAATGACTATTACATATTCATTACCACAATTATACACATACAATACTTAATTATTGTCTTTTCTTTGGACCAGTCCAATAACCAAGCATCATATGTATATTTACTCTGTATAAATTGGTAAATAATTAACGCCGGAATGAGAGCTTACTTTAGCAAGATGATACTTTTATTAATTATTTTCCAAAATATACCTTAATCTGAAACCTTCGTAATGATTTAATATTTTCTGAAAAACAAATTTATCAAAATTTGTCTTAACGTAATTATTATTTCGTTCTGGTTTAGTTCGGCCAGTATACTGTCGGAAATACCAAAATTCATTATACCTTATCTGGCCGAAATTATACAACTCTGTATATATTACTGTAATTAATTGGCCGAAAAACAAAACTGTGCAGCGGAATACTAAAATAATGGATAGTACCATTATTAAAACATTTGACCATAATTACTTTGATAATATACAGACAAATCAATTGGTTATACGAATCATTAATTAATCATAAAATTGTGTGCGCAGAAAACTTTGATTTTCAAATAAAACCAAAACAGAGTTACGCACAATGATTCGAAATCACAAATATTTTAATTGGCTGTACAAATCAATTTGCAAACAACCCTTTCGGTCAAAACAGATTAACGAAAACCAAATTTTTTGAGATAAATAATTTCCGAAAATTCCAAATAAGTCAAATTTCGAAATCTTAAAAAAAATCTGTTTGTGAAGAAATTGATCGGTTCAACTAGAGTAGGCTCTGATATCACTCGTTAGAATTTAATTTATGCAGAACTGTATTACATATATAAATCCTAAATTGCCATAATTTTCTAGTAAACTTTAATATGAAATTTAAAGTTACCTTGATCCGTAGTCATAGTCTTCCAGAAATGCACAATCACCGTTAATCACCGGAAGTCTTTAGATTTCTAAGGAATCCCTCTCAAATCCGATAGAGAGAGCGAGAGAGACGGCAACGACAATGTTCTCTTCTTTACAAGGAAAGATATCGATACCCGATTCAAGCTCTGAACTTAAACTCATCTTCTTAACTACTCTATATCAATCTCAATTCTTTTTATTTTTATGTAGAGAGAAAGAGTAGAGAGAGAGACAGACAGAGAGACGTGACAAAATCATCCCTGTATATTCTCTTATAAGAAATACTAGTAATCATGTCCGTGCACAACAACGAAAGCAAATTATGTAGTAGAAATCATTAAGCTTCTTAATAAGGATGAGAGATAATTTAAATCAAATTTGTAGTGAAAAATAGTTAAATACTATATTTATCTATAAGATAACACATGTGAATTCTAGTGTAGTGGTAAGAATTTTGGCACCAACAAAATCCAACTAGGTTCGAATCTCGCTTTCAGCAGAAAAAAAAGGGTGCACGGTGCACAGGTTCAGTCCGCATGTGCCGTGCGTGGTTCAGAGGCGCGTTCCATGGGTGTGGCATGCGGTCTACAGGCATTGAGATCATATGCGGCGCAACTAGTGCATACTTAAATGTTGAAGCTCATAATTTGAAAAATTCATCTATGTGCGATCTGAAAATTCAACGGCTAAGTATCATTTAAAAAAAAAACAGTAAATTAGAACCCTTGTAGAATCTAGACATTAAGTTCCTTAATAAGGAGGAGAGAGATATATCTATAATAGTGCCTTTTAATTAATCAAATGAATAGGTGCCTTCTCCTTTTAATTAATTAATTAAATTAATTGCCAGGCGTAGACCCGTGCCGACAGCAGCAGTACAAGCAGAACAAGACCAGACTGATAACTTAATTGAAAATGAATTCGGAAATGAATGGTCAGATAAAAGAATGAAATTCGTCGCCGCAAGATTGATCGAAGGGACAAGCCCGTGCCGCTTCCACTACAGCTTTATCATAGGCCAAGGTAACTAATCTTTTTTTTTTATTGGATTTTTAGTGGTTCTGAATTCAAAACTTGTTTTATTGGATATTTTCTTATTTACAGAACATTGTCATATTTAATTGTATTTCTCAGAAACCAATAGCATAATTGTATTATTACCAAACTTTATATAATATAGATCATTACTAAATCATAAAGTTATTAATATGCATTCTACACATTAAAGGTGAAAAACCCCACTTCTCATGACACATATTGAACCCAATAAATAATACTTAATTTGATCACTTCATAACGGATCTAATTTTGACAGTGTATTATTCAATATATATTTATATTATATATAAGTCCACATATATTGTAATTAATTGAAATTAATTCCAACAAAATCATGATAACACGTACTATCTGTTGAAATTTAAAATAACACATCTGGGCTATTGGTTTTGGAATATGTTATTTTATTTTATTTTGTAAAAAAAAGGCTGTGTAGGCTGTAGCAGCCCATATCTGCATTTACCAGTAAACGAGTTTTACAAACATCTTACCTTTCGCATATAGAAAAAGGAAAAAACCCCTAATAAACCCTGGGATACCATGCATGAATGCCTCAGTCACTCACACCCGGCATCCTTAACTAGTTACTGAACCTTGTTAGACAGTAGCAAGATTTCAGGGCACAGATACATCATCGGCAGAGTATTCAAAACTAAAAATCCTATTCAAACTAAACAACCTTGAGTCTATTGAACTGTAATCAGACTACCAACACAAAAACTGTAATCAGACTACCAACCAGATACTTGCTCACCCAACTGCAAATTGTTAGACACAATATTACACAAACTATCATCAGTAACACTTCAAACATTCACAGCGCTCAGTAGCTAACAGCTGTGGTTTATGTAACGCTAATTCATTTGCATCAAATTTATGAAGCTTAGAGTTCATTTAGTACAGAATGTACAAGTTAAAGCAGTCAACAATCAATTGGAATTAATTATGTGTGTTGATTTTTATGCGTCTTGATCTTGAGTCTATTGAACTCTAGTTTTATAATTTCAGGTGAAAAAACATTGGTCGAAACATAAACAACATTAATAGTCTGAATTTAGAGTAAGGCTTGGGTGCTATGGATAGAATAAGGCAATCCGTGCTACGGTATTAAATATTTATTGTATAAACTTAAATTTTCGATCTAAGTAGCTCAATAAATTGGTTATATAATGGTAATGAACTTTTAGAATACCAATTTTTACTATTTTTTATAATTTATGAAATATCACAAAAAATAACTTAAAAAATAAAAAAAAATTGACAATATTTTAAATCATTTTTTGTTATTTTTCGTAAATCATGAAAAAATATTTTAAAAAAAATTCAAAAATAATAAAAATTGACATTCTACAAATTCATTATATAATCAATTTACTGAGCTACTTAAATCAAAATTTTAAATTTATATAATATTTTTTTGAGATACCTTGTACGGATAACCTTATGTTATCAATAGCACTTAAGTTTTACTCCTGAATTGTCCTTGATCCCATCCAAATCCAGAAGCCCAAATAAGTCCGATGCCACATGCCAGGTTAGAAAATACCAAAATAAACCTTACCTCAGAAGCCCAAATATTAGGACGACCCAAAATGTAGTCGGAAATTAACTAGTCTACACTGAAGGCCCAAATAAATGCATTAACAAAGCAAGCGCCTGTTTTTTTTTTGTGCATTTTTGCTTTTCCGACCTGACGAGTGACGACTGACGAGGGAACATTTTGCTCCAAATGCTCGCCGGGTTCAGCGCCATGACCGCTCTACTCTCGGTTGGTCTCCCTCCAGTGTTACGAACTCCAATTCCCTCCAGTAAAGTCTCTTTATTCGCTCCATTCGTTCGCTGTCGCTTCAAGCGCACTTTTAGGAGTATCTCAACTGACAATGGGGCCCCGGTGATGGTGGTAGAAGACGGGAAGTACGGGAGGAAGCAGGTGATAAGCCTCACTCCTCAGTTGTACGAATATGTCTTGTCTAATGTCCGTGAACCTCAGGTCAGATTCCTTGTTTGCATTTCTCTGACGGTTGATCTTAAATTTTGTCTGCATATGATCATATCAAGTAGATGCTTTAGGTGTTTTATTTATTTTAGGGGTTGGTTACGTGTATTATCTTTTTCTTTTCCAGAATTCTGATTGTATTTCTTAATTTAAAGATTCTACGTGAGCTTAGGGAAGAGACATCAACTATGCATGGGAGTCAAATGCAAGTATGAATTTTCCTTCCTTTCATCTCTTGATATTTTGTTAGAAGGAAATTGATTATTTTTAAAGAATGGTTCTTACTAAAGTGATTGGTATAATAATGTACTTTAATTTGAACAAAGAAAACAAATTAAAATTATCATGAACTCGTTTAACTTGTCTCGTAGGTGTCACCCGATCAGGCACAACTACTAGCAATGCTGGTGCAGATTATGGGAGCAAAAAAGTGCATTGAAGTTGGCATTTACACTGTATGATTTTGTTTCTTATTGCTCAAACCTGGTACTTCTGGTACCAAATTCAACTGGTATTGTGACAAGCTCGATCAGTCTCTGTATTGATGCTTGTCCAGAACTTAAACGTATGTGAAAAGTCACAACAAATATTATTGTAATTTAGATCCAGTAGTAACACTGGACCCGCCTGGGCAGGCTTTATATGGCCCAGTATCAACTCCAGACACCCCAGCATGTGCCAGTGATGACTTCAAGAGGTATAGTACTCAGATATCAGATTGTAACGCTTCATAAAGGATCTTATTATGCCAGTGTCAGACCCACTTGATTGGATATACAAGCACAAATTAATATTGACAACTAATTTCAACTCTCATCTGATGTACAATGTAACATAATCCTATAATTTGCACTCTTCATCACTGTATGCTCACCTACCAGGGCTTAATTTTACTACCTAAGCTACCAATATTTAGTAACATATGCATCTGATGTTTACTAATTATAGGGTTACTCTTCGTTAGCCGTTGCATTATCCCTTCCTGATTCAGGCCAGTTAGTTGCTTGTGAAAGAGATGCAAGATGTATTGAAGTTGCTAAGAAATTTTATAAACGAGCAGGCGTCTCACACAAGGTTGGTTGTAGTATCCGAGAGATGTTTCCTACTTTTTATTTGATTGAAGTATTCAGTATTTTATGATTTTTCTGTCCAAATAAAATATGTTATGTGCAGTTCTGTTGAATTGGTTAGTAGTTCTTTTGCTCTTTGAATGTACTAGAAAGTTAGGTCTGGTGCCTATTTTATTTGATTTATGTGCACAATTAATTATTGTTTGATTTTGATTGTCTTTAGGTCGATGTAAGGCATGCCTTAGCGGTTGATACACTAAAATCATTAATCCTTTGTGGTGAAGCCAACAGGTCAATTACACCTTAGTTCTGGATTGTTTGAAGATTGTAGTCTTTCTAAATTGCTCAATAACCAAATGCTTAATATCCTATTGTTTTGTAGTTATGATTTTGCATTTGTTGATGCTGACAAGAGATCCTACAATGAATATTTTGAACTTCTATTGCAGTTAGTAAGTTCCTTGTGAATTATCTTCTTAGTATTTGATATCTGGTACATGATATTTTCTGTATGAAGGTCAACCAGTTTCTAGAAGCAAGTCTTTAATTCCAAAGTGAATATCATGTAAATTTTATTATTCATTCTTGTTACTGTACTTAGACGTTACCTGTATTGGTCAAACTCATGTTAATATTCATACTACACAGGTGAGAACTGGTGGTGTAATAATCATGGATAATGTTCTTTGGCATGGAAAAGTTGCTGATCCTGGTGTAAGAAATTGGTGCCGTTGTTTAGTAAAACATATCATTTTTAAACTAATATATGCTTTTGTTGTGAAGTAAACATATGTCACTTATCTTCAGGTTAACGACCCAAAAACTGTCAGTATAAGAAACTTTAACAGGAAAATTCTGGAAGATAAACGTATCAGTATTAGTCTGGTAGGCTAATCTCTCTCTCCTCTCTTGCTTTCCCTCACACAAAACACACACATTGGACCCTGCACATCGCTGCTAAAATATTGACCTCGGTAAATTTACAGGTTCCAATAGGCGATGGAATGACCATATGTCGAAAAATTGCTGATGTTTCGGCCCAAGAATGAGGTTGTGTGGCATCGTTTATCTCCATTGTGGTAACACTTTGGCTTGAAGCACCCAGAATGAATTCAAGAGCCTGTCTTAAGAATCTTGTACCCTAACCATTGTTTGGTGCAGGTTTGGAACAGAACGCATGCCTCATGAGGCTTCGCCTGCTACAGAATATGTAATCATGATTTACTGTGGGACTGGCTCTGTTTTATATCCCAAAAGAGAAGCTTGATGTTATAACCCAAATTGCAATGATCAATTGTGGTGTTTGCCCACTAGCGATTTGCAGGTACAGCCATAGTACACAATTAAGTGTAAAATGTTTACCACTTTCGTTCCTTTATCTATCAAGTAGTTTTTATTAACTCTTCTAGTTCCTTGCTCTATTGTTAAAATATTTTTCACTGACCGACATAATGTGTGTGTGTACAATTTTAAGTAATTAGATTTTTAGTACATACTGTCAAGCTCTGTCGGTAGGCTACGGGATAGTCTCCTAGCGTACATCGCTAGGAAACAACAAAGCTAGCTGGGAATATGATTATTCTGTGTTCAAGTATTTCTACTTTCTGTGGTGTTGATGTTTAGCTTACTGTCACTGTATGCAGAACTGTAGATGTAATTGTTTGACATTCACTGTCAAACCTTTCAAAAAAGTATATACATATTTCTATTTTCTTTTGCTCAGTTTTGAACACATTGCTTCCGTTTATCTTTTGCAGAACATATTTCGTCATGCTTTCCAATTAGTAATTTTCTTGTGATAATCATGTCTTGTCATTGTAAAAGTTCAATATTTTGGTTCACTTAAGAAGCTTTATACTTTGAACTCGACAATAATAACACCACAAAATAATAATAACACCACAAAATAGTAAGGAAAAAAGCCTTAATTAAAAAAAAAAAAAAAAAAAAAACTAAGATGCAACACTTTAATCATATGGGCCGCTGCCTCTCCACTCTTCTCCAACCATGCTCCAACTCATAAAGGCCTGTGTACAATTCCCAATTCAACATACACCGTTTCTTAGCAAATAACACAGGCTACACAGCTATTAGGGTTTTCTTCCATGCTGTGCACAGAGTAGAGTGTGGTCATGTGAGGGTTTTATGCCTTGTAAGCATTGATCATCTCAGCAATTGGCTTATTATTAGCCTTATCTTCTTCTTCTTCTTCTTCTTTTTTTTTTTTTTTTTTTTAACAAACTCTAAGATGCAACACATTAAATCATGCCAATGAATAACCACTGGCCAACTTCTCCATAATTATATGGCCGCTGCCCCTCCACTCTTCTCCAACTATGCTCCTATAACTCAACAAGGCCTATGTACAATTCCCAATTCAACATGCACAATCTCTTAGCAAATAACACAGCTAGCAGGGATTTAAAGGGTAATGTTCATGTATTCGAATTTCAGCTGATTTGAATCCGAGGAACTGAGAATGTAAAAAAATGAGATGAGTGGAGGTAGGAGTGGAGTATATAGCGACCGACCGACTTCGATCAATGATCGATAATTCTATTACTGTTAGAAATTAAATAATTAATTTTCGATAATTCGTTTATTTTTAGAAATTAAATAATTAATTTATCAGAAAATATATTGATATTTCTTTTTCAAAAAAATAATAAAGACCGAGACGTTAATTCAATTCATATTTGATGACCGAATTAATAGTTCAATTTATTTTTGTTTACATCTGTACACAAATTACAGCACAAAATATTTAAAAGGATGGTGACCTGACCGAACAATTAGTTTGGTGATCGAATCCATTGATTCGGTTCACCTTATCCTGGATCGAATAAATAATTAATTTTTATTATTTTTGAAAAAACATAAATCTAGTTTTGATAAATAAATTTTAAGTTCTAGAAATAAAAAATTGTAGATCGATGACGAAGGTGTGGGAGATATTGATGACGTCATATTCGGATAAGGTCAAAGAGATGAAAACCAAAGTGCTGTTGAGGAAGGTGGGGGCGGTGCATCTTTTTTTATATATATTTTTATTTCCATCCGAGTTGTAAATAACGGAATCAAATCTGCTGCTTTTCTACAGCAGGCTGCTTTTCTGAATCTAACTGTTCAAATTTATTGAGATTTGTGCATAAAAGAGTTTCTTTATAGAGAGATATGTAAATATAAAATTTTGAACGGTTAGATTCGGAAAAGCAGCAAGCTGCTTTTCTTATAAAAAAGCAGCAGATTGATATCTGTAAATAACGGCATAAGTTTGTGGGACATGGTATTATGAAGTGATTAATCTAGAATAACTAAAAATAATTAATTAATTAGTTAACAAAATTTGTGTTGATTTGATCACAGTTGCTAATTAATCGGCTGATTAATTGACTTAATTAACTATTTTTATAACATTGATTTTTATCTCTCTTAAGAAAAAAAAACAAGACTATTTTATACATGTCTATTGTCTTTTCAAAAATAAAAAAGTAAACCTAAGGTGTAGAGAATAGAGGAGAGGAGAGGAGAGGAGAGAAGGGGAAAGGGTGATCAAATCTAATCAGATTCAGTTACTTATTTTAAAATATTAAATTTTAAAAATAGAGAAGGAGAAGATAAAAAAGAAAAAGTGAATTCTATATAAATTATTTTAAATTTTATAACCTCCAAATCTATATACAAGAGAGTTAACTTTCTATATTGTCCTCTCCTAAAGTTCTCTCTTTCATGTCCTGAGTTTGCCGAACATAGGTCCACTGCCGTCGGATAGGATTAAGATCTGTGCAGATCTGATCGCTGATGAGTGTCCTCTCCGTCATTTCTTCCCCTTCGTCATTTCTCCTCTCGTGTTCTCTCTCTCCCTTTGTCTTTTGTCTCTCTCTGCCCGCTCAAAACACGCGGTGTGCTACTCTCCGCCTCCCTTCCCTCTCTCTCTCCTCTCTCTTTCCACTGATCTAGATCGTAATTTCTTTCAACCCCGTCAAACCCTGGTCTGGATATGTAGGATCCGAACCCAGTTTCTCTTATCTTATGTCCTCCATCACCAGAGCAGTGGAAGAAGGAGAGAAAGGGCAAAAATTCTGGAGGTTCTCGATGCTAGTGGAGAGCATAGGCATTGGAGGCGTCAGTAGAGAACTGCACAAAATAAATTTGCAAAATCAGTCATTTGAACTGTCGCCAAAACATTGGTATCTCGCTATCTGTTCTGTTATTTATTCCCTAATTTTATTGATTTTGCTCAACTAAAATATTTTGCCCTAATTTCGTCAATTTATCATAGATTCAATCACATTTATGTTGATTCTGACATATTCTTGTACATTACGAGAGCTAGTGAGAATATTGCTGCTACTTGTGTATAAAGCCATACACACTACTATTATGTCAGTGATGTAGAGTTTGTGAAGGTAACCTTCATCTGTTTGAAATCTGGTGAAAAGTTGCTGATCCGAGTGTAAGCAATTGGTGTCGTCGTTTAGTAAAACATATCATCTTCCAAAGTAATATATATTTTTGTTATGAAGTAAAAGTATGCCACTTTTGTCTGGTTAACAACACAAAAACTGTCAGTATAAGAAACTTCAACAGGAAAATTCAGGAAGACAAACGCATCAGCACTAGTATGGTAGGCTAATCTCTATCTCCTCTCTCTTGCTCTCCCTCACACAAAACATGCACATTGGACCCTGCACATCACAACTAATTGACCATGGTAAATTTACAGGTTTCAATAGGTGACGGAATGACCATATGTCGAAAAATTGCTGATATTTCAGCCCAAGAATGAGGTTGTGTGTAGCGTCTTTCTTTACTACATTGTGGTAACACTCTGGCTTGAAGCACCCAGAATGAATTCAACAGACTGTCTTAAGGATCTGATGGAATAGAACACACGACTCGTGAGGCTACGCCTGCTTTAGAAAATGTAATCGTGATTTATTGTGGACTGGCTCTGTTCAGATCCCGTAAGAGAAGCTTGCTGTTATAACTCAAATTACAGTGATCAGTTGGGGAAGTTGTCCACTAGCGATTTGCAGGTACAGCCATAGTATACAATCAAATGTAAAATGTTAAACACTATTGTTCCTTTATCTATCTAGTTTTTTTTTTATTAACTCTTCTAATTACTTTCTCTGTTGTTAAAATATTTTTCGTTGACTGACATAACGTAAGTATACAATTTGAAGTAATTGGATTTTTAGTACATAATTTTTGGAGCTACCAAGCTCTGTCAGTAGGCTAGGGGATAATCTCCTAGCATACATCTAGGGGTGCAAACAGATCATATATTATCCGAATCCGGATTTTTGCGGATTTGGATATTTGGATACGGATATGATTTATGCGGATATGGTTTCTACTCGGGAGTCAAATAAAGATTCGGATACGGATAATTATCTGTATTTGTAAGTTTAATGAAAACGGATATCCATTAGCAGTTTAGCACCCGGTAAAAGTTTGCCACCCTTTCGACTTCTTCTCTTGATCCCAATTCTCGTTGTTTCAAACCTCTTCTCTTGCAGAGCTTCATGAAATTTCCAACAAATAGATTAATCATCAGTTGAATTGCTTGGCAAAATTCTCTCACCGCCTTTTTCTCTCTCTAGAACCCTCCTTTTTCTTTTCCTGATTCTTGCTCTGTTTGTTTTCTTTTTCTTCATTTTTCCAGGTTTTCTCTTTGTTGCAAACCTAATTGCTGGTTGGGATGCGATTTAGTCGCTGATCGGGTTGCTCTTTCTCTCTCAACAGAGCTTGTGGTATCTTCCCATTCTTTCTTGATGCTGATTTTTCTCTCTTGTTTTTGGTTTGGTAACTTGTAAAGGACTAAGTAAGCAAATCAAATTTTCTGATTGATTGTAATTTTTCTTTTACCTTTGATTTCTTGTGGGCTAAAGCTCAGGACATCTAGGCTGATTTGATTTTTGGTTGGGTTGAAAACTTTAAACCTTAGGATTCTCTTGGTACTGAGTTCAAATTCTTGTCATACCGATGGATAGCTATATGTTTCCTTGCTGATACCTTTTGTGTTACTATGTAAAACTGGTATTGAATTTTTGTGACCCTCTCAAACACTTACTGATATGATATATTGGTTGTTCCAGGGACCTGTGTACAACTAAAAGAATATAAAGGGTGAGAGTTCCAAATTTATCGAAGTTGGTAATTAGATTATGTCAGAAAGACTAAATTGCATAAAGTAACATTTGATCAAACAATGAAGTTTGACACCATGTCTCACAGATATATTCAAAGCCAATTTATCCATTTCAAAGAAAGAAAACAAAGATGCCTGGATCACAATATATGTTAGTAATTAAATTTGTTAATATATAAAGGAAGTTGATAATTAACCCCGCACCACCCACCCTGCAATTAACCCCGCATAAAATGTCAAAAAACTTAGTTGTCATTTTTTTCACAAGGTATTAATACTTATGTACAAAATTATTTATTCCTAAGAATGAAAATATTTATCTCTAAGCAAGAAAGTATTTAGGGGACCATGCACGTTTTTTTCATGAAGGGGGGAGATCTCAAATCACATGGTGGACCATGCACGTTTTTAGAGGTAGGTTTTTTTTATCTCATTCCAATCTCATCCACATTTCTTACGATCTATGATAAATTTTGCGAATCTAAAACCACGAACATTTTTTATGTAATTTTCTTTTTCAAATGAGATTTATAATGACATACTTTTAGATAAGTCATTACAGAAGTATTATCCCTCATCGTACAAGTATTTATACATATACTTGAAAGTATTTTTTTGCATATAATACTTATAATACTTAATATTAATACTTTTATTGTCAGTATAAATACTTATAATACATGATAGTAATACTTTCATATGTCAATATAAATACTTACAATATTTGATATTAATACTTTCATATGTCAATAATTGTCATATGTAAAAAATATTTGCAAGTATAGTTATAAATACTTGTACAATAAGGAATAAACACTTATAATACTTGATAGTAATACTTTCATATGTCAGTATAAATACTTATAATACATGATAGTAATACTTTTATATGTCAGTATAAATACTTATAATACTTGATATTAATACTTTCATATGTAAAAAATATTTGCAAGTATAGTTATAAATACTTGCACAATGAGTGATAAATACATGTATAATAACTAGTGGTTTGCTAAACCCCTAACGGGTTCAACCCGTTTTGCCCGGCCCGTACACGTTACCCGAGCTACCCGTACCCGTTGCCCGGGTACAAACGGGTAGACGGGTAAACGGGTATGGGTAATAAACGGACCGGACAACCTAATTTGAAAAAAAACTCATTATACCCGTACCCATCTACCCGCATACCCGTTACCCGTACCTGACCCGTTTCACTTCAAAAAAATTTGAATTTTTTGAATTTTTTTGAAAAAAAAACAGAAAAAAAGAGAAAAAGACAGAAAAAAAAACCGGGCGGACCGGACCCGTACCCGGATCCGTACCCACGGTACCCGTACCCGTCAACCCGCAACGGGTACGGGTAATAAACGGACCGGATAGAGGTTTTGGAAAAATTACCCGTCTACCCGTACCCGACCTACCCCTTTACCCGTCCTACCCGTTACCCCTAACGGGTAACCCGGAACGGGTCACAGGTAACCCGTTAGCAAACCCCTAATAATAACGTGTCCGAAAGTATGTCATCATGGATCTCATTTGAAAGAGAAAATTATATAGAAGACGTTCGTGGTTTTAGATTTGCAAAATTCATCATAGATCATTAGAAATATGGATGAGATTAAAATGCGATAAAAACTAATTTGGAGAGAGAGAGAGTGGGGGGATGGTGCGGAGATGGAATGGGGGAGAGTAATATAATTGTTCTTATATAAATATTTGGTAATGACTTAACAAGTTTACTATGAGAAAATTATATTGTTGGCCATAATGATCGAATATTCGAATTATATCCGTATTTGTATTCGATAATATCCAATTCATATTCGTATCAGTTTAATATCCGATCCATATCTATATCTATCTAACATCTAATCTGTATCAGTATTCAAAAAATAATGAGCCGTATTTGAAAAATAAATACGAATATGGATATAATTTTACCCCTATCCGATACGTTTGCCCCCTCCATACATCTCTTGGAAACAACAAAGCTAGTTGGGAATATGATTGTCATGTGTTCAAGTATTTTTACCTTCTTTTGCTCAATTTTGAACAAATTGTTTCCGTTTATCCTTTGCAGAAAAAATATTGTCATGATTTCCATATAAGTAGATTTCCTGCAACAATCATATCTTGCTCATTGTGAAAGTTCCATATATTGGTTCATTTTATGAAGCACTATACTTTTCAACTCGACAATAACTGTCAACTGAGTTATCAACTTTACATATGTTGCAAACAATAAACCTCTTTGGTGGGAATGTAGCTTTTTGGTTTTAATATGCTCGATGTATGCCTATCAGAGATCCAATTAATCATTTACTTCAGTCCTTTTCAAGTCGATCATTCGTACTTCCATAATTTATCAATATGAATTCATAATGACAATACAGATACCATGTTACTCTTTCTGCTTCATTACTTTTGCCAAAATTTATCTCCTACAGTTTAACACTGAAATAAATTAATATAATACCACCACAAAATAGTAAGAGAAAATAAAAAAGCCTTATACTTTGTACAGACTCTAAGATATAGCACCATTGACTACTAATATATAACCAAGCCCGACTTCTCCGTAATTATACAGATCACCATCTCTCCAGTCTTCTTGAACCACGCTCATATGACTCAACAAGGCTTATGTGCAATTCCCAATTCAACATGCATCATCTCTTAGCAAATAACACAGCTATTAGGATTTTCTTCCATGCTTTGCACATAGTAGTGAGTGGTCATGTAAGGGTTGTATGCCTTGTAAGCCTCGATCATCTCAGCAATTTGCTTATTAGCATCCTTTTTATCGTCATCTTTCTTGGAATCGTCCTTCTTCTTGCCCTCGTCTTTCTTTTTCTCTGGCTCTTTTGCAGATCCCACTGATAAGATTTCAGGATACCACTGTTTTCTTAGTTTGGAAACTAATTCGACCGGGTCAACAGAGCCGATCACTGTGAGTTTCTTATCTTTCATGTCCATTGAAATAGAATCAATTCCTGTTGCAAATTAGAGGACAAAAGTCATCAGTTACATAGCAACAATAATTCTTCAGTTAATTAATAGAGAAACAGAATTATTACAAGGAAAAGCCCTGATCAATTGTCCAATTAAAGGTGGAGTTGTAATTATCACAATACACAAATTAATTTATGCAAATTTGGTTAGTTTAGTTAGTGTTGATCAGGGGTCTGCTAAGTCACTACTGAGCTAATTGGTTTATTGCAACTTCAGAATATTAGCAATTGTATTGTTGATTATTTCATTTATCAAAGTTATAAAAAATAAATAACGGCAAAAGGTGATTCACACCTTCAAGACTGGAGACAACTTTCATCGCCTTCTTCTTTTCTCTGTCATCATGTAAATCCAATTTTAACACAATCTTCTGCTCCAAAAAGACAAATCAGTAAAACATTAGAAGATTGCAAAAAAAAAAAAAAAAAAATTAACTAGTTCACAAATATGAGATTTGCATAAGATATATCGCTCAATAGAATTCCAATACTAGTTTGCCTCAACCCAAATTTTCTCTTAAATGGGACACAGTAGTAACTAAATGGGGATTTTTGATTGAAATGGACAGCAAAATCAAAATCAAAAGTCTAGACCCCGAAACCCCATCAGTTCTGATCCCTATTCCAACAAACCGCCCAATTCAAAAATCGATCTACCAAATCCTCTAAAAATAAAATCAAGAAAACAAAAATCATACCTTCATGTCCGACATGTTTCCTTTGTAGTAAGAGCTCAAACACAGAGACAAGCTGGTGGTAAGCGAGAGGCACAGAGAGATTATAAGAAGAGAATAGAAAAGTCTAGAAGAAGAGAAGGAAGACTTCTAGAGGAGACTAAGGAGAGAACTGAGAGAATGGAAATGAGTGGTGGTAGGAGTGGAGCAGGTGGTGAATTTATATGGCAACCGACTTGGACTGATGAATTGAGGTGTTGGTGAGGTCACGTTGGCAGGGTCGAAAAGAAGACCAAAAGTGTGGTCGAGACTTAGGAAGGTGAGCGGATGCATCCTTTTTTGTTTTGTTTTTCATTTCCATCTCCATCGGAAATAATAGTGAAAACACGGCTTCCATTTTGTTTGCGAAACGGAGATCACAAGTTGAATAGTGAACTAGTGAACTAGTGAACTAGCGAAGCTAGGAAATATCTTAAATCCAATTTTTTACATGCACAAAATTCGGGGAAAGCATTATGTATTTGCTGTATTCCACATCAGCATGGTGTTTTTCGAAAGAACTATAATATTGGTCCTTTTGCTTTTTTTTTCTTTTCTTTTAATCGTAGTATTGGTCCCTTTGCATTCTTTTTTTTTTCTTTCTTTTGTTCTAAAACAAACCTTCCAAAAAGAGTTGTTAATACTGATAAGATAAAAAGATAAAAGAAGAAGGCGACAATTACATACCTAATTCTTAATTTTACACAGTATTGTTGATTTTGAGTACAGAATGACTATAACGTAGGGGTGAAAACGGAACCGGATTATTCGGCGGATATCCGTTCCGTATCCGGATATAATCCGAATTCGGATAATTCGGATTCGGATAATTCCCGGATACGGATTCGGATAATTTTCGGAAATCCATAAAAGATCCGGATATGGATACGGAGTTCTAAACGGAGCGGATATCCGGATTATCCGGATTCGGATAGTTTGGTCAGATCCATGTAAAAGAGGAATAAACATTTGCTATAAGTGGGATTTGAACCCATGTTCTCCCATCTCAATGCCTTTATACTAAGTTTCAAACCACTACACCATAACATCTTTTGTTACCATATACTTATTTGATATATATATATATATTATATGAATAGATTATCTCTCATCTCTTATAAGTTCATTAATATTTATATTTAATGTTTTAATTAATATTTGTATCTTAGAAGTTAATATATCTTAAATATCCGACCATTATTCATTTTATATCCGTAGACTATCAGTTCCGTATCCGTATCCGTTTAAGACGGATTTGATTTTGAATTTTGATATCTGTTTACTATCCGTATCCGTATTCGTATTCGCTCATTATCCGACAGATGCGGATATGGTATCAGTATTATCCGCTCCGTTTTCACCCCTACTATAACACTAACGATAAATCGATTCTTATTTGAATTTTGAGTCTAGCTGACACACTTATATAGTTATATCATAACTTCACCACCAAGTGCTCATGAGTTTCAAGTTAAATATTATTTTTTAAGTTTAAATAGTCGATTCAAACAGTTCAACATTATCTCTATGTTAAAATGCATTTGAAGATCAAATTTTATATTTTTTGAATTTTTATACTTTTTTTAGATAAATAGAAAATTCATTGATTCAAAAGATTTTGGACCATAAAAAAAAATTTGTATCTATTTAAAAAAATAGTAAAAGAATTCAAAAGAATGTTGGTCTCCAAGCACATATTAACAATGGTGGAACTAAAAAATTAAGATTAGGGGGCTAAATAAACTATTGTTGTGTAATTTTGTTTTATAAGGGGGCTGATATGTTTAAGTACTTATATAAATTATAAAATATGAAGAACTAAAATATTAATTTTTAATTTATGGGGCGACTAAGCCACCCCTTAACAACACTATGTTCCGCCACTGATAATTAACATGGAAATCACGTTGTGACTCACGTGCCGTGTCCAAACGTAACTAATCATATTTCTCACGTTTAACTATTTTTTCATAATTTAAGTTAGTTTTTTTAAGATTCATCATTTGATTAAGACCTAACGGTCCTAATTACACGTGACTCGTGTGCCATACCGTGACTCGCGTGATTACGTGCCGTGCCGTTCCATGACGGAGCCGGTTCCGCCGTGCCAATTTTTCCACACTAACTGTATCTATTCACCATTGTGCTCTGATCAAAATGACGCTTCAAACTTTAATAATACCACGCTCTCAATTCCATTCTACTCAGCTTCCTCCCCACTCTCTCATTCTCCTCTCCGCTCGAAGAGGTAGTGCCAAGAGAGGGGACAATATTATTATCAGAGGTGAAACTTAGATTCTAAATACAAGGGAGTGGAATAGAGAGGTGAAAGGTGGAAGAGAAAGGTTGGCGGTTGGCGGTTGGCGGTTGGCGGCTGTTCTAGAGTTTTATCTTCTTTTTTTTTTTTTTAAAGAGCCATATACTAAGTATTTTCAAAAGAGACCTACATGCAATGCTTGTGAAAGTAAAATCTAGATATCTTATATTTGACCTTAAGATAAATTCTCGCACCAGAAAATTGTCAAAATTCAGAATTATATAATTAATTAGAGTGACTTCATAAAATACTCTCAGTGCTTGATAATGTGTGTCATGGATGGATTGACCGATGGATTTAATTGACATGAATTTTTTGCCTCAATTTGACTGGATTTTCATGCTCACATGTGAATAGGAGATTTTGATTTCGACATTTGCATGTCTCATTTAATCAGTGTTTTTTTTAAGAAATAAAGCTCCTATATCATTGAACTTTTCTAAAATTATTATTATTTTTTAATCTTTTGCTGAAAACCGTAAGTTGTCGAGCATTTCTAATTGAAACACTGTATCTTTTAGTATGATCTAAAACTGACAAAAAAATAACAAAGCCTAATTATTTTTAGATAAATTCATATACGATATTAGTTATATATAACTTTGCAGATTTATAAATTAAATACATAAATTTTAGATATTTCGTCTTTCGTGATTAGTAGAAAACATTTTGTTGACTGCGTACTTCTGTCCTTTTTCTATTCATGTATGTTTTTTTTCCCTCGTCGAATTCTCTCAGGTTAAATATTTGATTATTCCATTTTTTTTGTTTTTTCTAACACACTCACAAAATAATATATAGTTATCCACTATCGTATTTATTCTGACCCTCTCTAACCAAATATGTTTTTCACTCTATTTATAATTATTTAGTTAGATTCATATAAATATTGTTCCGTCACTATATAAATGCTCTACAATTAAACATATTTATTAGTCTAATTATTCAACATTTTTTTTAATAATGTGAGATTCAAAGCATTCAACTATTTTTAATATCCACTAGAAATTTTCAATTCGAATTTTAAATTTGTGATCTCTCACATAGAAAATATTGCCTGTCATTGAACTAAAGACTAATTTTTACTTATTCAACAATTATCATATAAAAAAAATTCATATAAGTTTAAACTTTTAAGTATTATAAACAAGTTGACTTTAAAGTTTATGGCGAATTTATGTAAAGAAATTCAAGACCTGAAAGTTCGAGTTTGGAAACTTTATTAATATATTTCGCATAATGGCTTTACTAGCAAAAAGGGATTTTTTTTCTTGTCTTTACAAAAAAGATAGCTGTGTGACAAGCTGTACATATCCATTCAAATATGAAATGGAGAGATCTATTCCCCACTAATCCCTGGCGCCCGCCAGGGAGTCAGTCAACACTCAACAACGACTCCAAGTTCTCGACTTATTTTATTTTTAGCTAGTGGAACAAGATCTGGTCTTGCCATCATTTATTCGTTAAAAAAATAACAAAAAGAGATTCTGACGCACCGTGAAGACCCCGCTGAGATCTCCTGTTAAAGTGTTGCACTCTGAATAGCGCATTGAGAAATGGATCACTCTTTTATTCTTTCATCCAAACTGTTCAAAATTAATTACACAGTTTCAATTATATTTGATTTATTTTAATATATTATATTAATATAAAATAAAAAGAAATATCAAACTTCCACCCATCATAAATTTGAAAATACAGTATATGAAAAATAGAAAGGTCGCCTGGATAATGAGTTAAAGTGGGGGAGTATTAAAATAATTTGGATGGTTCTAAATTAATCAGCTTTAAATTCGGGTCATCAATTGCGTCATGCGTTGAATTATCCTTCAAATATTCACCAAGAAAACAAGAGATGTCGTTACCATTAGCCAAGAGCCAGGTCTGATAGGTCTGATTGCATGCGTTGTATTTTTTTGACTCGTAGACGCATGTCATTGACAGCAGAAATGAAGATGTTACAGTTGATAATTGCAATATTGTCGTATATTAGATATTTTTTAGCGTAGACGAGGAAACGATATGGCACATGATGCTTGAATATGCCACTCCGGCACTGAATTTTAAACTTCTTGATTTAGTAGTTGAGTCAGTACCAGTTGTTAGTCAGACCAATTATGACCCATATCTGGATAGTGTACCTGGAAATAGCAGAGACCCAACGGTGTCTGATTCACCCATAAATTGTGATGATCCACCCGAAATACCGATAGTGAATGATTTGGCAACTCGTTTTGATGAGCTAAATAATAATACTAGCTCAAACACAAACTCTAGCTCAGATACAAACTCTGACCATGGTGGCTCAGCTGTCGGGGACGATGATATGCCTGAAATGGAGGATGAAATTAGAATACAAGATGTAATGAAGGAGTGGGTAAATTCTATTCCCTTTATTAATCGAGGATTGCAGCATCATTTTCCGACATTTAATGACGATATCCCGATGCCGTACAAGGATGAAACATTTTTTGGTTATCCACCCAGAATTGACGGTCAATTTTCAGTGGGACAGATGTTTGAATCCAAAGCCGATCTTCAATCCCAGTTGGGTGCATTTTCCCTAGATAATAACTTAGAATTACAACAACAATATACCAATCGTACTGGTTATGTAGTTGTATGTAGAGCAGAGGGGTGTCCATGGAGGGTATATGCAAAAACCACTGAGACGGAAAATTGGACAATTGCAACAAACTCAAACGAGCACAATTGTTACAGTATTGCTTGTAAAGTAGACAGTCGTCAGCTGACTGCTAGAATGATTGCAGATATTATCAAACCTGGTCTAAAGGTCGACCTAGAGATGTCAATTAAAGCATGTCGATTTGCAGTTAGAAATCGATACAAAATGGTTCAACCTTCATACAACAAGATTTGGAGAGGGAGGGAGTTAGCTATTGCTGATTTATTTGGTTCTTGGGAAAAAGCCTATGAACTGTTACCTTCTCTGCTCGGTGCAATCCAGATGTCTACCCTAGGTACAAAATACGTAATTGAGCACGAACCATCTACAAAAATAGGTATCCGTATTTTCACCCGTGTGGCATGGGCTTTCGGTCCTTGCATTGAATCCTGGCCATATCTCCGACCAGTTATAAGTGTAGATGCTGGACACCTATCCGGCCGGTATAAAGGAAAATTATTCATGGCATGTGCTTATGATGCAGAACAACAATTACTACCAATTGCGTTCGGGATTGCGGATGAGGAGAGTTCATCGAATTGGGGCTGGTTTATGCAATTTGTACGTGAAAATGTTGTCGGCCCTGGTCGAATATGTGTTATATCAGACCAGCATGCTGCAATCCATTCAGTGTTTGATAGACCTGATTTAAGGTGGTGTGAGGAAAGGAGTGAAGCAGTTCATCGATTATGTTCTCAACATATTGCGTCAAATGTTTACAAGTTATGCAAGGACCAAATTATCAAAGAATTATTCAAGAAATTTGTGTGTAAGATGAAACCTTGGAGGTTTTATGAGGGTATGGATTTGATAAAAGGCAAGAGTATTACTACTCATAAGTATGTCATGTGGTGTGGTAAACGGTTGCAAAATCTCGAAGAAGAGCCTTTGCAACTCCATAAATGGGCACAATGTCATGACGGAGGCCTGAATAGGTGGGGTATAATGACAACAAATAGATCACAATCCTTGAACAACGTATTTCGAGTGGCTCGCCAGTTGCCTGTAACAGCAATAATTGAGCGCACATTTTATAAAATTGTGGAATGGTATGTGAAAAGAGGTAAGGTCGCTCAACAGTGGGTTCAAAGAGGAATGAGATTTTCAGAAAACATATTATCAGTTTTACAATATCGGACTTCAAAAGGATTAAAACATGAAGTGATACCAATGGGCCCCAATGTTTTTGAAGTCGTAGTTCATGGTGGAGTCGTTAGAACGGTAGTCAAGCAGAGCCATCCATCTGGTAGTCAATATCAAACAGAGCCATCCGGTAGCCGGTAGCCGCCCATCTGGTAGCCAAGTAGAGCCATTCGGTAGCCGTCCATCTAGTAGCCGGACTATAGCTAGTTGTCTGAGAAGAATATTCAGACGTGGTAAACATTGAACAATTATGAGTTATGTTTTCTGTAATTAGAATATTCAGCGGTATGTTTTTTTTTTATTAGAAGACTACGTTTTTTTTAACTAGAAGACTATGTTTTTTTTAACTAGAAGATTATGGATTTAGCTTTAGGAAAACATACGCAATACAAAACACAAGCTAAATAACAAAACATACGCAATACAAAATGAAGCTAAATAACAAAACATAAATCTTTAAACAAAACATATGAAATACAAAACATAAGCTAAAACACCTATCTGGAAGATAAGGATAAAGATAAGGATAAAGTTGTCCATGTTCAGAACGCTGTGCAAAATTTTGGGGATCTGCTACGATAAATTGATGAAAATGTTGGCTCCAATCCACAGAGGTCCCGTCTTCCAACAACCCTCTTCCTCGTGTCCATTTGCGAATACTCTCAAGATAGCTAAAGGCTGGCGGAGCCCTCGGAGGAACTGGCTGAAATAATCCGAACTGCCAAAAAACCCTCTCTGGAAGGTGATACTCTACCTCCCAGAAATGGATGCACCAAACGCAGCATGGAAATAACGCCTGGTCTCTTATCCCGTGCCAATGCATTATGTTTTGGTAACCTCTGTACGGCATCCAATTGACAACATTGGACTTCAAACGCTCAAATTGACACCGAGATTGCGCTGTGCCTAAGTTGTAAACACATGACAATTATAAGTGTACGTTCAACACAAATTATATGGAAAAAATATAATATTTATTATTAAAATGTACCTTTCCTAGGGTTACCATCCCATAGATGCGGAATGGTCCATTTTGCTCCATAGGCCTATCTCTCATCCATCAGTTCACCGTCAAATGGTATGTCATGTGGTGTGGGCCGGCCTATAGGAAACCGGGTCCAATACCACATCTGGAGCAGTAGTAATGGACCATTAATTGAACCTGCATTATATCTGCATGCCCATGACAACTCACGATACAGGCATGCCAGTACAGCACCTCCCCAATTATAATAGTTCTCACCCTTTGGTCCCAAATCCTCCAGAAATTGTAAATACATTAATCGAACGAAGCTTGAATTTGCATCGGGAAACATTATAGTCCCGAACAACTCCATTGCATATGCTCGTGTGTGCCGATTGATTATATCCTGGTTAATGACTCCATCTAATTCCGTATTTGCAAATTTTGTTCTCAACCATACAAGACGCATATAGTTTTGTAAGATTGATATTTTCTCATTGGGTTGACCCGAATTCTCCACCTTTTTATAATAAAAATCATTGTCATCCCATTCATAACCGTCATACACTTCATGTCCTAGGCAATCTTCGATCAATTGTGACCAATTATCATCGGTACATCCAGAGATAGCCTTCCCTGTAAATATAGATGTTAAGCAAAATTATACAACTGCAAAATTTCAATTAATAAAAGTATAAATTAGCAGCAAAAATTATTTTACCGGTAACAGATAAGCCCCACAAACAGCTAACATCTTCCAATGTCACCGTGCACTCCCCCACCGGAAGATGAAAACTATTCGTCTCGGGCCTCCATCTCTCGACGAGAGCAGTGATCAACCCTTTGTCAATTTGACATCGATGGACTTTGACCATATGATATAATCCTAAATTCTTCAAACCTTCTTTCATGCATTTGTGGTACTCAATGTGCATTTGGCAAGCTCCAGGACGCAACCAATGATTAGGCTGGAACGATAATTGTCATGCAAAAAAAGTTTAACAAAAAAAAAATTGAATTCATGAATTTAATAAATAAATTTAATTCCAAATAGATATTAAACAAATACCGTTACAGTTGCCGCATGTGATTTATGTTGTGCATGAGCCAATTGCAATAAAGTTTCTTCACCTTGTATTTCATGTGCCATTTTTCACTATAATATAAATAAATACATACAAAAAAAATTAATATGCAAATCCGAATCATTATTGAAATGCATGACATGCAAACCCAATCAAATATTAACATTCATTCTACACTAAAAAAAAAAAAACATTGAACAATTACTACATGCATCTACACTAAAAAAAAACTACATGCAAATAAATCTTGCATCTATATAATTATGAAATAAATAATCCCAAAAATACTACATGCATCATCTACACTAAAAAAATTTACATGCACAAAAACCATGCATCTACATAAACCATGCAAATAAAAAAAAACATTGAACAATTACTACATGCATCTACACTAAAAAAAACTACATGCAAATAAACCTTGCATCTATATAATTATGAAATAAATAATCCCAAAAATACTACATGCATCATCTACACTAAAAAAAATTACATGCACAAAAACCATGCATCTACATAAACCATGCAAATTAAAAAAACATTGAATAATTACTACATGCATCCACACTAAAAAAAAAACTACATACAAATAAACCTTGCATCTATATAATTATGAAATAAATAATCCCAAAAATACTACATGCATCATTTACACTAAAAAAATTTGCATGCACAAAAATCATGCATGTACATAAACCATGCAAATAAAAAAAACATTAAACAATTACTACATGCATTTACACTAAAAAAAAAATACATGCAAATAAACCTTGCATCATACAATAAAAAAAAACTACATCAATGCAAATAAAAAAATCATTGAACAATTATTACATGCATCTATACTAATAAAAAACTACATGCAAATAAACCTTGCATCTATATAATTATGAAATAGATAATTCAAAAAATACTACATCCATCATCTACACTAAAAAAAAATTCCAACATAAACTATTTTTTTATACTACAATTCCAACATAAACTATTTTTTTATACTACAATTCCAACATAAACTATTTTATACTACAATTACAACATAAACTACTTTTTTATACTACAATTCCAACATAAACTATTTTATACTACAATTACTACATAAATTATTTATTCTAATTATTTATTCATAATTACGGATTATTTAACAAAAATAAAAGAATTAAATACATACCTAACGAAATTTGTAGATCTGAAGTTTTTATTGTTCTTCTCTCAAAATTAAATAAACTTATGTGATTAGAATAAAAAATCACACTAACGAGAGTTATAAAAAAAAAACATTAGGTGAGGGAAGAAAGAGAGAATGAAGAAAATGGAGGATCACGCAAAGAAGGAAGAATGAGGGAGCGAAAGAAGAAAAGGGTATCCCACGGAAAAAAACAGGGAACAGAAAAAGAAAAAAATTTTTTAAGACCGGACCGTCCGTTCGGTCCGGAGAAGTGCAAGAAAATAAACTCAAAATATTTACTGCATGCAACGAGAAAAAAAAAAAATTAGGACCGGACCGTCCGTTCGGTCCGGAGAAAAGTGAAAAAATTTCCGATCTTCTGTGGCAGATAATAAAAAAAGAAATAGAAAACTAAAAAAAATGCAAAAAAAAAAAAAAAATTCCAGACCGAACGGTCTGGAGAAAAACGATTTGTGAGACCGGACGGACCGTCCGATCCTTATGCTTTAAAAAAAAAAAAAAGATAATCATATTGTTATCGTTAAATTTTTTTAATTATTTATGGTTTATGAAAAAAATTCTCAATTGTATATCTACAAGAGCCTGTTTTTAAGATGAGAATAATAAAAAAAAAAACTATTGTTGAGAGTAAAATTGCGTAGTTAGTTGTTACCGGATTCAAGGAGCACCTTCTTATTCTTTTATCTAAACTGTTGCAAAATTAATCAAACAGTTTCAATTTTTTTTTCTTTTATATCAATATAATATGTTAAAATGAATCAAATGTAATTGAAGCCGTGTGATTAATTTTGCGGATGGAAGAATATGAGGATGCTTTTTTTCTTAAGAAAATGAGCAGATTTGAATCCGTTATTACTGACATAAATATTAGCGGAAAATCAACATTGCTAAGTAATTTTATCATCACATTTAAAGTAGATTATTGTTTTTACTCTTTGAGAAAATCATACTTGTTGAGTTTTATAAGTATTTTTTGTGAGTTGAAGGGTTATAGTACACCTTAATATTTTTATAATTTTTGAAAATTGAATCTATATTTCTCTGAAGAAAGACGAGAACTCGTGCCACTACACTAAATCCGTTCTTTATGAATCTTATAGCTTCTTAATTTATCATGTTGCGTATAATAATGATTATGTGATTTTCATTGCTCTTTTTATCCTTAACAATCTTTAAAAATGTAACTTAATTTGAAGTTCAACATTATACATGATCCATATTATCCACATATCATGTCTTTATAATATAATTAAATTTTATGCGGGTCTCGTAGTTAATATATTAAAGTGACTTGAGTTTCAATAGTACAAAATTAAAAATTCTAACTGCATCACAGGAAATACTAAAACTGCACGATCTTTCATTGTTAGAATATATACAAGTCCAATAACATGCTTAATTTTTATTTTTAATTTTATTTGAATTCATAGAGAATCCATGTCAAGATTGTCAAATTAATAATTATAAAGTAATCCCTATTCTATTCTTTTTAAATGATACAACAATTTTGTATTAATCCGCAGATCAATAGAACTAACTATGTTGCCCTACATTACAAGTAATATTGACATTTCAAAAATCTATATTTATTTTTAAAGTTGATGGATGCAACCTTTTGTTTTATAATTTATTTACTTAACTGTTGTTATTAATTATTAAGAAGGTTTCAAATGTCTCATTTTTTTTTTAAACTTGAAAAATGTCTCATGTTTCTCATGCCTCATCTAGCCTTACATTCTATATTTTATTTTTAAAGTTCAAACTGTCAATCCGAACTGATTAACGTGATATCCATATTAAAATGTGCCTGGATACCTAAATTTTATACTTTTTGAAAAAAAAATTATTATTTTTTTAGATAGGTACAAAATCACTATTTTTTTAATGTTCCAGAAACACTGATTTTGTACATATCTAGAAAAATAGTAAACAATTTAAAAAATATATATAAAATTTGGTCTCCAAGCACATATTAATATGGAGAACACTTTGAACAGTTCATATTGACAATTTGAATCTTTAAAACGAAAATATAAGTGATTTTGTACCTATCTAAAAAAATAGTAAATAATTTTCAAAAAATATAAATTTGGTCTCCAAGAACATATTAATATGGAGAACACTTTGAGCAGTTCAAATTGACAATTTGGATCTTTAAAACGAAAATATAAAATGTGAGATACGATAAGGCATGAAAAACATGAGGCATTTGAACCCTCCTCTTAATTATTATAACAAAATTTCTTTAAAGTAGGAAATGGAAATATACTATGCACAATCCATATTGGTCCATACTATATATCAATATTTTAATTTTCAAATTGTAAACAATCATTATGAACTGTTTAACATAATTTTTGTATGATAATATACTTCTTGATCAAATTTTATATTTTTTTGAATTTTTTTTACCATCTATAGATAAGTAGAAAATCACTTGATTTAAAAATTCTAGATCATTCAAAAGTAGTTATTTTGTACTCATTTTGAAAAATAAAAACATGTAAAATCTAGTCCGTAAATACATATTTATATGTAAATTATGTTAAAACTTTAACTTGAAAAATTAAAATATTAATCCGTAGTATGATCTAATGCCGCGCTATGCACAATACCTTATACTCACACTTGATAAAATTAGAACAATTAGAAAGCGGATACAAAAGTTATATGGCCCTTTTAGCCATAACCAAGAGAGTTGTAAATCTATTTTGCCAAGTGTCGGGGGGAGAATAGCTTGGTTTCGATGGTTATTGGATTCAAAGTGGTTCCAATGAATTCGCTTACCATCGAATTTGCTTTAGGATTCGTGCCCGCACTTTTGCGTATGTTTTAAAATTCGTGCGCACAAATCCTAAAACAAATTCGATGGTGAGCGAACCCATTGAAACCACTTTGAGTCCAATAACTACTGAATCCAAGCTAAAGTCGTGTCAGAGAAAGTCGAACTAAGAAATCTATGTTACTGCACTGAGTATTCTTGATATACCCTCGTCTCTTGCCTCTTGGATAATACAATAGCACTTATTTTGTTAAACTTTATCAGGGTCACTTTTGTGGGTGTTCCGCAATTCTTCTTTAGTATCTTTTTAGTTTTTTTTTAAGACTCTTTAGAAACTTAATTCATTCAAACAACATCTTCATAGTATAAATTAATTTTTGATTTTTTTATCCGAATTTCTAAACTTACGCTCTTTTTGTTTCAATTCTTAAGACACCATTTTACTTGAATTAAGCCTCTTTTACCTCCTTAGTATTTGAGTGAACTACTTTTTTAATCCAGTTCTACCGAACATCGACTCCTCATACCTACTTAAAATTTAACCTCATGTTGATTGCCGAACTATTCGAATCATATTATTCATTAAAGACTTGTCTGGCGAGAGATGAAATAAAGAATAAAAACCTCAAAAAAAATTGAGCATTTTTCTTACTATAATAATTTTATGTTACAACATAACGGAAAATGTATACATAATTAAGTCAGTTGTACGCTTAGAAGAAATATATTATCTAATTCCAACTTTTTGAAATTGCCACGCTGAATGGAAAATAAAAGATAATAATTTGATCCACCCTATTTTAACATTTTACAATTCATTCAATTCTATCTTTATGTAGCGACTGTTGAAACCAATTATTCAATTTTCTTTTGCCAAACAACCTCGTGCCGCTGCCTTCTACCGAAATTTTTATTAATAGGAAAAATAATAATTAAATATCGAGATTGAACAAAGCTTTTGAATTTTTTTTCAGAAATAGAGAAAACGGAATGGGACATCACGGGCACTGGCCGTTCTGGGACATCATGGACATAGTTAGTGCCTAATTAACCTCCCTTAAACTCAATAACTGATATAACTAATGAACCGGGAAAAAACCAAAAAAAAAAATCAGTCTGTTATGGCTTAAACTGGACATTGTCCGTGATGGAAAAATACGGCCATGGGTTAAAAAAAATAAAAAAAATCTGTGTCCGTGATGCGCAGTAACGAACGGAGAAAAAAACAAAAAAAAAAGTTAGGAAAGTAGACCGTAAGTCCAGTATTTATCTTTCGGAAGATCAAGCAACAGAGAAGATTTTAGCACAAACCTCAAGGATTTCAGCACAAGAATTATTGTCGGACCAGTAGGCTTGTACGTAAAAAACTTGAAATTGCAAAATTATTGTGTTGGTCTACTTTCCTAACTTTTGTTTTTGTTTTTTTCTCTGTCCGTTACTGCACATCACGGACACAGCTCTTTTTTTTTTTTCTGCTGATTTATCCCATGGGCATATTGCCCCATCACGGACAATGTTCGGTTTAAGCTATAACGGACTGGTTTTTTTTTGGTTTTTTTCCGGTTCATCAGTTATATCAGTTATTGAGTTTAGGGGAGGTTAATTAGACACTAACTATGTCCGTGATGCTCCAGAACGGCCAGTGCCCGTGATACCCCATCCCGTTTTCTCTATTTCTGAAAAAAATTCAAAAACTTTGTTCAATCTCGATATTTAATTATTATTTTTCCTATTAATAAAAATTTCGGCTGCCTTCTATCTCTTGCACTTATCTCTAGACATATCTATCTATAGATATAATTTTGGATGTCCGAGTTACTGTATATGAACAGTATCATCTACAGTAACACCATTCTTTGCACCGTCCGATCCGGATCGCATGGTTGAAGATAGAATTCTCTCTTGCGCTTACACCTCTTCTTGGCTACGTGTCAATCCGACCCGTAACGTTTTTTTACTGTAGCTCTCTCCTCTCGTCTTGTCCACCGCTCTTCTCTCCCTCTCTCTCCGCCGACCATCTCTTTTGATTGTCTCCTCCCACGAGCACACCTTCTCTTGTCAAAGAATCCAGAAAGCCTCTCCTTCCCCTCGCACCGGAGCATTCCATCCAGCTTCACCTCTTCGTCTCGCTCAGACCCAATTCCCAAACCTCAGAAAAAGGAAGGTCAATTCGAAAGTTCTTGATTGAAGAAAAGGTTTGATTTACGTTTTTTTTTTTCCTAAAATTTTGATGATTTCTCTTCTTACAGAGGATTTTTTTAATAATCCAATTGAATTAAGCATTCCTTTGATTTTGGATTATTTGTGTTGCTCTATCTCAGTGCAGGTATTCCTCTCTCTCCCTCTTCCTCAGATATATGTTTTCTCTCAGCATAGATATTCATTCCTTTTTTCTTTCTCGGTTGTATACAACTCCCTATGACACCTTCTGATGCTCATGGTAAGCGCAAATTAATTTTTGTATGTTCATCTCCATTGGCCGATTCAAAATGTAAAAAATCTTCTTACAGCCTGAAGGAGCAAATGGATCTTATTGAGATTTGCTTATATCTTCTCTCACGTAATTGGGCTTGGAGAATAACAATTGTGAGGTTGAATATTTGTTACTTTCTTTTAGGAGAAAAAAAAAACCAGTACCACACTACCGCTTGGTGCTGTAACAATCAAATCTTGAATACCACGTGTAGTGTAAAACTGTCAATTCATGTAATTATTAATGTCTATTTAAACAGTACCACCATACTGTCATTCAAGAGTAGTAACAACTAACAAGAGTAGCAGAAATGGAATTACTGGTACAAGGTTACTTATGCACTATGCCATTTAGCTTCAGAATGTTAAGTGTTTTTCATCAGTAATTAATAAGAAATTTTTTTCAGGCATTTGCGAAACTCTTTGCACTTATTGAACAGAAATATGATGCCTATGCAAATGCTGACATAAGATTATTCCTATAAGGTATTTACAGTGCTGATTGTGCAACTATTTTGTGAAGTATGTATTTTATTTATGAAAAAATTAGTAAATCAATAATTGTAGAGATGGCAGCTAAAAAGGGACCAAGAAGATGTTTGTACAAACTGTAGTGTAGGATGATTGAAAAGTCAAAGATAGATCATAAGTAAATTGCAATTGGTTTTATTCAGTGAGAACTAACTGATTTCATTGCAGTTAAACTTTTTTTTGTTAGTTTTCAGTGAGGACTCACTAATTTCCTCTTTTTTCTTGGTTCCATTTTATTTAAAGACGGAAAATCAAACATAAACACCTGATTCTGAGTCCAAGTGTCCCCATGCCAAGCCCCCCCCGTTAATAATTCAGGTTCTGTAGATGTAGATGATGGAACATAATAGAAAGTGCATAGGGGCGTTGAGCTTATATCAGTTCTAAAAAGTATATTTCTCCACCTGTGCTCTAGCTGACTTTTTGTTGATATGAAGGTACTTTTACCTAATTAGATCAAAAGTTTGATGCTGAATCAATCGGCTTTCTTCAATCAGAGAAGTCGTGAAGGATAATGTAGTTTCCTATGTGCATACGATAGAAATTGCAAATGAAAGTTTTGTAGAAATTTAAATCATTTTTCATTTTAAGTGTATTAATTGACTCACCAAAAAGGTACAAAAGGGAGCTAAACACCAAATACCACAGCTTATGCATTTTATGCTCTTTATTTATAAAAATACCATTGTACCAATTTCACTTTCAGGATAAGATATAAAGGAGCTGTGAGAATATCTTACCATTATATCTCACCAGCTATGGTAGCAATTTGCTCGCTGCACCTGCTACTATGTTCAGGTCAGTCTTCAAGCTCATCTAGCAAATTTTACCAAACAACTATACATGAGCTCACTAATAATTTAGATCAAGGTGGGGCATAAGATGTGTACACCAACACACATATATCTCACCCATTTCTGTGTTGTTTCAATCCTGTTTTGGTTTTGTTTAGATATTTAGTTTTATTAGTTCTTGTCAAGCTGTATGTTTGTTCCTTTTTACTGTATTTTTCTTGGATTCTTTGTTGTATTTTTTGCATGTTAGGCCAGGTGAGAATTTTTAGCTATCCAGCGGTGAAGCTTTTGAATGGCCTTTTGTCTGATTCACATTGTTCATCACTTTTTATTGGTATGTAATTTTTGTTGTCTTCATTTACTTTTTGTTTGGGTGATAATTTTTGTTGTCTTCATTTCCAAGAATCCCACTTCCTAGCTTACAAAATTAGAAACAAAGAAATTAAGAAAAGAAACAACGAGGGAAGGCACATAAGCCAGCTAACCTTGAATCAATTTTACTGCATTGCACACAGAGTTGGAATTCTAATATTAAGCGTCATAATTTCTAAAAACAATCTTATTCTGGTAGAAGGAATAACTCATTAATGTATAAAATTTTCTATAAAGCACTAAATCAAAGTGTACTGGGTTTGATCGAATTTGTTTGGAATTACAAGGATCTCCAATTTCAAATCTTTTTGGTGAAAGATATTAAAATGTATCATCTAATCATAAATGTAACTATATGTAACCTTTTCTTCTGAACGATGGTTGTTTGCTATGTGGCTCCGCTTTAGACAGCTGGAATTCTTGGAGAAGATGGATGGAGGTATTCAAAATTTATCCTCTCTTTTTGTTTGCCTTTTCAAAAATACCAACTTTTGTACCAATGAAAAGATAGTTATAATTAATTAGAAAAATTTTTAAGGTGCATTGTATGAGAAGTTGCCTTAACTGGATACGATAAAGGTGGTTCTGACCAGAGTACAATATGAACAAACATCCACATTCTCCCGAGTTTTATTTACTTCTCAATATTCAACTTACATTATAAATATTTATTCTAAGCCTTAGGTTATAGTCAGCTCAAATTAGAACTGGCACCAATTGCTGGTTGATTTTGATCAAGTTCAGTTGACTCAAACAAAATAATGTATTATATTCTCATTTATGCAGCGGTGACGATTACAAGGCAAAAGAAGAGAGAGTAACCGCAACATCCTGTTGAAAACACTTAAATTTATTTTATTCTGTCTACGGGCTTATGTAAAAAAAAAAAACTATTCATTGTGACTTTATAGCTGTACAGCTTTTAAGATATAGTGTATACAAATATCTAAAATCATGTCCTATATATGGTCTACACAATTTATATACGGTGGTTCATCTAATATCTAAAGTTATGTCCTCATGTTATATTGACAATTTATTTTGTATTTCTACATTATCTCAATCATCACTGCCGAAGCGAAGCGATGCTTTTTGCTAGTAGAAGTAGATATTCAGATGGAGTCTGAATCTCCTGAAGTAACTAAAATTTTGAGTTTGGATTCGATCAAACCGATCAGAATTCGGGCAATCTAATCTAAGTTGAATCCACAGGCCTTTCATATTTGTGTCTGAGAGGAAATAAATCTGCTGTTATTCCAAAGGAATAACAGGTTCCTGTTATTTCGATCCCAGCCATTCAAATCTTTTAATACACAGATCTCAACTAAGTAACGTTTCCACACGCGAATCTCAATGAATGTCAACGGTTAGGATCGAAATAACAGTAGATTTGTTTCCGTGTCTGAGCAATATGATCTATTTAAGATGCACTTTACTCGAACCATTTCGAGTGCGTATCCTCTGAGTTATTTCAACTTTTTCGTGACCGACATGTCCTGTGCCTATTCGGGGGTAGCAAGGGGGCCCAGTATTATTTGAGCTTCGATATTCGTGCACAACGTATTTGAACGGTTCAGATTTTCCAAAAAGTCACACAAAATATCAGATATCTCAGAGATTGCGAATTGAACCATTTCTTAGACTGAGCTCGAAATTTACTCTCCTTCCGGTGAAAGAAGATAGAATAGCACTTAAAACCCTAGATCAAAAACCTCGATCTATTTTCCTTCACCTCGGATTGAAAAATCGAAAGGTTGCACAGAAGCAAAGACAATTTACCTACCAACTTGATCCAAACTGAGCTCCTTAAGAACACTCCTCTCCGTCAGGTATGGTCCCACATTCTCACCCACTTTCTCTCCCTGTGGATGCTCTCACCCACTTGCACTCGTTGATAGGTGATCGTTGCTTCGGATTTCCTTGGTATTCGTTTTTTGCTTTCATATCTTGATTATAAGTTAATCAAAATCAGCACAAATCAAGAGTCCAAAAGCATTTTCCGTACTACTGACTGAGTAATCCTGGGCAATGGGGACCCGCCAATTAGAATCGTTTGTAAGAGAGCGTTGTAGATCGGGCACCCTTACTGTCCCTGAAGCACGTTGCCTATTTGACTGCCTTCTGGCCACCAGCAGCCCGATACCATCCATCCCTTCAACAATCTCTTCACAGCGCTGGTCCGCATGGACAATTTAACCAACCATTACCCGACTGTATTTTCTCTCTTTAACCGATTGACCCAAAATAAGCATCTCCCCCAACGTCCGCACATATGGCATCCTGATAAACTGCTGTACTCGAGTGGATCGGGTCGGATTAGCTTTTGTTTTACTTGGACGGTTTCTTAAGGTCAGACTAGGGGTTCATTCGGATGTATTCAATCCATTACTAAAGGGTCTTTGTAAGGATAATATGATCCATGAGGCTGTAGCCATAGTGCTCGATAAAATGCCTAAGTTGAGCTGCACACCTGATCTCTTCTCCTATAACACTCTTATTAATGGACATTGCAAGAAAGGAGAAATTGACAAGGCCGAGGAACTCCTGGATTACATGGTTTCTAGAGGGCTTGAACCTGATGTTGTGACCTATGCCACTCTCATAGATGGGATGTGCAAGAAAGGGCTGTTAGACAAGGCAACACAGATGCTGCAGTGCATGATTTCCGAAGGCCTTGAACCGAATGTTGTAACTTTCAATGCTCTCATGGATATGCTATGCAAGAAAGGAGAAATTGAGAAGGCAGAGGAACTCCTTGATTTCGTGGTTTCTAAAGGAGTTCAACCTGATCTCGTTAAGAGTAAGGTTGAATGGAATAAGGAATAAAATAAAAATAGAGCTAATTTTAAGTTTAAAAATAGTAGTTAATTTAATTTTTGATTATATTAGTAAAATAGTGAAATAATCCATTTAGATTTTCTGAAAGCCTACACTAATTCAATGCATGTGTATGCCAGTACATCTAAACCTAACATCGCCTTGTCCAGACCTATATAACAATTATTGTTGGAGTAATTTGGACTTCGGAATGAAAATACTTAAACCTTGTTTTGTGATTAGATTATATATTTTTTTTTAATACTTAAACCTTGTTTTGTGATTAGAATATTTTATTTTATTTTTTCTAAATGAAAATACTTGAACCTTATTTTACTACTTATTCCTTTTTTTTTTTTTTTAATGAAACCGTGGACTGTGATTAGCATATTTCATTTTAAACAAATCCGCTTGTAGTAGCAACTCGCAAAAAACAACAATAAGAAAAAAAGGCGAGAGGGCACGGACGAAACAGAAGGATATTTTCGCAACAATCCAAGCCGACATTGATACTAGCTCGAGAAATTGTTGGCAAAGTTCACCAATGGAATAAAAATTGTTGAAGACGAGATGTAAATTTACAATAGTAGATCATTGAGGTGTAAATAAATTCCACTTTTTCTTTTTGATAATTGAACGGCATCCTTTGGCTTGTAAATATTTTTTTATCAATGAAAATCCGTAAGATAGCAAGTTGCTACCTTACCCTCGAAAAAAAGGCAAGAGGCATTTGTAGTCTTGCACTCATCTAAGATATTGATTAGGGTATGTTTGGGTGAAATGAGAATAGCTAGAATAGAGGACTATTCTAGAATAGAGGCTATTTGGAATAGTAATGTGCATTCAAATAATATTTTTGTTATTTGGAATGGTTAGAATAACCTCTATTCTCTATTCTAAATGTTAGAATAGCTACTATTTGAAAGTGTGAAGAGAAAAAAAATATTTCTTTTTCGGAATTTTGCTGATACAATTCCAAAATTATAAAATTGACACCACTTCTGTTATCTCCATATCGAAACAATTCACTTAAGACCCCGCTTAGCTATCTTTTCTCTTAATTAGTATCTTGTTAATACTATTATTTATCAGTTACAGTTATTTACTATTCTAAATATACAATTCAAATAACATTTTTACTAATTCAAATAGCATTATTTTTATACTAATATGAAAATCACTATTTATTTTCTATTCTTAAATTTTACTATTCTAACTATTTAAACTTTCATTCAAACGTCTCTGATGGGCCAATTTGTCGCATAAATTATTTCTCAGCAGTTATCGATCTACGCTCTTTTAAGCAAAAGTTCGCTGGAGATGAACTTTGATCTTGAAAGACTAACATAGTAACGTGATCTTATTTAATCACAGAAGATGCTTTAATAAGAGGCCTCACAAACTAGGAACTCCGAGCCCAATAATCCATAATTTCAACTCGGTAACCGCATACTTGACAACGAGCTTCACTGTCTTTCTTTCCCTCTCACTCCTCTAGTGTAGGGTTCTAGCCATGGCGACCTCCCCAATCAATGCGCAGCTCCAGGATTCCGATCAAATCGACCGTTTCTCCAACCTCCCTGAAACTCTGATCGTCTCGATACTCTCGTTGCTGCCCACTCGCATCGCCACTCCGTTCTCTCTCGTCACTTTCGCCACTTCTGGAAGGCCTCCCCTTCGGTGGATCTCCCCATCACACACCCTCCCTCATTCAACCACTTACCCTACGTTGACATGGCCTCAGTCGCACATCCTCCAACCCTCTCCTCAGCCTCCAACTTCAGGTCGAGTCTCCAATCTCATGTGAGTTTAATGACTCATTCATCTGTTCTTTGCTCGTCCATGCCCATGCTCTTGGCCTCCACCACCTCACCATCGATGGCTATTGGCAATTTGAAGCTGCTATCCGCAATGTCTTCTCCATTAGCTCTCTCGAGTCGCTTTCAATTCGCATTATTCGTTGAATGACTATTACTTCCGCAATCGCTTTGACCCGCTTGAAAAGCCTTTCTATCAATTTGACTACCTACAACAAGACTTAAATCGAACAGCTTCTATCTGAATTGTGTTATTTGGAAGATTTACAACTTATGTGGCCTCAGGGGATGTTTGCCTGTCCTCCCGAATGGTAAAAAAATTGGAGCTGCTTCTTTCCAGTAGTATTCTGCATCCTGATTTTCTGCCTCTGAGGCTATCCATGCCTTCATTGGAGTTCCTTGATGTGAAAAATCGTCGAATCCTTGAAGACATAAGATGCATTCATGGAGAGATTCCCTTCTCAAGAAAATCTGTTGTTACCCTTAGTGGCCGTCGTCCGAACCACGTCACTGTTGTTGCTCAGTTTCTGAACTTTATGTCACATGTGGAAGAGCTTAGCCTTAATTTGAAGGAACATGAGGTAATAAGCTCCACCAAGCGCTTATTTTTGTGTATTTACTGTTTTGCTTCCCTTCTAGCAATTAACTTGCTTTTTGTTGAAATTAGGAAACTAAGCATTTTAACAAACAGAGGAACCACTGAAATAGAAATGTAAGCTAATAATACAAATGTAGATGTGAAAAAGTAGCTGAAAGGTTGAGAATCAAATTTAATTGTACCTTATCCAGTTGTTTTAATTGTACCTTTTCTACAATGTACATCTAGAGCAATACTGTCACACATTAGTAGTCAGGAACTGATTGAGGGGCTCGGTTGAACACAGCAAGGAAGTTCATGGGTTTAAACCAGGAAGATGTTCAACAGGGGGTGCAGGCAAAAAACTCAGGGGCTATTTTCAAACTTTTTTTTGAACTTTTCTTTTTCTTGTGTGCTTGTGAAGGTTGGGGCCCACCTTGCTTTGATTGGTTCTTTTCTTTCAGCATAATCAGCATGGAACTATTAATAACAGTGGATATTTCGGCTTCTTTTTTGGTTATTTATGCCCTCCTATTTGTTAGCTGCTTGCTTGTAGATGGTTAAGCATTAGGAATATGAATTGAACTTAAAGATTGAGAAATTTTGTGCCATATTTTGCTGGTTGTGCCCATCCGACTTCATACTGGATACAATGGAACCTAATGGCTGAGCTACATGGGGGGGAGGGGGGATGGGTTGGGTCAATTTAATTGTCCTTCAATTTACAAAATTGCATTAACTCTTTAATTATTTGGGATCTTCGGGTGAGATTTATTAGATTCCTATTATTGATATACTTGACATGAATGGTCGAAGTTTTTTGGATAAACTCGTTATATTTCTTTACTAAGGATGTCCTTTTGCTGGGGATATAACTAATCTGTTATGTCATGTAAGGAATTAAGACCGCTTTGTTGTTTGCATCTTATATATTTTTCCTTTATATTGCTACTGATCGTATATTTGTTTGTATTCTTTGCTTAGTCTTCCGATGTGTTACTGGTAAAAAGGGGGAAAGGAAATGCTTGGAGATCAAGACTGCCATGTAACAGTGATGACAATAATCAATATGCTTGTTTCAAAAATATTCACTCAGGAGAGAATAGAATGAGATTTAACAATCTGATGAGCATGAAATGTACTCCTAAGAAGCAACGGATAGATAGCTAGAGATGCAAATCATGTTGTCAAAAGCAATACTATTTTTTCCTTTTAGTATTCATTTTATAATAAATTAGATTGGAGTTCAAGCTTGTATTCAACTTAATATCTACTATGCTCCTTTTAGCTCACCAGTTAAAAATTTGACTGTTTGAAGCAAAGGAAGACGGAACAGAAGAAAGAATGTATGAGCCGAGGACAGTTAATTGTCTGTCTATAAGCCTGGTTATATGATAACTACAATAATAAAACATCCAGCTGATAAACTAACCTGAAGTCATCTGAACATCTGAATTATGATCAATATCATAAATTATTTTAATGGATTTTTTACTTGACAAATGTATTATTATTTTTATCAATGAGGCTATGCAAAAGTGTAGGTGCATATTTTGCTTTGTCAACTTGTAATGCAAAATTAAACAATCCAGCGGTGGAATCATGAAAGAGAGAGCAAGACAACAGACTGAGAGGAGCAAAAGACTGAAATGGGAGATGTCCATTTCATCGATCATAGGGTAAATTATCCTCAAAAGCTTGATCCATAACCAAATTATATTATGGTTTCGATTGTATGGTAAATGGTTTACAGGCATTTTGTGAGGATGAATGCTAGAAGAGTGTAATTAAAAAAAAAAATTGGGCCTATGACAGGTAGATGATATCTGCAGCGAGTCATACTAGTCAGAGACCGACATCCTGCTGAACTAAATGCAATCCAAAATGTACTGAAAAATATGATATATTTGTTATTTGACAAAAATAAAAAGCAAACAATACAATAGATGCACCAATCAGTAAAAATGATGTTGCAAGAAGTGCAAAAGTAGCTAATTTCAGGCACAAAGTATGTTTCTAATATCCCAAGCTACTAACTGAATTATACAATTGATCCCTCAGTTAATCAAAATTATAATAAACTACAACATGGAGGACGGGATTTCATTACCAATCAAATGATTATTTTACACTTATATTCCAACCTTATTTGATTTGAACACGAAGCTGAATTAAAGTTATTTCCAAATGAGCCGAGTAATTTTGGGCTGATTAAATCTTAGCTAATCCAGTGCAATATATAAAACCTACATTTTGAATCATTACCTGGACTTTGCAAAGGAAGTATGTCTAAATTAAAGGCCCGTTTTGGTTGTAATTATTTTTCAAGCCCAGCATGACTACGGATTTCAAATTGGCAAAAGGAGGAAAAAAGGAAAACCAAACCTATCAAAACTCTTAGAAATCAAAGATCAATCGTTTTGAAAGGTTAAACAAACGTCAGTAGGAAGTCATTCAGTCATACATTGTGTGCAGATTTCACTTTACAATATATTTGAGGATCATGCAATATCTCTGTGTGCATTTTTAATTTGATCTGGTTATATGATATCATGTATATCATCATCATGATACAGTTTGAAGGAATCAAAAGTTCAACTCGTACTTCTATGTTAAGGATAATATATATATTAGGCACTCGTTTAGTCATCAAAAGTTTCATGGTCGTTTTCTTAAAGAATGTTAAATAATAGAACACACCCAAAATAGACATTTGCGTTAAGCTTTCAAGTTTCTAATTATATGAAATCATATATCATTTAATTTGTGCGATCCAGTTTATCTCTTCTTATTTATTTTGATTGACTTTTGTATCATTTTTATCTTCTCCTCATTTAAAAGTGATATGTATATATGAAGTGCTTTAAGTTGCAATGTAACTCTTAAATCAATATTTTTTTTTTCTGTTTTCTTTTGTTAACTTACAGTTTGGATAATCATGTCGTTTATCATTGTACACATTTTTAACATTTCAAAACATATTGATTTATGCTTAATTTATTCTGAATGCAAACTATTTCCTATAGAAATTGTCTAATTTTGAAAATTAAAATTTTCTTTAATATATATATTATGCGGACGAGAAGTGCAGAGATTGTCCTAAATCCTAATTTTCATAATCAAGTCTTTAAAAATTAAAATTGATATTGTATGTTCGGATATCAAATTACTCCTTGTGAATATAAAGAATAACAAAATGGAACAGAAGGTGTTTCAGAGAGTTCAAAACTGACGACCTTAGATGGAGAATTGTACTGCCAGAAAACAAAAATGGAACTGAGATTCTGAGAATCTGGCTGTTTGAACAGTTAAGACCCAACACTGCACGTCTACACCAAGTCTCTCTTTTTTTGTTTTTAGATTTTCCAACTGCTACTTTTCACCAAATCTCTCTTTGTTTGCTACTTTTCCGGTGTCCCTATGCAAAATTTGACTTGGACTCTGTAGTTCTTTTTCTATGTCGGAAACCCGATTAGTATCAAATTCTGTTCATAACATGATTTTATGACAATATCGAGTTAGTCAAACAAACGGAGATACCGTTACTTAGTTTAGATTTAAGAAATCATATCGTATAGAACACAAAATTAAGTCGAGTGTTTGGTGGCCTGGAGATGAGACGAACCCCTGTTTTGAAACTTTGAATGCCTTAATAAAATACAGAACAGTGATTTCAAGTCAACCCTAATTAAGATTTGTTCACTTTGGATTAGAAATGACGAACTCTAATACGCACCTCCTTCCAGTCAATTATTATTGTTGTTATTAACTTATTATTATTTGATAGTATAGAAAGCATAATAGAAAATAATTCTGAATTATAATATCGAAATTAATAAAGGTTGTACTATGTGCGGTTTAAGTATTACTAAAGATATCGTGTCCAAAATTTGATAATAGTTATGTTCAACTTCTAATATTCGGTACGTATCATCCCAAAATATATTTGATGATAGTATTGATCTAATATTTTAAAATATTGAACGAAGATTACAGTTTGTTAGAAATTAATTATAATAATATAAATGTTTGAATCTCTTGAAAATATATCTTGATAATAGAAAGAAGAAAAAAAACTTTACAAACATGTTATTGGCTTTATAGATTGACTGTGTATTAAGTTTTATATGATTTGATTTTGATATTTCATAAAAAATAAACCTCACTACACATTATGAAATACAGTACCCAACATTATTTGACAATTATTACTTCTCCGTCACAAGGAAGGTCACATGAAATTGCTCAAGTGCTTGACCTTTATAAAAGACTAAAAGATACAGAAATTAACTGATGTGTATGTCTGGACTTTTCTATTGGTCAACTAACTGAAATAAATATAAAAATTGTCTACTGCTAGCCAGAGAGATCATAGTTTACCACGTCTTTGTTGCTAGTTGTGACTTGTGACCTTTTTTTCAATGCTATTTCTTCATTTTAATATGGTGCTCCTCTTTTTTCTTCCTTTCTTGTAAAATTGAAGAAACTTGTAGTTGTTATTCACCTAATCACATTTCCTGTAACTTTAGCAGCAAAAAAGAAGAAAGAGTTGTCTTACATGATGTTTACTTCAAAAAGAAGTACGTTTCCACAAATATTTCTCTGCAAAGTTACTGTGAAATGGTTATGTACTAATTTTTTTTTTGGGAGAAAATTATGTTTATTTGTTTATTATACGAGTAGGATTGAAATGTCTCACTTTCATACTTCACTCGTGCCTCATGTATTTATTTTTCGTTTTGAAAATTCAAACAATCGATCCAAATTATTTAATATAAACTCTATATTAAAATGTGCTTGTAGACCAAATTTTATATTTTTTTGGAAAAAAATATTATTTGTTAAATAGTTACAAAATCATTATTTTTGGATGGTCAAGCAACGGTGCCTACCTAAAGGAATGTTAAAAAAAATGAGAAAAATAAGAAGTTTGGTCTCTAAACACATATTAATATAAAGATCAAGTTGAACAATTTAAATCAACCGTTAAATTTTGAAAACGACATAAAGATGTGAGATACTAATTAATATGAAAGATATGAAAGAAATATTTGAATCCTCTCCTTATTATATATATATATAGTAAGGCTTGGGTGCTATGGATAGCATAGAGGCCTACGGTGCAACGGCTCAATATTTGAGTTTTTAAAATCCTAACGGTCGATCCGAATCATTCATCTTGTTCTCCATATTAATAAGTGTTTGGAGACCAAATTTTATATTTTTTGGAAAAATTTTACTATTTTTTTAGCTAGGTAGAAAATCACTTGATCAAAAAAATTCTGCACCATTAAGATATTTAATTTTCTACCTATCTAAAAAAATAGTAAAAAATTTCCAAAAAAGGTAAAATTTGGTCTCCAAACACTTATTGATATGGAGAACAAGATGAACGATTTGGATCGACCGTTAGGATTTTGAAAACTCAAATATTGAGCCGTAGCACCGTAGGCCTCTATGCTATCCATAGCACCCAAGCCTTATTCTCTCTCTCTCTCAATATATATATATATATATATATATATATATATATATATATATTTAAATGCGTCTATCATTTCTGAATTTAATTAATATTATACTTTGCTTCCATACAGTTGCTTTATTATTTTCTTTTTGTGCAAATTATATATATATTTTTTCCTTATATGTCGGTTGTTACAATGGACCAAGATTGAGACCGCCATCAAAAGAAACACAGATTGAGACTATGAGTCTATGAGATATAACTAATCAATTAATAAAAGGACAGAAACACCTTTCCGGCCATAGAAACAGTAAAGTGAACTAAAAAGAACCAACCGGACCGACCCATTAATTTATTCTATTATCAAGTAATGATACCTGTCCCCAATCAAATATTCATAGGGACGTTCAAAATTACAAATGCCATGACCATTTGTCCCCACCGACTCTTGCATATCACGAATTGATATATTGCGCTTTATAATGGTACAATACTACCTGAAAGTGGGACCACTTGCCGGGCAGAGTGGGCAGAGTAGGGATCTACATTTGTAGTCATAATTTGAGCTGTGTTGTGTTTCCTCGTGATTAAATTCAAAAAAGTAGTCATAACATGTTAGTCGACCACATTTAACTTTTTTTCTTAATAATTTAAGTTAATTTATTTAAAATTTATCATTTGATCAAAATTTAACAAACCTACTTATACACATATTGTGCCTTGACGTATTTGTCACGCCTCAACTTTCTTACATTCCCATAGCAAAGGATGAAAAATGTATATATGGAAATACTCTTTTTTAAGCAATGAATGCATTCCTAATCATATTTATTAAGCAACAGTTATAAGTGATAACTCATAAAATGGTTTTAAAATAATAAATTAAATTATATATATATTGAAGACAACATATCGAATTGTATATTTTTAAAGTTCTTTGGTTAAAAATAAAGTTTTCTTAAAATTGAACTTTATTTTTTCAGACGGCTCGATAGATGACGAATCAGTTTCAAATTGCATCCAATTTGATATAATTACTTTTTAAAATTTTAAAATTATTTTGACTGTTATTGATATTCAATATATCTGTCGTCAATATGACATACGTCCTCTTTTAGATGATTTTATGCACATTTGTATACTCTCACTGACATATATATTCAAGAGTAGAACTAAGGTGTTCTTAAGTTCAAAATTTTTTGGTGAATTCAAGTCTAAAATTCATCAAATTAGTCTTAAATGATAAATTCGAACCGTTGAGACCCACTTATCTTACGAGTGATGCGTCTACATATGAAAATTTTAAGCATTCAAATTAATTTAGTAGAAAGCCAAACAGTCAAAATTAGAAGGTTAATAAATTAATTTTAATGCATTTATTTTTTGAAAGCTTTTTGACCACTTGACTCTATGCAAAATTAATTTCATAACTAATTTTTTTTACATGTAGACACATCACTCGTAAAGTAGACAGATTTTAACGGTATAGATTCATTATTTCAAACCAAATCGATAAGTTTTAGACTTGAGTTCACCAAAGAGTTTGGTGAACTTAAGAACACCCTAGTTCTACTCTATATTCAATGAGGCAGCAAATTTATCTCCGATGATCCATCAAGTCATAAAAATCCGAAACATTTTATTTAGTCAAAATTAATTTTCAAATTAAATCTTTTGGAATGTCTGTGTAAAATATCCATCAATTTTTTTCTTTCTAACACAACACGCGAAAAAGAAATTCAACCAATATATGACTTTGATTTGTATATATTGTTTTATTTTTTACTTTTTCCTTTTTTCAAGTCTCATGTTAGAGAAAAAAATATTAAAACGAACTAGCACGTATCCTTCCTGTATTTTCTAAATTGCTTCTTAGAAAATTAAATTATTTTATTTTAAATTTATCTTGTGCAAACAAAAAAGAGAGGTTTCGCATTAATTAAAGGAGATGGAGCTCAACGGTTCTGGTCGAATTAAAAAGCAATATTGACGATGTCCAACCAGTGAACAGCATCAGTAGAGAGACTATAAATTTTCTCCCCCCTCTTTAATTTGTTCTTCGGGAAAATGTTCTTCTACTATAATCTATATATACTTTATCTAGTCATATACTCAATGTCCCAATTACATCTTTTGTAGTTAGAACAGAAATATTTGACCACGGCAACATAGACTATTCTGTCGTGCGGGTCCTGCTGTCTGACTAATTTACATCAGTCTGATTATTTTATTTTCTCTAAGATTCATTTGCAAGTCTTCCCCCATACCCCCATACCGCCATACATGTGGTTGATCAATTATATAGATCACCACAAATCCTCTCATCCTCTTCTCTTCTCACGCCTAAATAACCTTAAACAACCCCCTTATCTCCTCTCTTGATCCTATGCGTGTCTGCCCTTCTATCTCGCTGTTACAAACTGCGATAGCACCACCAGTACACAAATGCTCTCCTCTGAATCCTTCAATACAAATCAATGCATCTAAACAGCAGCAAAATGCACCAACTCTCACCACAAAGATCCATCTCTCTAACCTTGACAAGCTCCTACAAAAGCCTACTTCTCCTTCAGACCTAACCAAACAAACAAGCTCATCCCGTGGTTCATCCTCGACAAACCGTCGGCTTGCAACCCCCCTCAGCCTCTCCTTGCAGTCGACATCGCCAGATAAGAACCACACGGAGGCAATGTCACCACGTAGCTTCACCCATTTGCAACGTCTTCTCTCTGGCTCAGAGCCTTCTCCCCGTGGCAACATTTCGCGAGATTGGCGTAAGTATCATGGGTGCGATAACTGGGTTGGTCTCCTTGACCCGTTGGATCCACATCTCCGTCGTGAGATCCTACACTATGGTGACCTTGTTCACACGGCATATAATGCGTATTACTCACACCCGTCAAACCAAGTCTCCTTGGGTGACCCGTCGTATCGTGTCACAAGCAGTCTCTTTGCCACGTCATCCGTACAGGTACCCCAGTGGATCAGCTCTGTTGCACCATGGGTATCAACCCAGCGCTCAAGTTGGATAGGCTATGTAGCAGTTTGTGATGATGATCGAGAGATACGTCGAATGGGTCGGCGCGACATAACAATTGTGCTTCGTGGAACTGCCACATGCCTTGAATGGGCTGAGAATTTCCGCGCAGGGCTTGTGCCCGTCGAACCGAGCGAAAATGATGGTGCCAAGGTTGAATGCGGCTTCTGGAGCCTTTACAAAACTCCAGGAGACAAACTAAAGAGCTTGTCATCATCTGTTGTAACAGAAGTGCGGCGCCTTTTGAACAAGTACAAGGGAGAAGAGCTGAGTATAACCGTGACTGGCCATAGCCTTGGTGCAGCACTATCTGTTCTTGTAGCCGATGAACTCAGCACGTGCTCACAAGGCATGCCTCCTATATCGGTCTTTTCCTTTGGAGGACCACGAGTTGGCAACCGAGCCTTTGTCAAGCGAGTAGAGTCACGCGGTGTTAAAGTCCTCCGGGTAGTTAATGTCCATGACATGGTTACGCGTGTACCTGGTTTATTACCAAGAGAGGATATCCAACAATGGTTCGAGGGAGGCTGGCAGGAGAGGTTACTAGAGAAAGTAGATGGGTATGTTCATGTGGGAAGAGAATTACGAGTTGATAGTCGCATGTCACCTGTTCTACGGCCAGATGCTGATCCAGCATGTTGCCATGATCTCGAGGCTTATCTGCATCTAGTTGACGGGTTTATGGCTGAAAATTGTCCCTTTCGGGTTAACGCAAAAAGGAGTTTAATTCGTTTGTTGAATCAGCAGGGAGGAAATATGAAGCAAGTGTTCGTAAGTACAGCAAGAGCAATACAATTGGATCCACCAGCAAGCAAAACCGCCATTGACGAAGCAAACTCGTGTACAGTTTGCACCGATAAGTTAACCCATCCTTCGTCTTTGTTCCTGCATCAGCGGTTAATTGAATCCAAATAGCTAGTCTATGAATATGTGATATGTGTGATGTTCAGTGATACAAACTAACGCCTATGTGATATGTGTGATGTTCAGTGATACAAACTAACGCCTATGTTTTAATTGGCGCCAAAGAGAGAAAGGAGTCGTGTCCATTTAGGATGAAAATGGAGAGGAATCAGAATTCCTTCAAGAAAGCGCGTGGTTGTTGCACTAGTTACCTTATTTTTGGGAAACAAGATCCGGAGTGTCTCCTGTGATGATTAATTCATCATTGAAAATGAAGTTCAGTATCATAATATATAGATGGATCAAGTGCATTCACCGACTCAAGCTGTCAAACAGCAAAAGGATTTTTTTTTTTTTCATTTAGTTCTGGTAGAGATAAACTGTAATTTAAGAACCTCTATACAGAGTAAATATATATATAGCATGTAATTAATGTACAGATTTATTTTTTTCTTCAATTTTTGATGATTCATAAAATGCAATTGGTATTTTCTATATATTATTAGTCAAATTGATAGCATCGATGTATGTGCAATGTGTATGGTTTTCCATTTTTAATGTTTAATTATCAGGTGATCAGCAAAATGCAATTTGGTGCTTTATATATTACTGTTGCAATTATCCCATCAACATCAGTACTTGGGAAATTTTATCAAACACTATTAGTTAAATTTATAGGTCACCGTTGGAGTAATTAATGATTTTGATTTCTATGAGCGAACGTGTATGGATATCCTTGTAGGCTGTAGCTATCATTTCAAAACAAGTACTATTCTAGTTCTCCTTTTTTGGTTAACTAACAAGTAACAACGCCAGCAAAATTCAGAGCAAAATCCAAAGACATCACACTAGTGGAAAATAACGAATCAGGATCGGTTATATACGCTTATTAGTATCGGAATATAACCGATTCTGATGAAGGCGATACTGATACTATCAGAATCGGTTTTTAATTTTTTAACCAATCGATCTTAATAAGCACTTATCTAGATCAGTTTTGATGTATAACCGATCCTAATAGTTTTTTCTCCATTTTTTAATACCCATTTTAAAATACAATTAGTATCGGATTTCATTAAAACCGATCCAGATGCTAAACTATCAGGATCGGTTATACATCAAAACCGATCTTGATAGTTAAGTATCTGGATCGGTTTTGTTTGTACAACCCATCTTGATATATTTTTTGAAATTTTGAAATTTTTATATTTTGACATATCAAGATCGGTTGTACATAACAAAACCGATCCAGATACTAACTATCAAGATCGGTTTTGATGTATAACCGATCCTGATAGTTTAGCATCTGGATCGGTTTTTATTTTTTATTTAAAACCGATCTTGATATGTCAAAATATAAAAATATAAACATTTCCAAAAATATATCAAGATCGGTTGTACATATCAAAACCGATCCAGATACTTAACTATCAAGATCGGTTTTGATGTATAACCGATCTTGATAGTTAGCATCTAGATCGGTTTTTGTTTTCTATTTAAAACCGATCTTGATATGTCAAAATATAAATTTTTTTATTAAATTAGTTTTCTAGATCAGATTTTTAAATAGAACCAATCCTGGTGTTTTGTTGAATCTAAAAAATAAAATTTTATTTATTTGGCCAGCTTCCATATATATATGCTGGCCCAATATACTATTGATACAAATCACATACAAATATTGAAATATATATGCATACAAATCACATACACATCCTAAATTATGATATACACATCCTAAATTAAATATCATATGCAAATCCTAAATTATTACAAAAAATTCATGTTCATGCAAATTAAGTTTACACATCACATCCTAAATTGTTGTACTTCTTCTCGGCTTTACATCATTTAGGAAAATTTGAACTCACATTTTCCGAAAGTCGCCCAAGCATTGTACAGTATGTTTAGCGGGGATATCCTGCATTTTTTAAAAGATAGAAGAGCATGCACAATTAATTGTGTACTTTATTATATTTGAAGCAACAATCGTTAATTACTTTTGAAAAATATATAAATGCATATATACCCTTAAGTTCGGAAAAGCATCGATGTGTTCGTTTATTATGTCTTGCATGAGTAACATGACATAATATGCACATTCCCAGCCAGCAGGTTGTTGTGGACACTATATAACAAGTTTGAAAAAATTTACCCAAGAACATATATCATATCCATTTATTCACACAATCGGGCTTTGATTTGATAAATCTAATTGAAACCAAATTGATTTGATAAATGTCACATAAACTCATCTCATATAATTTTATTCCAAAACCCATCTCATGTAATTTTATTCCAAAACGAAATGTCACATAAATCCAAAAAATAATTTGAAATTACCTAAACTAGCAAAATCCTATTCGGATTTGGACAACAAAGGCAAGGAGCACCGAGAGCCGAGAGGACTAAGAGAAGAGGGCTGAGCACTGAGCACACTTGCATTGAGCGACTGAGTGGGTTTATTGCGCCGAACACATTTGCGTGGAGCACCGAGAACTCTTCTTCTTTGAGCCGATCAGACTTAGAGGAGAGGGCAAGACGGAGGGGGAGACCGAGAGCCGAGCGGACAGAGGAGATGAGAGAACTCAGTATATTTTGAATGGAGGGACGCAAGGAGAAAAGGGACAAGGCGGGGAAAAATAAAAACCTAGAATCAACTATCAGGATCAGTTGTGTACTAAGAACCGATCCTGATAGTTATCTAGATCAGTTCTCGTATACAACCGATCCTAATAACTTAATTTATAAATTTAACAAGTGTTATAAATAAATCAAGTATCATTTTGAAAATATTTATATAAATTTTATAAATAAATCTTAAAAATTTACCTTATAAATTTTATAAATTTCATAAATTTATCACGACCAATTTTTGTTAGTTTGAAAATATAGAAATATAGAAATAAATAATTAAAATTATTGATAAGATAATTTATAATTTATGCCATGATTAATGAAATAATATTTAATTTTTTTTAATATAATTTGTATACAATTTATTAAATTATAAGAAATTAAGATATCAGAATCAGTTGTATTGATACATAATTCAGGATATCATATTAGGTCAAGTACATTACTTCACACATATGATTAATTGCATACTTCACAGTTCATATTGACATACTTCATACTTACAATTATACAATTCACATCTATTACATTCATTTAGTTAGTACTATGTATAAAGACTTTTTTATATAACATCTCATGTGGAGTTAGGGATGTAAACAGTTAGCTACAGATCGGATAGTGATCAAACCATATCTTTATCCGTTATGATTTATGAGTCGAACCCAAGTTACTCCCAACTCAGTTCGGAATCAACTCGGTTGGACTCCACACCAAACCTAATTCATATATTTCTAATTTTTGAGCTCCCCAACTTGGTAATTCTGTTTGGTAATTTGATAACTGTGTAATGTTTTGTTAGACATCGTAATATTTGGTAATTTGATGAATTATGTATTATTTATTTTGTTTTGTTAATTTATTAGACTCTGTATTGCTTTGTTAGATTTTATCACATACAATCAAATTAAGATTCTACTTAAAATGTTATTTGAGAAAAATCACATACGACCAAAATTTTCTTTTGTCTGGCACAGAACTTCGGAAAATATAAATACATGTAGTATGTATATATAGTCTTGTTTGATTAAGACATACATGTAGCAATTTCTTTTTATATATAATTGATGTGCTTTGCTTTTGTGCAGCTCTTGCAAACTATTCGTGACAATTATTTCAGAATCGATCTTATGATTAGTGCTGTGGGTGATCCTCAAATGCCCTATTTCAGGTTCAACTTATTACTTAAATCTTATATTATAGGTGCTGTTCTTCTTTATTTTGTTCTAGTATGGTTGAATATTCAGGATTATTGTAGCACATGTTTCAACTTATTACCTAGAACCAACTATCAAGATCGGTTGTACACTAAGAACGGATCCTGATAACTATCAAGATCGGTTCTTAGTGTACAACCGATTCTGATAGTAGCTATTAGGATCGGTTGTATACTAAGAACCGATCATGATAGTTATCTGGATCGGTTCTCGTATACAACCGATCCTAATAACTTAATTTCTAAATTTAATAAGTGTTATAAATAAATCAAGTATTAGTTTGAAAATATTTTTATAAATTTTATAAATCAAGAACCGATCTTAATTTCTTATGAATTTAATAAATTGTATATAAATTATATTAAAAAAATTTGGAGTATTATTTCATCAATCATGGTATAATTTATAAATTATCTTATCAAATATTATAAATTATCCTAATAACTGAAATATTAGGATCTGTTATTTGTCAGAACCGATCCAGATACTATCAGGATCAGTTGTTTATAAACAACCGATCATAATAAATGAACTATTAGGATCAGTTGTTTCTCAGAACTGATCAAGATACTATCAGGATCAATTGTTTATAAAGAACCGATCCTAATAAATGAACTATTATGATCAGTTGTTTGTCAGAACCGATCCAGATACTATCAGGATCAGTTGTTTATAAACAACCGATCCTAATAAATAAACTATTAGGATCAGTTATTTGTCAGAACCGATCCAGATACTATCAGAATCAGTTGTTTATAAACAACCGATCATAATAAATAAACTATTAGGATCAGTTATTTGTCAGAACCGATCTAGATACTACCAGGATCAGTTATTTATAAACAACCGATCCTAATAGTTATTTATTAGAATCGGTTGTTTATAAGAACCGATCTTAATAGTTTTTATGATCGGTTTTTTTTAAGAAAACCGATCCAGATAGTTATTAAGATCAGTTGCTTCATATAGTCGATTCAGATAGGCCGATCCTGATTCTAGTTTTTCCACTAGTATCACCTATATATTTTGAATTTAAATGTCTTTAAAGTTAACACGTACTTGGTCGTTTTCTCGAGAATTATTTTTTTAAATACAAAGAAAATTAATACCCTTCCTTATTACATTTGCGATATATTGAACAGGGAAACTAAGAAGTCAGAATCAGATGTATCGGATCAGGTTTGAATCATATTGGACATATATATTGAGTTAAGTCTTAAATCGCTTATTTTAAATCGTCTCAATTTCAAATATTCATTTCTGATTGCATTGGATTTTAGGTCGTCTTGCTTTCATCATGTTGGATTTTGAATAATTTCAAATTGGATCGAGTCAGTTTGACTTTTTGAAATCACTGAATTGGACCGAGTTGGCGAGTTTGGATTTTGGTCGAGTCCAATGAGTTCTTTTTTGAATTCAGTAAGTTCTAATGTTATAGGGATCTCAATATCACTTTTGTATTTATCTGATTTGTGTTGTATTTAATAAGACGGATATTATAAATAAAGTTTTTTTTTATTAGTATATTAAATATAAGTATGGATAAAGATTTTTTTTTTATTACTTAAATAAGTATATATGTAAACCTTAAAAAAATAAGTATCAACGAAAGGTATGGGTAAAAGTTATTTCAATCAAATTAACTTTTAGTCATGGGTAATTATAAGACATGCATGATAGTAAATTCGTCTATTTTCAATTTATCTTAATTATATTTCAATCAAATCAATTTATTTATTTTTAATTATCTGATCGAATCGAATTAACGAGCTTTCACTACTAGAATTCTCACTTTTTACAAGAGTCTGAATAGCCATTTCCAAGAGTATTAAGGCTCCATGGAAATAAAATGGGTTTTTCTGTCAGAGTTCTGACACAGCATACAATTTCCAAAGGTAAACCCTTGAAAAAGGTAGCGCTTGGAAATGCTTCTTGTTTGCCAATGAAAATGTATCATTTACATCCTTGGAAAAAGTTTGGCATGATCTGCCACCCACCAAAATATACCAAATATTATATTGTATGGACGGCTCCTGGAAATACTTGAGAAAATGCCATTGGAAATGTTTTTCTTAGTCTGTTTATATTATTTTATTATGAAGGCTCATGGAAATACTTGTGAGAATGCCCTTGAAAATGTTTTATTGGTTCAGTTTATATTATTTTATAGTTGGTCATACTATTTCCAAGAGTTAGCCCTTGGAAATGTTTTGCTTAGTTTGTTTTTATTATTTTATTGCGAAGACTCATGGAAATACTTGTGAGAATGTCCTTGAAAATATTTTATTGATCCAGTTTATATTATTTTATAATTTGTCATAATATTTTCAAGAGTTATCCCTTGAAAATATTTTGCTTAGTCTATTTATATTATTTTATTACGAATGTTCATGGAAATACTTCAGAAAATGCTCATGGAAATGTTTATTGATTTAGATTATACTACTTCCAAGGGATCGCCATTGGAAATGTTTTGTTCCTCGATACAGAAACATTTATGTAGATTTTTTTATCTCCATTTGAATTGTCTAAATAAACAAATCACAACAATAAGCAAGAGTAATACATCATAATTAAACAAATCCTAATCACAGCAGCAAGCAAGTATATCACAATTAAGCAAGCAAGTATATATAACACATATCACAATAAGAAGGAAGTTAGTATAACACATCCTAATCACAACAGCAAGCAAGTAGACTAGAATTGTTAACAATACTTCCCCAGTACCAAAATATATACCCCCACAAACATGCAGTTTTGTATACCAAAATATATGCCCCACCAATTCATCTAGTTACCAAAAATCAACAAAGTCAACTAGATAACATTTACCTAAGTTAAAAGTCCCCATCCCTACATCCCTAATTAAAAACCTATTCATGTCTCACTTATTGGCACGCCTTTTTTTTTGTTTTCAGGGAAGAATTTAATTCGCTTGCCTCCATTCTTGTTAACATTCTCCCATATTCTCTTGCTTCTCCTCAATTCTCCCCAAGCACGCACATCGTCAATC
>JARJHM010000247.1:387500-410238 GCA_033356055.1 Carex pumila
ATAGTGGCCTCCTGTGCTACGGCTCAATATTCAAGTTTTCAAAATCCAAACGGTCGATCCGAACCGTTCATTGTTTAATCCATATTGAAATGTGCTTGGAGACCAAATTTTACATTTTTTGGAATTTTTTTACTATTTATTAAGCATTTTTGAAACCGCTGTTTTCCAGTGGTGCAGAATTTTAATAAAAACAGCGATTTTGAAACCATCTTAATAAATAGCAAAAAAATTCCAAAAAATATAAAATTTGGTCTCCAAGCACATTTCAATATGGATTAAACAATGAACGGTTCGGATCGACCGTTTGGATTTTGAAAACTTGAATATTGAGCCGTAGCACAGGAGGCCACTATGCTATCCATAGCACCCCAGCCTAACTCTATATATATATATATATATCCTACAGTGAAAACTGAAAATTTTCACTGTTCTTTCTCTTGGTATTTTTTTGGGTTGTCGTCAGTGCATGTGTCAGCTTGAGAGCAGTATTTAGTTGAAAGTAATTAGAAAGTGAATTACCAGCTGTGGCTTGGGTCTTTGTAAGAAAGGCGTAGTCAGCAGTTTAGACTATCTCTCACCTACCCGTATAAAAATTGAGCTCAGTTTCATGTATATATCTTTATAGCAGTTTCTCTGGCGTCCACTCCAAGCAGCTGTTCTGTCCTCTTCCAAGTCAACAAATTTGCTGTCGACTTGAATTTTGGAAGACAACCAATGACTGGGTTGGCATCCACATATGCTTGATGCTTCTGCATCAAGGCATTGCTTGTTCTAAGATTTTAGTAGTAGGACTAATTAATTATATAGTTTCAGGCAATAAATATCAGGGATAGTGATTATTATTAGAGTGAAAGGGACTTGAGGCAGTTATATATGTGGCATAATTAATAGAGTAAAACTAGGGTGTTCTTAAGCTCACTAAGGTGTTTAGTGAGTTTAACTACAAAATATATTATATCGGTTTCAAACGAAAAATCTAAGTCATTGAAATCCATTTACTTCATTAGTGATGAATTTCCATGCAAAGATTTTAAGTTTTTGAATTATTTTAATATAAAGTCAAATGGTCAAAATTAGAAGTTTTATAAATTAATTTTAGTATGTTCATTTTTTTAACATTTTTTGACCACTTGACTTTATACAAAATTAATTCGAAATTCTAAAAACTTTACATGTAAATTCATCACTCATGAAGTAAATCGGTTTCAACGATTTGGATTTATTGTTTGAAGTTAATCTAATAGATTTTGGAGTTAAACTCACCAAACACTTTGGTGAGCTTAAGAACACCCTAGTTCTACTCAAATTAATAACCCGTTTTGTGCCTTCCGCATGTGGGTATCAAGTAGGGACGTAGTCAGAATTTGTATTAATAGTAGACAATTCCTTTTACTGATATAACTAGCGAGTTAAGGATTGTATTAAATTAATTAATTAATTCAGATTATAAATTATCCATATATAAACAGTCAAAATTTTCAGAGATAGACAACGATTCAATTATCAAGATATCTCATTGTTAGACTTGGTGTGTTTTATAACTTATGGATTATCATATGTTTTTTTGTTAAAATTTTAGTTTACGAAATTGAATGGCTAATACGAACTATTTTGATTTTCATGCAGAAATTAATCTTGTGAGATTTCAATATTTTTTTTACGTTTTGGTTACTATATTTTTTTTTTATGGTTTAGAACTTTTGAAATCAGAGGATTTTCTTCTTAGAAAAATAGTAAAAGTATTTGAAAAAAAATATAAATTACTTTTCAACGAGATTTTGAAGATTATATTCAGACATTCTGATTGACTTTGTAAAATTTAAAAGTAAAGATTTGAAGTCAAAGTTTTGACACACATATGTGCTTTGTACACGGTTAATTAGTCTACATCTACATATATTGAAGCAAATGCTCTTCTTTCATTGCAATTGAATTACAATTTTTTTTTTGAATAAAAATGAAGGTCAAGCCTCCATTTGCATTGATAATCAGGTTCAGTTACAAGAGAATGGTAACCACCATTTTAAATAATAAAAAGGCGATCAAACAGTTGAGCAATTGAATTACAATTATATTTTATTTTTAAGTTGTGATATCCTGCAATTAAGTACGAAAAAAGAGTCCTTAATATTTTAGATGGACGTTACCATGAGGTCATTGCTGTTGTAGACAAATTAATATTTCTTTGAATATATTGCTTTGAATTTAACAGTAGACATTTCAAAGTTTTAGTTATATGAACTTGCTAGGATGTTTCACCAATTGTCATAAATTGAGTAAACTTTAATATTCATTATTATTAACTTATTTTATATTATATAGGCTTTGCATCTAATTAACTACGTTAATTTACTTTATTTATTTTACTTTTATTATATTGAATTTGAATTGCACGTCCTACCAATAGCGGATGCAAGTACTCCATTGATCTTTGTTTATTTAAGAAAAAAAAATACTTGTGCATAATTTTCTATATAGTTTAAAGTGACATATTATGAGTATTGTAAAATTTAATTCAATATAAAAGTCTTATTTACATTCGACTCACATTGTTTAAAATCTAATTCTACCTCTGTATCCAACATCAGTTTATCTACGTATTCTTTTTTTTTTCCTGTGAGTCGAGCAAGTAGGGTGAAGATGGATCAGATACGGAGCGATAATGGTCAAATCATAATCGTATATATTTTCAATTTTTGGATACAGATATGGACACAGATCAGATCGAATATTTATTAAAAACTATATAAATATTATTAAAAAAAATACTAAAGTTATAATGGTGAATGAGATAATTTTTGTCATAATATATTTAAACAATACAATTTATCTATATTGAGGAGGGTTCAAATATATGCCTTCATTTTTTTGTGTCTCCATCATGCCTCTATTTTTAAAAACTTGAATAATTCAAAATTTAAATTATAAAAGTCAAAATAAAACAGTTAGATGTGATCTATGTTATTTTATCTATTTACATGTAAAAAATTATGACATTTCAACTTTGTTTTAGTTGTCATCAAGAGTTTGTAAACATACTAATGTGAATAATTTCTAGACGTTGATTTTTCAACTTATTGATTTATATATAAACAAAACCGAAATGTGATAATTTTTTATGATCACATAGAGAAATAACATTGATCACGTCTAACGATTTTGTTGGGACATTTATTATTTAAATTTTGAGTTATTAACATTTTAAAAATGGAGGAATGGTAGAGGCACAAAAAATGGAAGCATTTGAACCCTCCTTATCTATATTTATATATAGAGAGAGGTTAGCTACTCTACTTACATAAGCATATGAGGGTATATGCTTATAAGTCATTTTTTTGTTTTCAAAATCTAGAAAGTCGATCTGAACCGTTAGATGTGATCTCTATATTGAAATGTGCTTGGAGACCAAATTTTATATTTTTTGAATTTTTTAACTATTTATTAAGCCACTTTGAAAATCGTCGATCCAACGGTGGCTTCTGATTTTACTATTTTGTTAAGCCACCGTTAGATCAGGAATTTTTAAAGTGGCTTAATAAATACTAAAAAAATTCATAAAAATGTAAAATTTGGTCTCCAAGCACATTTCAATATAGAGATCACATCTGACGGTTCAAATCGACTTTTTGGATTATTGAAAACGAAAAAATGACTTATAAGTATATACCCTCATATGCTTATGCAAGTAGAGTAGCCAACCTCTATATATATATATATATATATAGAGAGAGAGAGAGAGAGAGAGTGACTAATGTGCATTTGTATGCATATGGCCCGATATGCATAAGGTCCAAATTTGAAATCTCAAAATCCAAAACATCGATCCGAACCGTTCATCTTGTTCTCCATATTAATATGTGCTTGGAGACCAAAATTTACATTTTTCTGATTTTTTTTACTATTTATTAAGCCACTTTGAAAATTAGTGATCCAACGGTGGCTTAACAAAACGGTAAAATCAGCAGCCACCGTTGGATCAGCGATTTTCAAAGTGGCTTAATAAATAGTAAAAAAAATCAGAAAAATGTAAATTTTGGTCTCCAAGCACATATTAATATGGAGAACAAGATGAATGGTTCGGATCGATGTTTTGGATTTTGAGATTTCAAATTTGGACCTTATGCATATCGAGCCATATGCATACGAATGCACATTAGTCACTATATATATATATAAGGCTACCATGCTTTGCAAATTAAAGTTGGCGTTTTAATTTGCACTCATATCTCTAGTTTCAAAGTTCAAATAGTCAATCCGAACTCTTCAACATATTATTTATATTGAAATGTTCTTGGAGAGTGAAGACCAAATTTTATATTTTTTTGAAAATTTTTTACTATTTCAAAAAAAAATTAAAATCAGTGTTTTTCATTAAATAAAATAAAAAAAATTTTGAAAAACACTGATTTTGAAAAATTCTAAAAAAATAGTAAAATTTTTTTAAAAAATATATAAAATTTGGTCTCCAAGTACATTTCAATATGAATAACATGTTGAGAAGTTTGGATTGACTATTTAAACTTCGAAACTACAGATATGAGCGCAAATTAAAACACCCATTTTAATTTGAAAAGAAGGGTAGCTTTACTATCTATCTATATATTTACACACACATGTAAGGCTACCCTGCTTCGCAAATTAAAATGAGTGTTTTAATTTGTGCTCATATCTCTAATTTCGAAGATCAAATAGTCAATCCGAACTTCTTAACATGTTCTTCATATTGAAATTTGCTTGGAGACCAAATTTTACATTTTTTGAAAAAAAAATTATTATTTTGTTTAGAATTTTTCAAAATAAGTGTTTTTCATTAAATAAAAATTCAGAAAAAACACTGATTTTGAAAAATTCTAAACAAATAGTAAAATTTTTCTAAAAAATGTAAAATTTGGTCTCTAAGTACCTTTTAATATGAAGAACATGTTGAGAAGTTCAGATGTAAAATTTGGTCTCTAAAAAATATTGAGAACATGTTGAGAAGTTCAGATGTAAAATTTGGTCTCTAAAAAATGTTGAGAAGTTCAGATGTAAAATTTGGTCTCTAAAAAATGTAAAATTTGGTATCTAAGTACATTTCAAATGTAAAATTTGGTCTCCAAGCACATTTCAATATGGAGATCACATCTAACGGTTCGAATCGGTTGTTTGGACTTTCAAAATGAAAATATGGCGTGAAGTACAAACGCGTGGTGCTCCGCGTCTCACCCAAGTCCATCTATATATATATATAATCCGGCTAACATGCTTCCTTTAGTATTTTCAACAATATATTTTCGGTCCTCAAAATCAATTGAATCGGCTTCAAACAACAAATTCAAACTGTTTAAACCAATGTCTTTACTGGGAGCTTCATTCAAATTGTTCAAAAGATGAAGGATTTGGTGCGCATTTCATGCACTGTTTTATTAAAAACCTTGACTGCTTGTAAATAAATTTGAATTTTTTTAAAAAAATTATATGAAAACAAAATTCTCATTAAAAAAATTGATTTGAATGGTTTAAATTTATCGTTTGAAACTGATTCGATATTGAAACCAAAAATATATTATTAAAATATTAGAAGATGTGCATTGACTGAACTGCACATTATTCAAATACGAATAATTAAAACTTAAAATTATAATCGTATAAATATATATCTCATTTTTCTAATATAGATAGTAGGGTTGCACAAAAAATTCGTAGTTTGTGAGTTGATTCGAGTTTGATTCGAAAAAGTTTGTAAAAAATTTGATTCGAAATAGTTCAAAATTAATTCAAACCAAATTCAAACTAGACCTGGTTCATTCGAAATAGGTTCGTGAACTATTCTAGTTCGAAATAGATCCAGTCCAACCATAATTTAATCCACAGGAGACAAAATTGTAGCAATTTAATTCATATAAGATAAAGGCCGTTCAGTCATAAGTCATAATTCATAAGTCGTAATTTTTGTTTTCAGTTATAAAACCTTAGATGACTTTCACTTCTCGCTTTCGGCGACTATGATCACTCTTCCTTATCATAGAAAAGTTCGTAAAAAAATCAATTTAAAATTAATTCAAATCAAATTTAAACTGAAGTAATTTTGATTCGAACCACAAATCGGATATTATCCGCTCTGTTTTCAGTTTTCACCCCTACGAGCGAGTCATTGTTACGAAATGAAAGTCAGCCTTACGTACGTGTGGGACCTACTAAGTACGTGGTGCAATAACAGGAAAGAAAAAGAGACTCCACGTGGCACTCATTATGGGCAAAAAGTATGGTCGTCTCTTCCGGCAAAGATCCTTGGGCCCCTTAATTGTTGTTTTTTGAAACACTCTAGCAGAGGCTGCCAGATTTTATTGAACTTGGGCCCCTTAATTGTTAGATTGCTTCTTCCAAAAGTTTGATTTTACTTTTCAAAAAGTACGTGTATTTTATTAATAAGGAATTTCATTTTTGAACAAGAACAATTCTTCGTTGAAATTTATGTGCATTCCAATTCTATTTTCACTGCAGTCCATTCTACTCTTGCTTGCTTCATTCAAAATTCATTCAAAATTTATTGTACAAAGAATATTAACAGCGCTATTTCGACTTTATGTAGCACACATAATTAAATTAAAACAGTAATGCACAGTGGCGGAGCTAGAGCAAAGTTAGATCTATAAATATTTGAGTTTTTGTCAACCTCAGAATATAAATTTTGCCTACCTCTGCAATGCAAAGGTGCTATTCAGCTATTCTGACCTCTCTCTTCCTGTAACTGCAAGGAATTAACTTTAAAAATCTGAATCAATCTTTTCCATTTTTGTGATTTTGCCGATGAGTTTATCTTCTTGTCCGATTTTCAAATAGGGAAGATGAACCATTCAATCGTGTGAACTTGGTGCACATGAGCCATCAAGAAAGTATGTATTGGAATTCAATGATCTATGTTCTGAAATTTTTATTAATATCCAAAAAAAATATAAAATTTCAGAAACTATCCAGGTTTTCGCATTATTTCGAAATCTACCCACACCGTAATTTTTTTTTGCAAATTTAGACTAAACTACCGCAAATTTTTTTTTGCGGTTTTTTTTAAAAGAAAACCGCTATAATTTTTTGTTGTTTTAATTTTTTTTTTATTTAAATAGAAATATTTATAATTTATTTATTTTTTGTATTGAAATATTAGGAATATTTTATATATTTCTTTAAAAATAGATGGAATACTGTATAATTTGGTTTATTAGAAAAACTGCTACAAATAATCCGGACTAACAATTTTCATGCCGGATTTTTTGCGGCTGTAAAAAAAATTAATATATTTCTTTATGAGTTATTGATCCCGGTTTAAAAATCACTTCTAAATAATACAAAAAATAATGTGATCATTCTAGTACATTTAATTTCTAAAAAATGTATCTATTTTGAGAATTCTTTTTTAATAACAATCATTAAATAGCTTAAATTTTTGTTTTTTTTTCAAAAATAGATACAACTTTTTAGAAATTAAATATACTAAAAGGATGACAATATGTTTTGTATTTACTTAAAAGTGACTTTTGAATCGAGATCAATAACTCAGAATCCAAGCATTTTTATTTTTCTCCAATAACACATAAAGAAATATATTAAATTTTTTTACAGCTGCAAAAAATCCGGCATGAAAAATGTTGATCCGGGTTATTTGTAGCAGTCTTTCTAATAAATCAAAGTATATAATATTTCATCTATTTTCAAATAAATATATAAAATATTTCTAATATATCAATACAAAAAATAAAAAAAATTATAAATATTTCTATTTAAATAAAAAATATATGAAAAATGCAAAAAAAATATTGAAACCGTAAAATTATACCGTTGTTTTTTTTTAAATGCAAAAACAATTTGCGATTTTGTAATTTCAAAACCATAATTTTTTTTTCGCAGTTTTAGACTGAATTACTGCAAAAAATGCGGTTTGGCTAAATTTCGAAAAAACACAAAAACCTGGATAGTTGCTGAAATTTCATATTTTTTTTGGATGTTAATAAAAATTTTGAATCTATGTCTATATGTTAAAATATTAAATAGGGGTGTCAATGACCTTAGCTGTATCTTATGCGATAAGGCGGGAATGGGTAAGGTTTTTTTTTCGTTAGCTTATTGGGTATGGGTATGAGTAAAGATTTTTTTTTTGTTAGATTAACGGTATGGATACGAGTACAAGTTATTTCGTACTTGTTGAGTAACGGGTATTTATATGAAATAAATTATATATAGATATATCAATATTATATTTTATTTATTTATTTCCATGACCATATTGCTATATCAATGCTAATTCATTTCCTTGTTTTCTTCCTTATTCATAGTCATTCTCTTTTTCTCAATTCTGAAAATGAAAATATTTGACTATACGATCTATATCACATTTCAGTTATCTTTCATCTTCCTATTTCCTCTTGAACTATTCTTGACCTCTTAGGTATTGTGGTACAATTTGGCTCACATTTCAATCAACTTCCTCCTTCAAGTCTCTTCAAAATTTGGCTTCTTTCTTCGAACATGGTAAGTGATTTTTGTAATTTAGTACGATAGAATTTGTAAAACACTTGCAGCTAAGACTTTTGATTTTATTTGATGGAATGGATTTATGCTATTAAGGTATTTGATGAAATGCTTAAACCAAATATTTGATGGGAATGAGTTAAAGATGAATAAGTTATTGGTACTGTTTTAGTGATCTCATTGATATGATCCCAATTCAAGCCATGGCCTAACACAATATTACTAATGGCATAGAGAATAGTTGTTGCATGATGAATTGGTAGCCGTTGTTTTTAGTGCCTTTAAGAATTTAATAATCCTTTAAAGCACATAAGATGTTAGGTTAAGTTGGGAACTTGGGATGGCTTATTGGCATTATGTAACTAGTGAAATTTATTTGTTTACTGGTTTTAGCTTAGTCGTGATTAAGGTTGGGACAGATTAAACCATACAGTTCTGTTGTGAGTTTGTAGGTGTCAGCTTGAACTTCAGAGTATGAGGCAAATTAGTACGTAAGTGGTTTGGTGTTAGTTGGATTATAAGATGATTTTGAATCTTTCTTGCAAATTAGTACAAATTTATTGGATATATTTTGCAAATTCATTTTTTGGGCCTACTAATTTTAGCAACACATATATGTTGTGTATTATGAAGTTCTATTAGTTTGCAAATATATTTTGTTTCAAAGCAACTACTATATATAATTAAGGTGGTGTCATTACTTTCTCATATCAATAATGGTTCAACATTTATGCTTTTTATGCCTCCTATATTTCGATGTTAGAAGATCCTAACATTGGCAGGGATGATACAGAGTCATATAACAACATCAATCATGACGATGAATAAGAATACATGACGATCATGATGATGAGTAAGAATACAAATCTTTTGTTTATTTTGAAAAAAACATTGAAATTTGTTATTCATATTTTGCACAATTTCTAGCTAGATGTTAAATCATTTTTACTTTAATGTAGAATGCCTCTTGAAATGAATGGGGAGTCACGAGAGCAAGTGAAACATGTACAAAAAAATATTGATGCAAATCTAACTTTGAATTATGCCAAAAAAAAAGGTAGAAAGCTAAGGTATAAGATGTGGATTGATTTTGATAAGAAGGAACTACCTGATGGGTTATACAATGCTCAATGTAAGCATTGTAAGGTAGTACTCTCAGCCGGTGTTAAAAGTGGAACGAGTTATTTGAAATATCATTTAGACCATAGTTGTGATTCTTACAAATAGACAAAGCGCCAGAATTTTGATGTGCATCAACAACTTCTGAAAGTGAATAAAACCAAGGAAGATGGTACAACAAAAGTTGAATGTTTTGAGTTTAAACAGAAAAGAAGTCGGTCAGATTATGCAAGGATGGTTGTGGCACACGAATACCTTTTTTAATATGGTCAATCACCACTTTTTCCATGTTTTTGTTAAGAACCTTCAACCCCAATTTAGATTAAACAAAAGAAACACAATTAGAAGTAATTATGTAAAATTTTATCAAGAATAGGAGGTGAATTTGTACAATGAGCTTGATAAAGATTAATTGTAGAATTAGTCTTACCACAGGTATGCGGACATCAGCCAATGTTCAAGGTTTTCTTTGCTTAACATATCATTATATTGATGATAATTGAAAAATGTAAAAGCAATTTTAAACTTTGTTCATGTTCCATCTCCACACAACAGTGAACACCTCTGTCAAGTGACAATGGTAAAGTTACTTGATTGGAATATTGATAAAAAAAAAAATTAGCATTGTTCTAGATAATTGTACCACCAAGGATGCTCTAGTTAGGGAGATGTATATTTTGAAACCTAAAAATGTATTTTTTATTGGTGGTAAACTATTTCATGTGCATTGTGGTGCCCATATCTTGAATATCATTGTACAAGATGGTTTGGAGGCCTTGAGGGATGAGATTTGTAATATCCGTGAGAACATAAAATATATCTGTCATTCTCAATCGAGAATAGAAAGATTTGAGAAGGTATCAAGACAGGTACGTGCTCCACAAACCAAGCTATTTTATGATGTACCAACTTGATAAAATTCAACCTTTTTAAGGCTTATAAATTCTCTCAAGTTCCGTGAGGTGATCAAGACATATTTGTGACTAAATTACGTAGGGTTTTGTCTTAGATTGTGTCTTATTTTTTTTTTTATGTTTAATTTATTATTGTATTCACTTACTATTGCCTAAGTTTATGTTTTGATGCAAAAACCATGTTTTGAGACTATTTTACATCATATGGAGCAAGAATCAAATCGATCGAAAAAGCGTAGCATCAATTATAGGACACTATTACAGGCCTCATCAACTAATGTGGGGGTCAAGCCTATTACGGACCAGGACATAGCAAAATACAGTAACACTCTCTGGTTACGGGCCGTATGACCGTATATGGTCGTATCCAAGGCACTCTTCGGTGAAAAGTGGCCAAGCCCTTAAAAGAAAACATAACACTCACATTGAATAAATTTTTGGGTCCTCTATATTCTCAATTTGATCAATTTGAAGTCCAAGCCTTCATGAAAGTTGTAGATCTCGTTGTCTAGTTTTCAACCCAATTTGGATCACCTCAATCAGAGTCCATATGTCCGATATACGGCCAAAATACAACCTACTGTCAAGACCTCAATACGGGTCCATGTGGACCCATACCATCTATAACAGATGCAGTGAACGGTTATGACATTTTTTAAACTCCAAACTGTCCAGAACTTATCTAGAACTTGGGGGGCAAGTAAAGAGGTGTCCTTAGGCCTGTTGGAAGTCCATATAAGCCTCCAAAACTAAAGAAAACTCATCTCTTCACTTGGAGGGATCATACCTTTATAATCTTAGATCTACTTTGTATTCTTCTTGTATAATTTAGTTGTGAAGAGTGAAAACATGCCGTTTCGCGGCTAAACATCTTGTTCTTAGGGCTAGGCTATAAACCTTGTTACTCATGATGCTTTGATATATATTTTGTGTTTGATCATTGTTTAATCTTTTATGATTTGATATCTTTTGCGCTTTATGTTTAATCTCTCTTAGTTTTGCTTTGTTATTCTAGACCGTCACTGTGATGGCCACACATGGTAAATAGTCATATTAGACTAACCGGATCATAAAAGGGAAAATAAAAATACTTTAATATTGGGACGGATCCACAAAAGTATACATGAGAGTCTCGGCATTCACAAATGAATGTCATATTGTCTAGGAACACCTTATAAGATCAGCCGAGGGACCTAGTCAAGTAAAGGTTGTGACTTTGGGCTAATCACAGATCTACTTGCACTTCTCTAGTCAAGCCTTAACAGGAAGGCTTGATTAGTAGTGTGACAGAACCGCGTAAGCACCAGTCATTGCGATAGGATTAGAAACCCTCTCATACACAATTGAAAACCAACCCAATCAAACCCAAATAAGAATTAAAGCAGATTCAAGTAACAATGGTGTGCCAAAACCCTAGGAATCCACATCTCCTTTTGACTGCTCTATCTTGTGATCTAGAAATACAAAATGCATCTCTAATTCAACAACAACTCTCAAGATCTGGTTTGTCTAGCCCATCAGCGGGTTGTAATTTGATTGATTAAGACAGATAGCCTTATTCTCTACGAATCAACACTCGATTATACTACTCAATAGGATCATGAACTTATGATCCGATTAGAAGTACAAACAGATTGATAAATTTAAAAGTGCGTAACACATTTATAAATTTAAAAGTGAGTAACACATTTACGCTTATTATGAGGCTTTTTCTTGGTTAGCTGATATTGATCATGACTATAAGTTTTCTCCATCTAATGAAGATTAGGATAATGTGGTTGTCATAGTATAGTGTCTACGAATTTTTTATGATGTCACCATGAGAATTTCTAGGACCAAGTATTATACTATTAACATCTTTTTTAATTAATTATGTGAGGTTTACTTGATATGTACCTAGAAGAATGTACCATTCCGGGCATGGATGATGATAGTTTCGGCATCTTAGCGTAGTGGAAGTGTAATGCTTAAAAGTATCCAATTCTATCCAATTTAGGGCAAGATGTTATAGGCACTCCTGTTTCAACAGTTGCATCTGAATCTGCATTTAGCATAGCAGGGAGGGTTCTTGATGATTATAGAAATTCTCTAAGTCCAACAACAGTAGAAGATTTGATTTGTATCCAAGATTGGCTAAGAGCATTTGCTATAACTATATGTCTATTAATCCAAAATAGTATAAATAAATACCAATTTTATAGGTAATCGATAACTTTCAAAAGTTTGTCATCAAAAGCACCAAGTGAGAAATATATTTCTGATAAAGCAAGGGGGATTGGTGTAAATTTAGTAATTTATGGGTTTCTTTTTTTCAAATTTCCTATTAGTGATATGATACATACTACTGGTATTGGGTCTATGTATATATAGTTAATCAGAGGGTGCCAGTTCTAACTTTGGTTACACAGGGACTTTTTGGTAAATTTGGTAATTCCTAGAGGTGTCATATGTATGGTTGATCTATTTTTTTTTTATTCTTGAGTTTCTTCTTACTTTGGGTTCTGAATCTGGGTTTCGCCTGTATGAGTTGAGAAAAAAAAGTGATAGTAGGAATATGTTTGAAAAGTGACCTCTTACGTAGTCATTGACAGTAGAGTAAAATATCAAGTTTAATCGAATTTGGACATACAAGAAGTTTTGATGAATATGTATCAATTTTGTCACTTTTTACATTTTTTCCTCTAACATTTCATTCCATGTCATGCATTTATTAAAAATCTATATTCAATTTATCCTTGAGAAAGCTACTTCAGTTGAGATAATATAGTGATTCTTCAATTATTTATGTTTTTAATTTTTTTTTATGTTTTTAATTTTCTAACTTAACTACATTATGAACAGATGAATCTTCAAATAAAGTTGATGAAGCACTCTATCCATATCATAATCTATTCTTCTTGATGGTGAAATTGATTTGTGCAGCATTTTATAAGATAATATTTGAGCAATAATTAGATATTATTAAAATTCACATTATGAGAAAATGTATGCATTTTGTTATAAGAAGAATATTATGCTAAACACGTTACTTTTTTTTATTTGAATGTTTTGTTATTTAGTTAACAAATTGAATATATTAGAAGAGATATTTGTGAATTTTTTTTTTTTGCTTTATAAAAAGGATCCTGATAACAATCCCCACAGTCTCAACCCCGCAAAAAACCTCGCACAAATTGCTAAAAAAGTCATGGGGGGGCCGCTCAATCATTAATACTCCACAGAAACTGTTAGTATTTACTTGAAGCATCAAAGTATTTATCCTGGATTTGCAAAGTATTAATCCCTCTGCAATGATCTCTATTTATGACTGAACAAATCAATCCATCAATTGTCCCCGCACAAAATTTCTTTTTTTTTTAATTGTCCCCGCACAACTGGAGACCATTAAATAAACAATCCCCTCATAAATACTTGTTAGTTATCCCCGCACAAAATTTCTTTTTTTTTTAATTGTTCCCGCACAATTAAAGACCATTAAATAAACAATCCCCTTATCCAATGATAAATACTTCTCAGACATAATGATAAATGTTTTATGCTACATGGATAAATACTTTATGTTACATGGATAAAAACTTCTCAGACATAATTGTAACTTTCAGTAAAATATCAATAATAAATATTTTTCAGACATAATGATAAGTATTTTATGTTACATGGATAAATACTTCTCAGACAGATAAATATTTTATATTACATGGATAAATACGTCTCAGACATAATTGCAACTTACAGTAAAATGTTTGTGACAATGATAAATACTTCTCAGATATAATGGTAAATACTCGTCAGAACAATGATAAATATTTTCTTGAACTTTGTTCTTAAACTTTTCAATAAGTAATGTTTAATCAAATCAAAGTATTAATATGTTAGGGATAATGATAAATATTTCTCAGACATAAGGGTAAATACTTGTCAGAACAATAATAAATACTTTCTTGAACATCACTAAACAGATAAATAATTGTTAGCATGGATTGTTATTAAAGGAAAATCTAATTAATGCGGGGATTGTTATTAGAGGACAGTATAATTAATGTGGGGATTGTTAATAAAATGACAATATAATTAATGCGGGAATTGTTATTAATTCACAGTAATTAATGCGGGGATAAATGGAAATTCTTAACGAAATTAATGGGGGGGATAAAAGACAGTTAATGAAGTTAATTTAGAGAGAGAGAGTGCGGGGATAAATGGCAGTGTTATCAGAACTGGACCGGACCGGTCGGTTCGACCGAAAAAACCCGGAACCGGTCACTGTCCGGTTTGGTTCACTTAATGGATCGGATATGTTACTAAACCGGAAAAAAATAGTTGAACTGGCCGGATTATATTTAATACTACTGAACCAATTTATGAAAAAGCCGGTTTAAAGTAGAAAAAACAGTTTTAGGAAGAGTGTACTCTCTCTCTCTTATTAAACCCATGTAATCTCTTGACTTTTTGGTAATATTCATATAAACTTGGTCCACAATGTTCTTTTAGAAACTCACTTTATGGCACATGTAGTTATGTATACCAATTCTAAACAAAAATAAAGCAAAGATAAATCATTCAAAAATCAAATGAAAAGTTAACTTTTAACTGAAAAAAGTGCATGATTACTAGGCACAAGGGATTTTATGTAACAAAACCGTAAGTTGTAAAAACAATTTGGTTTTAATATTAACTTGTCAGTCGCTGCTGACAAGGTTTCAAACAAAAAACAAAAAAATGAAAAAGGTGAAGAGAGAAACAAAAGAAAGAGAAATTGATTGATTTTTATGGTTAATTCATTTTCCATCTATACAGGTGAATTGGTATGTATTGGTTGAGTCAAGTTGAAATTATAAATTTATTAAGACAAGAAAAGATATTTTTCCATAAAATGTTGATCGTAATTCATGACAAATGACTTTGCATTTCTATATTAGAGATATTAAACTTTTATTTTATTGTATGAGGCTACTTCAAATGTATATATGTATGAGACTACTTGTGGTAGTATATCACATAATCAGAATATTGAACTTCTATTATTTTTGTTAAAATACGCAAAAATAAAAAAACAATTTGATTTTCAGATAATAAGTTATATATGTTTTAAAAAACCAGCAATTGAACCGGTTGAATCATCGATCCAACCAATAAATCGTTGAACCGAAGCTTTGACGGTTCGATGTCCGGTCCGGTTCTGATAACATTGATAAATGGGGGGGGGGGGGGGGGGGGGGGGACAAGGGTGGGGGGATTAGTATAATTATTCTTATAAAAACTATTAGTTAGAAGTAATTGCATATTTGTATTTTCATTTTTATATTAATAATTGTGATTACGTATGTATGACATGATGAGTTTAGATAGTTTATTTGTAAAAATAATAAATCATTATATTAGTAATTTCATTATCCGTCCGCTACTGTTTCGTTACCCATTAATTATAACGAGTATAGGTAAAATAAGATAAAACAAATTTTTAACAAGTATGAATAGAATAACAGTAAAATTAATTTTTAATGGGTACGAATATCAAAAATTTTCCACCCTCTCCGTATCATACACCCCTAATACTAAATACGAGGGGGCAACCTATCAGATTTATATCATTTATTGATAAAAGCCGACTCTTTTCCATTTCTTCTCCTCTTCATTTAAAATACATTGGATACCTCCATTTCCAGTCATTTTACCATCCTTTCTTCCACTTTTTCTCTGCTTTCCCTCCATTTCGGTCATACAGGACGCATACATTTCTCTTGTTTTTGTGTTTTCTAATTTGTTTTTAAATGATTTTCTATATTTACTTCTTCTTTTTCTTTCCTTCAATATTTTTTTCCTATATTTATTTTTTTTAGTTGACCATTAAAAAAATCAAAAAAAAAATATACCATGAACATTTGAAATTTTAGATAAAATTTGTAGCTTTTTTTCATTCTTTTTTGTCCACTTCTAATAAAAATTCTAACTACGCCACATGTAATGTGTATAGTTTATATGTTGCATAAAGTCAAACTGCTCTATCAGTATTTCTATTTTTGTGAGTAAATAAAAGTTGAAGTTGAACTGTCTATATATAAATGTCATTTGAGTTGACCATCTAATGGGAAAGGAACTATATATAATCTATGAGTTGACTTGGATTGTATATAATGACGTATTTGATTAAGATTTGACTCAACCATAGCAAAACATTACCAAATCAAAGAGTTAAGAAATCATAAAATGCAGAATTTTTTTTATTATGTAACAACTAACAAAAAATATATGAAGTAATAAAAAATTATTCAATTATTTTTAAATAATAATGTTCACAGAAGATCGCTGGCATTGTTTTGTGATTTTCCTATTTTTAAGAAAATATTTTAATACAAAAATATTTCGAAAATCGTTCCCAAGTACTTGTATGAATATTTCGTGCAATGATCTAGCTTATATATATCTCATCCATACAAAAATATTTGAAATATGAAAAAGTGAGAAGATATATAAAAAAAGATGATTTGACCAAACTTAGTAAAGAATGCTACTAAGAATTAATTAAAGTCTTTTTATGGAAATTCTAGCTTGATGATGTATATATATTTCCATACAATGACAATTGACATGACCTAAGCAAACCAATTATGTATCGGAAGTTTGAAAACAATGGACAATGAATAAAAGTTGAAATCACAGGCATTGACAAAAAAAATATTAGAGAAACATAAATAACTACCGCTTGTATGAAAACTCTTTTAAAATCATATAAACTATGACTTTATGTAGGCGTGTTTGAAAAAGTTTGAAAAAAATAAAATAACATTTGATCTCGGAATAAAGATATACATTTTCTTATTTGAGAGGTTATGAGTTCAGATTAGGGCTGCTAATGAGTCGAGCCGGCTTGTGAATCAATGAGTTGAGTGGCTCAATATTTTATAACGAATTGAACTCGAAACTGAAAAAAGCCCAAACTCGACTCGGCTCATGTAAACACTTGGCTCGATTCGACTCGGCTTGCGAGCTCATGAGCCGACTCATATTTTTACCCGGTGCAATGAAATAAAGAATATGATCAAGACCGCAAGTTAAAGAACTATGGATTCACCTGCAGCAACTTCTGTTGAGTTTGCCCTTGTAAATCATGCAGCTGAGGCATTGTTTCCTGCAACAACAAAAAAATGGCTACAACCCTTAAAGATTTATAAGTTCTATCAACTCAAAATAAACAACTATTTAGTGATTACCTAAATAGCTCAATTAAGAATCGAAAAATTGAAATTTAAAAAATTCCAAAGTTGAAAAAATTCGAATTTTAAAAAAAATCTAAATTTTAAAAAATCTAAATTTTAAAAAATTCAAAATTTTAAAAATTGGAAATTTGAAAATTTGAAAATTTGAAATTTCAATTTTTCAATGATTGAGCTATTTAGGTAATCACCAAATCACTTAATAAGTTAATATGCAACAAACCACGGTACATGCAAAGGGACTTTTTCATGACTTCTAAGTAAACTTAGGAAAATATGTAAAAAAATGAGCCGGCTCGTGAGTCTAGTCGAGCCAAGTGTTTACATGCGCCGAGTTGAGCCAAACTTTTTATTTATTTATTTCAAAAGCGAGCCGAGTTAAAGCCGAATTATTTTGCTTCTCTCTTTGAACCGAGCCGAGTTTGAACTGAACCTTAATCATTAGTAGCCCTAGTTCGAATTGCAAATAAATAAAAAAAGTCATTTATTATAATACAAGGATATAAAAAAAAATATTGGATGGCTTCTCCATCTCTCTCATTCAAAAAAGAAAGTTCGAAAAAAAAAAACAATCTATACTCAATATCAATACTCCATATACTCCTTAAAAGTAAATAGTTTTCGAAATATCTTTATTAGAGGCTCATTTTTTTTTATCTTCTTAATTTATTTCATATCTATTATACGTCATATCTATTATGAATCGTTTAATTTATTTCTATCTTATTAATTATCTTGATTAGAGGCTCGTATTTTTTTTGGCTCTATCTACTTTTTTATAAATCTGTTTGATGTGATTAAATTGTAATGAAATTTTATATAACTTTTTCTGTCATTATTAAGTTTTCACTTAGTTTTGTTGTTTTTCATTATATAATTCTAATGTTTCGAAAAAAATCTATTTATTTCTAAATTTGCTACACGTAAAATTTATTGATTAAAATTGTATCATTTTATAATTCAACGTTTCTTCAATAAACATCTTATTTCAGAGCAAAGTTCGAAATAAAATTCTAATAAAAATAACTCCTATTTGTAATTTCCTTTACATAAATTACAGAAAACATTTGTTGCAAGAGAAAAACATCCCACTTTATATGCATTGTGAGGAATGATCAGAATAATGAAATGGTAAGGAGTTAATTACAATCATGATTCACAAAATCAGAATTATAATTAGAATCGGTCACTTAACCATTAAATTGGCATCGAATGAATTGGTTAGAATCAGCTGAATTGAATCATAAACTCATTGTAGAAATTAGTCTAAGAATATAGTCTGCAACTCTGAATATATGCTAGGCAAGCTGACCCGACTGATTTAGAAATTTGAAAATCAGTTCAATCTTAAGCCGAAATCGGTCTAAATCACATAACTCGGGTCGGAATCGATTTAAATCACAAGACTTGGACGGTTTAAATCACAAGACTTGGTCTAGAATTGATTCATACTCAGTTGTCTCAACCGATTTTACAATGTTCAACTCGTTTTTTAATCTAAAACTCAGTGAAAAATCAGCTCAATTTAGTTCAATTTCGATCCAACTTGCTGATTCCGATCGAACCCGGCTGAATTTGCATATCATGATTACAACACACCGAGAAAACACTTGTTTACTAGCAAACAAATGGAATAATTGAAAATTTTTAAAAATATATTATATTTCTTACTATTTCACTTATGTCGTCGTGTACAAAATAGGGCTGATCTTGAAGATTTCAGGATCCGGAGCGAGAGAAAAATTTATGGTCTTAATATAAATAATTTTTTTATTGGCATGTCAATAGATCATATAAAATATGAAGGACATAAAGCCAATATTCTTCAAAATAAAACACATACAACGAAGAATCTAAGTACTCAAACACATGATTAATTTTTTCACTATTTTCACTAGTCTTCAGTTCACTATTAATTTCTTCACTACCTTCATTTACCTCATTTTGGTTTTCATATACATTTCCTGTTTCTCCGTACACCTCACTTTCAACTTCGTTTTCCAAAGACTCATTTTGTGGTTTAATATTTTTTTCAAAGTTTTTAAATAGAACTTTTTTGAGGCTTTAGTTTTTCTTCTCCCTTTTTTTTATTTCTTTTTTCACTACATGATGCATATTTTCTAAAAAACATTGTTTTAAATTAAAAGATAAAATAAAGTAATAAAACGATAAAACCTAGGCAATGAGGCAGAGCAGTTCAATACAAAGGCCGCACCGCTACCGTGCTCGCTATCAATTTTTTAGATTTTTGGAGTCACGTTAGATGTCACTATTGATTGTTGAGCAATAGTGTTGATTTTTTCTTGGCATAACCTCAATTAATTTTTTGACATATATGCTTCCGTATAATTTAGTGAACAATAGTGTTGATTGTTGAAGAATTGAAAGTTTCAAAATAAAGAAACTTTGACCAACGGTAAAATAAAAAATTAAAAAAAAAATGACTGAATCAATTCACGGATATCAATGAGATTGATATCTTTCCTTCAAGCGAAGAAATACTCCTGCTTCTGTTTTGCGTCGGCTGTCCGTAAATAGTAATATTCATCCTTCTATTTTGCAATTTTAATACATATAATTTATTTATTTTTCGGAGCCCTTTTGGAATTTGAGCCCAGGGCCATTGCCCTGGATCAGAGCCGGCATTGGTACGAAACAATTGGACTTATTCCAACAAAAAGAAGACACTATTTTACTATTTTTATCTCTCCATAAATAAATAATTTCATCCAAAGACAAAAGGTTGGAGGCATATTTTAAGTTATAGGGGTCCAGATGTTATTCTGATAAAGAAAAAAAGTTAACTTTATAATGTTCATAGTATTTATGCTAAAAAAGTTAATTAACCTCATTTCTGCTAATTAAATACGCATATGATTTCAACCGATATAAAAGAGAGAATACGGTGCAATAAAAACAGTTTTAACTCAATTCCACTTTAATTTCACTTGTTTATATTTCACAATTTGATTTAAAATCACTTCCATTCGACAATTGTCTTATCACAATCCTACACTCTTTTACTATTCTTCCACCTGAACGAGTACAATCTTTTTGGAAATAAATCTGTTGCAATTCTAAAGAATTGCATGGATCCTGTTTTTCCAAATCCAACCATTAATTTTTTAGAATGCACGAATCTCAAAAAACTTAGTTTTTATGCACAAATCTCAAAATAAATGAATAGTTGGATTTGAAAAAACAGACCTCCTACTATTCTTTAGAATCACAACAGATTTATTTCCCAATCTTCTTAGCCAAGAAAAGAAAGGTGAAAACTGAAAAGTCATGCCAACAACTACAAGCAATGGACAGGTCATTCGATCAAGTTTTATTCTAAAAAAAATAAAAATAAAAAAAGTAGCTAACGATATAATTGAAAATGTAAACCATCCATGTTAAGTCTTTTAGAAATGTAAACTGTACGGGAATATGAATGTATATGTACGGTACGACTACGATCAAGTCAAGCATAAGGGTTAAATGTCATATTTAATTAATCGTCTTCAGTTTTCAAAGTTCCTTTTTTTTTTAATAGCAAAAGTGAATTAAATGAGCATACGTCGTCCTAACAAAGGTGAAAACAAAGCCGATAATATCCTATTATTCGATTAATATTCGTGCGAATACAAATAATATTTTAAATTTTAATTATTTATATTTAAGTAATAAATATATACCATACAGTTTAATGGATTTGACTACGGTGTTATGGGTTGCATAGAAGACTAAGGTGCTACGGCTCAATATTCGAGTTTTCAAAATTCTAACAGTCGATCCGAACCGTTCATCTTGTTCCATATTAATATGTGTCTGGAGACCAAATTTTATATTTTTTGGAAAAATTTTATTATTTTTTTAGATTTTTTGAAAATCGTTATTTTTCAGAGAAATCTGGATCATAAAAAACAACGATATTCAATAAATAAAAAAATAGTAAAAAATTTTCAAAAAATGTAAAATTTTGTCTCCAAACATAGAGATGAACGGTTCGGATCGACCGTAGCACCGTAACCAAATCCATAGTTTAATATATATAATAAAAGAATTATGTTATTTATTTATATAATTAGATAAATACTACAAACTTTTATTATTTTAATAATATTTATATATATTTTAATAAATATCTGAGCCGTTTTCATCTCTATGACATTTGCTCGAGACCAAAACACTATTATCCGGGAACAAAATAAAAAATTGGATTGAGAATTAAAATATAAAATACATAATAATATATAATGTTTGGCAACTGAGATTTGAACTTAATTTTCACAACTATAGAGTAAAATTCTAACAACTGTCATACAAATACACATTTAATATTTTATGTGAGAATTGAACTATATAAATGCTGGGTTTCGGATACCACTTTTGGGGTTTTGCGATAACCAAAACTCGTTTAGGCTTAAGGTGCGGAATGACCGTAGAACAAAAATTTCTACGGCCAACTTAAGCTCAGGATTAAACGGGGTATGTCAGGAAACTTTCCAAGGCGGTCCACCTTCAGTATTCCTTTGGCATCAAAACCCAATTTAATCCTTTTACAGATCTACTCCATGATTGATTTCTAAAACTTCAATCTACTTACCAATTAAATAGATTAATATAACATATTTATACCTTGTTTCCAAATCACAGTTGGAATGCAGACCGAGCGTGTAGAGCTACATCACGGAAGGAATCGACTCGTCTCGGAGCATCAGACGTCTGATGCCTCTACCGGTTATCCACCAGGACTAACCAGAGAGCGGTTAATTTCTTCTGCCAGAAATACCGTAAACTGCGGAATTCTGCAAAAACACTATTCACGGGGAAAAGACGAAAACCCGTAAACACGAATTTTCGGTTACTCAGTTTCATCAAATGAGCAAAACTGACATACCGCTAAATTCGGTAAAACACTATTCATCGATCCCGTAAATATACTCCACAACAACCCGCAAGATTATACGTCAACTACGTATAACTTTCTTTTCTCAACCG